>CM028358.1:1008180-1467344 GCA_016618105.1 Dendrobium huoshanense
GCCGGGGTTTTAGTTTTGGGACATCGGTCGCAACACTTGCTGGGTTTGGGCAGAGGAGCTTACAGTCACCCTTTCAGACTTACAGACGATCTCCGGGCTACCAGTTTTTTTGATGCAATTTTGAGAAGTGTGTACCTCCAGATGAGCAGTTGTTTCGCCGAGTTCTTTCAGCATACGGCGATAAGAGAGGTAGGTTGGCACTGCTAGTCGTTACCCCACACTTCTCCAGCATTACAGCAGACGTACAAGTGTCATATTGTAAGGCGTGGCCGAGCTGCCATGCCTGTAGACCTTTGGATCTGTAGCTTCTTTCATGAGGGTACTTGTTTTCAATTGCAGCATGACTATACGATCTATTTGACTTGGGTTTAAAGCGCGGCACTTTGTTGACAGAGGAGATTGTCGAGCCTTTTCCTTCCACTAATCTTGCTTCTCCAACTTTACGAGGTGCCTATGAGGACTTACTATTAGCGAGATTTCTAACACTTTGGCTCAGCACCTTTATACTTTCGCTCAGAATGCGATCTTTGAGATGCAGCATTCTCATGGTAATCAAGCAGTTGTCAGAGGGACAGGCTTGTTCTTGCTTCTGTCGTTCTTGCTATAGTATACAGAGTTTTATGGACTGTTTCTGAGGCCAGCTATTTGGAGACACAGGATTTAGCTTTGTCGTGGCAGTACCTGTACACTTGGATTAACTTGCACATCCAAGGAGTTGTTAACTGTGTAGAGACTCTAACTACTTTCTGCAAAGAGGATTCACCACGGTTCTACAGCTCTTCCAGGCGTCTTCTACTTTCGAGTTGGAGAGGATTAGACTATTCTTCTTTGCCCTGCAGTCAGCTTCAGACGTATTTGTCTTAGTTCGCTAGCTAGACACTGTTAGTTTAACACCCCACCAGAAGGGTACAGTTGTAGTTGACAGGATTGATCACAGAGGTAGATGCACAGTATTGCTCCGTAGTCAGAGTTTAGCGGTTGTTGAGTACTTCATCAGCATGCGCCCAGGATGATTGTGTCACCGTCAGGGTGGCTTTATGACGTTGAAGAGCCACCCTGAAGGTGACACAGTCATCCTAGGCGCATGCTGATAAAGTACTCAGCAACCATCAAACTATGACTACGAAGCTGCAGTGTACATCTACCTCTGTGATTAATTCTATCAACTATAATTATACCCCTCTAGTGGGATGGTAAACTAACAGTGCCTAACTGGCGAACTAAAGCAAATCAGTCTAAGACTGGCTGCGGGGCCAAGGAGAACAATCTGATCCTCTCCAGCTTGAAAGTAGAAGACGTCTGGAAGAGCTGCAGAACCGTGGTGAATCCTCTCTGTAGAAAGTAGGCCGAAGTCTCTATACAGAAACGGCTTCCTGAATGTGCAAGTGAATCCAAGCGTACAGGTACTGCCATGACAAAGCTGAATCCTGTGTCTCTAAAGAGCTGGCCTTAGAAACATCCGTAAAACTATGTACATCTAGCAAGAACGACATGAGCAAGAGCAAACCTCTGTCCCTTAGACAACTGATTGACTGCCAAGAGAATGTTGCATCTTAAGGACCCCGTCCTAAGTGAAAGTACGACGGTGCTGAGCCAAAGTGCCAGAAATACCACTAACAGTAAGTCCTCATCGACACCTGGTAAAACTGGTGAAGCAAGACAAGTGGAAAGAAAGGGCTTGACAATCTCCTCTGTCAACAAAGTACCACGTTGTAAACCAAAGTCAAATGGGTCATATAGTGACGCTGCGACTAGAAACAAGTACCCTCCCTGAAGGAAGCTACGGATCCAAAGGTCTACAGCATGGCAGCTCGGCCACGCCTAGACAAATATGACTCTCTGTACGTCCGCCTGTAGTGCTGGAGAAGCGTGGGGTAAACGACTGACAGTACCAACCTACCTCTCTTGTTGCCATCTGCTGAAAAAACTCAGCAAAATAACTGCTCATCCAGAGGTACACACTCCTCAAAACTGTGTCCAAAAATTGATAGCACAGAGACCGTCTGTAAGTCTAAAAGGGTGATTGTAAGCTCCACTATCCCAACCCAGCAAGTGTTGCGACCGGCATCCCAAAACTCAACCAAACCCCAGGCATAAGAAGTTGGAAGGCACCTGTAGTCGAATAGGGAGACGTACACTGCCTCGTAGATCCCCGTCGTCCGAAGAGTCCCTGTGTGCCTGAAGTACATAGATGGCCCAGTAAACATAACCGCAGGTAGGGCTTTGAATATGTCCAACTATAGAACCCCTCGTCCACTCTAGAAGAGTCGAATGTAGCTGACGGTGGCTAAGTAGGCTCGACTGCCCAACCAGCTCGATCATGTCTGCTGCTGGCACTAGAACGTCACAGGTACCCCAGCCAACCTGTGTCAAAGAACTCTCCAACATGTGGTACTTCCCGTACTGCAGTCTAAGACTGGTGACCCACCTCTCTGGATCCTCAAAGGTAATAGAACCCTCGGGAAGCTCTAGGAGTATGGGGAGCTAGCAAAGAAGTCATGGAAAATATCTCGCCCTCAGAGCATATCCTGATGCTGCTCCAGTCTATCTCGAACATCAGCACTGCCCTCAGGTCCTGTCTGTCGATGGCCTCCCAAATGGCGGCCTCACTAGGCTAGCCTAGAGGCAGTCGTAGCGTATCTGCCAGCGAAACATTTCCTGTACATAAAAAAAAAGAATGAGGGGGAAAGTGTGTCAAAAATAGTAATAATGATGACAAAAAGCTAAAATAAAAGAAAAGATAGATTATTGAAGATCGTCAACCGACTCACAACAAAAGTGATATGCTCTGGACGCGTATCACATTTGTTGGGAGGCATTTGTTGACCTCTACCACTAAAATTACGTGCGAAAAGAACGAGAATGGCGAACCGAGCAACACGCAGGTTGATACAACGCGTCGCTTGAAGGGTCAAACAACCTCCGATTGCCAAACGAACGACGACATTGCGATCAGAACATTGAATTATGCTAAGTCGAGGAACCTTGCAGTTGAATCGGATGAGATTGGTCAAAAGGGAAGACCGACGCCTGAAATTAAAGCACGATGCTGATCAAATGAAGTAAGATCGAGGAATAGACTTCGTCGTTGTGTCCAGAATGTCATCAACATTTAGAATATACATTTTATTTGATCAATTGGGGCCAATTGAGGTGGCGACATGTATCCAATGGCGAGAGCACACATATCGAGTAAAATTGGCCTCGAGGTTGCCCAAATGTAGTCCGATGGCGAAACAGACTTCATCATTGTGCTCAGAACATTGTAAATACTACAAAATTATATTTCTCATGTTCAATTTGGATCATCCGAATTATTGGCACGAATTTTGAGATAAAGTACACATATCGATGAAAGATGTCTTAGTGTTGGCCAAACGAAGTCTGATCGCAAAATGGATAACGTCATTATGATTGGAACATCCCAAATATCTGAGAATACTTAATGATAGCATTCAACTTAACAAATTGATGGGCATGCGAAGGGGTCAATACGAATTAAGACAAGACACGCATATCGAAAAAAATTGGACTCAGGTCTTCCAAATGACGTCTAATTAACGAACAAATTTCGCCAGTGCATCTGAAACGCCTTTACACTCTAAATACAATATTAATTTGTTTGAATGAGATTATGTGCGTAAATCGAGGCAGTTTTAAAATGACAACACGTATTTTAAGAAAATTAGGCATCAATGTCGCGCAAACGAAGTCCGATCGCAAAACGGACGTTGTTGCAACTGGGACATCGACAATACCTTAAATGCACTACCAATTCGTCTAACTTCTATATTCAATGAATTCGACATGTTAAACGAGGTGAAATACACGAATTTCAAGGCGATTGTATAATTACCAAATGAATGCACCTTAATCGAGATTTTTTTGGGGGTAATTATCACACTTCCACTAGTCCGATTTATCAATAAATTAAATAATAATATATTGTTATTTAATAATATTATTAAATCTAATAAAATCATAGGTCAAATATAAACTCAAATCACATTTAATGTTACCTCATATCCTTTGAGTGAAATCCTGGCTAAATCCCATGCAAATCTTGGATGAAATCCCGCGACTCCTCGAATGAAGTCCCTCTCCTCTTCATTAAATCAAGGCTGAAATGAATAGAATGTTTAGCTAGTTATTCAATTCTTTCACCCAAATGAACTCCTGCTTGACGAGAGCAGGCTCCCTCCTGTTCAAGCCAATTTCCTTCAACCATTCGAACGCAAGCAACCGAACTATCTGTCTACACTCTGAGCCTGTATGCGACCTGAAGTCGCTTTCCCTATTCGTTTCTTCCAACAACTGAAACCTGTCCACGTAGAAGCTCACCTATTTGAACTCTTCAATCGGCTACAGGATCCCTTCACGACAGTCGCTCGCCGTTGACGTCTAAGCCGATAGTCTCGTCGCATCACACCTTTTATCACCACGGGAAAACTGTAAACTGTATACATTCTATTTTGCCTCTCTCTAAGTGATTTGAGCTTCAATCTCCCTCCTCCAATCAAATCCACATATTAAACTAAAATCTGTATAAAAAAAGACTTCCCGTCCTACTTAGTCCGTCAATCACCACGTCCAACTTTCCTCTTACTCAAATCAATCACCTCCCAAACCTATATTTCCACTGATCAACCTTCCTACAATATACACTAACCTCCTTCTCTATCTGGAATTTATCTCGATCTACTCTTTCTGAAATTATAACCAACAGGAGAATTCTTCCTCCTTACCAATGACGACACGGCCTATCACCAAGTTGCAGGTATCATGCTTCTCTGAATTTTAGATCTCATTCCAGATTTAAAAAGGGTCATAATACACCACATGGGAAGTGTCTTTTTAAAATTCTTCCACCTCTTATACTACATGTCTTCTACTTCACATGAAAAGCAACAGAGCAAGTGCTCTTTCGTTTGTATTGTTTTGTCCTCTTCTCACTCATTTTCAAAGCTAAAGAATTCTTGTATGACTTTCTCATTCATCACACTTCCTTTATAGTTTATTATTATTATATTATTATTGGTTAATGGTTTATTGCGGTAACTTTTGTTACTGCTATACTGTAAACGGAGATGAAAAAAATCTTAAACAGTAAATTTCTCTTTCAAGTGATTAGCCATGGTGGTTGTAAATAAGTATAATTGTATGACTATTTATTGTTTAAACAATTTATATATATATATATATATATATATATATATTTGTATATATACATACAAAAAAAGAGATGTGGAAAGTTTAAAAAAAAAAGAAAATAATGTGGAAGTTTTCAAAAAAAGAGAGAAATAGGGAGTTTCCAAAAAAAAAGTGAGATATGCCAAAAAAAGGAAGAAATAAAAAAAGAGTTTGGAAATAAAAAAAGAGTTTGGAAATAAAAAAGAGAGGTTTTATGGATTTGTGCATTTTCCCTCGCCGTCGTCGAAGGTATAACCCTTTTGAACTCGAGAGCCCGTTTTCGGAGTTCGTGGCGCACCGGAAAATTGCTCATACACCTGATTGGATGGGACCCCGGTCCGGCACCTATGATGAGGTGGATAATCACCTTAAGCTCCATTTCGGCGTTTGCGGCGCACCAGAAAACCGCCTATACACGTCTATATTGTGCGTGGTGGATGAGAACCCAGTGCGACGCTACTGCGAGGCGGAGTTACTTATAAGTACCCTCGAACGGGAGGAAAGCCAATTGTTCTTTTAAACATGTACATTCGAAGGCCCCATACACGCCTTTTTTGCGCGTGGTGGGAAAGCTAGTCTCCTGAAATTTCCCCTAAACGGAGGAGACGTCGGGAGGTTGTCGAAATTTTGTCTGAAAAAGACAAGAATTTGAACTCAAAAGAACACTTGAACTTGTGTACAAAATGCAAATGACTAATAATAAAGATTTTGAACTTAATTAAAATGAAAACTTAACTTGAGCTCAATTTGAATATTAACTAAACTTGTATTTGATTTGAGCATCAAATGAAAAGAATATGAGCTTGAACATTGGAACTCGAGCGAAGATTTGAGTTGGACCATAGGGATTTGAATAAGATTTGGATAATTTAAACTTGAACTTGGACTCATATGCAAAGAACTTTGACTGAGTTAAGTCTAAATGAAAATGATAAATAACATCTGACTCATTGGGAATGAATAGTAACTTATGATATTAAATCTAAGTTAAGAAATGGATTTAAATAAACTAAGGGATCAATCAAGAACTTCATTTTGAGTGACAACTCAAGGAACTTGAGTGAGTTAAGTCCAATGTATCATGTGACATGCATCCAAATGAATATTAATGGAGGAGCGATGAAGAATTTGATTTCTTGAAGAATGATCAAGATTTCAATAGAACTATCATTCCAATCAGAATGCAAGCGCTAATTAAGAAATATGATACATTCAAATCTCATACAAGCAAAATTTTTTATGGGGTTAGGGAGAATCTCTACATCTCACTAACAAGCAGTCATAAACAAAGGAGATTGAAAGGTCTCTTATGAATGGTGGATAATCAACAGCATGCTCAATAAATTGCCTAGAAGGGAGGATACTAAGAAGCGTGCGATGACCATGATGACGGGCCCACCTTCATGTGCAAAAAATATGACAAGAGTACATGTAGAGCAAGGGAGATGTAGAAGAGGTGGCCCCCTTGTGGTTGCCAACCCAGACTAACGAACAAATGAGCTCGTAACAGTCTACTTACAAGTGAGGATGATAGATATGTTACAGGACCTTAGCAAATGCAAATCCGATGGACATGGAGCACCGGGCAAGTGGATCGACCTTCTACTGATAAAACAGGTGATATGCGACAAATGATAATGCCTGCAAACTCTTATGAAAGACCTAGCAAATAATTGATACACCAATTCCTTACAAGCGAGAGGTGGTCGATTTGCATCTGGTGTAAGCATTTATGATTCGTTGAAGAATTCCTGCCACACAAGCAACACACTATTATAAGTGAATATGAGGAAAATTATAATGAAGAAAGATTCAATGATACTGCGGGAAGCCCGTCACATATAAGCAAAGGCATCTACAAATAGATGTGGGAGAGGTCTCTTTCATATAGAAGCCTAGTCAAAGATGACGACGAATGATAGCAGAAACGATCGACCGTTAGTACGAAGCAGTGGCCACTAATTTTGAGATATAAAGCACTAGTAAGGATACGATCATCCAAAGTTAAAATGATTGATTCTCTATTTAAGCCAACAATAGAAAATGATGGCGATGGCATAATGAAGGAGATGCCCATTAATTCCTATATGAATTCTATGAAGAGAAAGGCAGATCAAATTATTATGGAGTGAGTGAATCTCAAATCAACCAGATCTTGAACATTGAGTTGGATAAGATTAGTGAGGCTTACAAGCTTCTTGATGAAAGATGGTCGTGCGTCTAAAAATCCATCCACGAGCAAATACAGAAGGACTACGACAAACACAGGCTCTTACAAGCTATTGTAGGAGACCCGTAGTACATCTGCCATATATCCAAAAATACCTCCGCACATGCACTGTAGTTTGTATACACATAGTTACACTAAAAGGGGGTATGCAATCAAGTACCCGCACGGGCCCCAACGAGCGTGTCATTGGTACACACGTAATATCTAGAGATGCTGCGCGGGTCAATAAATTTGAACTCGATCATCCTAAGCAGGTAGATAGGAGTCGACGAGGTTCAGCAAATAACTATAAAATGTTCCCAAACACCCGCATGGGCCCCAGCAAGCGTGTTGTGGGAACACACATGACGTCTAAGGATGCTGCACGGGTTAGTAAATAAACTCAAGTTCGAGCCCGATCCTTCTATGCATGTAGATAGGACACGGCTTGAAACATTAAATAAATATACGATCGCGAGGTCGACTAAGATATTTATTTTATATATTCATATTAGCCTATTAGGCCTTAAAGGCATTCAATAAAGAAAATTCATAAACAAAGGCATAAAGTCTACAAAACCCGATTCTCTGTCGACAGCTCGATAGAGTTAACAAGCTTCATCTACAAAATACAAATATTTTAAATGGAAATGACCCCGAACACCCCGATGATGGTCATGTTGAATGTGAATCTCAACCGGAGGAGTTAATCTCAAATATTTCAAACTGCCATACAAACTCTTACAAAATTCAAATATCCTCAAGTGACCTCAGAGTCACCCCGATGATGGTCGTGTTGAATATTTATCTCAATCGGAGGGGTTCACAAACACTTTCAAAGGCCTTCCATGCTCCACCCAAATACTCACAAAAATCCAAAAATGCCAAAATCTAAATATTTAAAATTGAAATAATACATTAATCACTTAAAGCAAAAAATCCATCCACCCTCCGCAACAGTTTGTCGGAGTGAATAAATTGAATTTTACTTCAGCTCACAAAGAGCTAATGCCTAGTCAAAAATATCACTAGGATCCATTCTCAATCAATCTCCTGCTAATAAGGATGTGGTACGTGTCCTCTGATTGGCAATTTTGCTGCCAAATGGCACCGCAGGATAAACGGTCATGACTCGGGACCCTCTGAACCGAGTGATTTTGCCACCAAATGGCACCACAGATAGCGATTATGGCTAGAGCTAATACGTTCTTTAGTGGCATCAAATCCTTGAGATGTGAATCAATATGATATGATCGATATGGCACAAAGCCCTCTGTTAGCTAAGGTGAATTCAAATTTGTCTCCTTAGGCAAACATTCACCTCAGGTCTATAAGGTCTCCTTGGATGAAGCAACCCATGGCTATCAACAAGGATCCTTAGTTAGGTTGGGTCAACTACCTCCTCTGACTAAGTAGACCAGGGACCACGATGGCCCGGGACGACATAACCATAGGATCTTGATCGGGTCCATCATCCATTCCCCCACCATCCGCTTTAAGTGCAAGATGGTGAAATTTCTAATTTTAAATATCAAATCTTTCAACCCTTCAAACTTCCAAATTCTTATGCCAATGTTGCTATTATATACCAGATAACACGTATTTCCACGTATCTAATCGACGACTAGCCTTAATCGAAAGTTTTATCTCATGATCGAGAGGGGTAATTAACTATAGGTGCTTGCGCCTATAGGAAACCAGAACTCAGATCATAAAGTCCTCACAAAATGACGGCGAAAACTCTGGGTAGTTTCTTATCTACAACCTCATCTGCCTTCCAAAATTTACCCCTGAACTTAATCTGTTAAAACTCCTCACAAAGAAAAAGCACAGCGGACGGAGGCCGGGGCTGAATTTTCGGAGCCCATACTATTGTAGTTCACTATTAGTTGCTTGTGATTGTTAGGGTCTAGGAAAGGGAAGGAGACTGTTGATTAGCAGTTCAAAATCACATCTGAGTTGATAGGTATTTTATTATTTTGATTTTTGTAAAGTCATGGCTAGTTAAATTTTTTGTTATGTAGCTCTTGCCTGTAGTCATATACTGTAGTATAGATATTAATTTTAATGAAATGAAAGAAACTTTATAGATGAATTTATTTTCAATATTTGGATATTTTAATAACTCTATTGTCTGTAGTTTTATTTAAAATGAAATTGGAAGAGACTATGAACATTCCAAAACTAGATCTTAGGAATTGCCTATCACAACTCAACATGATGGGATCTATCTTGATCGGGGTTGGGGATAGGTATCCCGCATGATTTGTAGTCATTTCATCCCCAAGATGATTGATGACATCATTGCTCTCCAACTCCAATGGGAGGAAGTTCTCTCCCACCTAAAACCCCTGTATGGTCAGAACCACCCCCTACACAATCCTCTACTCGTCTCCACATTTCCAGTGCCCATCATCACTCCCAATTATTCTACGACCTAATTGTTGATGAAATTGTATGTCACTCCACTGTCTATATAAGATCACAATTCACACATGTATTCATCAATGAATCACAGTTTCCAAAGTCAAGAACACAATAAAATGTTACTTTACAACAAAAAGGTGCTAGAGGCATCGTTACTGTATGCTATGTTGAGTAAAGAAATATCTACTGAAAACAACGACTTGCACGCCTGCAAATAATCTATATAAACATAAATGAAAGAGAAACCAATAGTAAATTGTTTTTGAATAAATAAGAACAAGTTATGATCTTGTGGACTATATTAACTATCATACCTTTTGGATTACTCGACAGCCATACATCTGAAGACTGAGTGTTAATATATGCCCTGTAAGTTGGTCAGTCAATTCCCTTCTCTGAGCAGCCGATCCGTAATCAAAAAACTGATCAAGGAACAACATTTTGCATTTTTGTATCATTAAATGCTAAAAAAACCATTCAAATCAAATTCCACGGGCAAAAAGAGAATATACCTTTTGGACTACATAATTTCCGAACACATCAGTCATTAGTGAAAATGCTTGAGGCAATATTTCAACAAAAAACATATCTTTCTCTATGGCAGTAGCAGTTTCAAGCTTCTGCTGTATAAATCGGCTCCCATACTGATCAGCACTGAAAATTTTAAATCTAAGGTAAATTGATTATACGAACAGCAGGTATAATCAAGAGTAAAGAAATATCTACGACTAAACCTTAACAGTAAGAAAAATTACAATAATAGAGACAAAAACAAGCACACCTCTGCAATCAGTATGTACACATGGCAGTGGATAAAAAGCTAGCTTTCAGTGGACACCACACCAATCATTAGTACTTTTCAGATATAGAATATTGATAACATAATATCAACTAAGATACTGCGACTTTGTACTCAAGAAGAGTAAAGATGCAAGCATCCCTCAATATGGCATTAAAGAAATGAAAGTCAAGGCAGCACTTATGAATGTAAGCAAGATAGGAAACTAGGCAATATAATAAGTTGGAGTATGTCTAGATTTGGTGACCATTCTTTTCCTATCATTCCCAACTCTATGATCATAACAAAGTGAACACAAACTCAAAAAATATAGAGCACAGTCAAAAGAAATCTCTAGAATTAATAAGCTGATAATCACTTTTCATGATAACCTGAGAGAGTAATAGCCCTACATCAAAAGATTAGAAGATGCAACTTCATAATAATGAGGTACCTGAACTCAACAACATGACCAACAATATCTGAAAGTTCAAAACAGTTAGCCTTGTTGTTTTTCAACTCCTCCAGAAGTGAGGATTCATGACCACCATTCATATGGCCACCATTATCCAAATGCCAAGAACCCATGGCATTTCCAGAAAAGTTTCTCATGCTAGTAGGAAAATGCATGTTTGGTCCGCCATGTCTCGAAGGACTACTTGGTCCAACAGGAGATGCATGGGGAACAGGGCTTGCCACGGACTGTCTTGGATAAGACATACCTAGACTACAAGCAGGATTCCCATAATAACCAGATTTACCAAAAAATCGCAAGCCAAGGTGATGTTGTGGTTGAAACACTGTTCCTAGATGAGCTTTCTTCATCTCTAGCAACTCCGCATAAGAATTACTCAAGCAGCCCATCTCCAATGAAGTTTCAATACTGTTTGTTGAAGCTTGAACTGCACTTAAGTATTGAATAAAATAAGGATCAAGACATGGTAAATGAAGGGCAGAGGGTGGTGTTTGACGTCCAATTTTATTAAGATTTTCCAAATTCAACGGATTCCAATTTGCTCCAGATGAAGGACCGCCTCCAAGGACCCTAGTTTCCATACCAAGTGATTCAAATCCATAAGCTGCATCAGAATTCTCAAACAGAGGTGGCATATTGGTAGCAGCAACATGATTTCCCATCATTGAAGCCAATCCATTCACTGAATGTCCAGTCATTCCATAGCTTTTAAATGAAGCATTAGAGCCATCTGTGCTGCTTGGACACTGAACAAGAGAAACAACTGAATTACCGACAGGAGCAGAAGGTCCGTTCTCATATGGGCTATTGGAGGGGAGAGAAGACCTATTCATTTCGAACTGTTTATGGGGTCTCTTTTCTGGATTGTTAAAATACACTGAGGCAGGACAATTGCTAACCAGATCAGGAAATGAGGCATTGGACGATTGGTTTGCAGATGAAACAATTTGTTGTCTAGAATCAGTTTTTTGAACGGAAGAGTGCTTATTATTATGGTTTTTCATACCTTGCAAATTGAAGAGAGAGTTATGAGGGTCATCATCGCCTTCCTTTTGTAGACCAGACTGTCTCATGATATTTTCATTGGACAAAGTTATCCCTGATAAAGCTTCTATGAGATCATCAGGATCCATTAAACCTGACGATGTCCTATCTAAGTAGTTTGATGGAGTATTTTTCTGGTCATCATTACCTATCTTTACACCTATAGGGAGAACATGAGGTTTATGAACCTTTGCTGCCAACTGAGGATCAGGACTATTATTCCTTGAAAGAGATGGGCCTAAAAGAGGTGCAAGTGTAGGTGTTGTTGAAGCAGCATCCTTTGGAAAGCTGACATCCTGGTGTATTGTAGCACAAGCTTCGCCAGGTCTTAGGAGCTTACCAGCATCAAAGGCATTATGGCTAGTTGGGAGAGACAGAGGGCTGGAGATGGAGGATTTTTCTCTTTGATTATTCTGATATACAAGTTCACCATATTCCATTAAAAAAATGTAACAAAAAGTAGTAGTAATTACTTTCAGAATGTTTATGAAAATATGGAAAGCCCAATCAAATGCACAATAAAAAATCACAAGCAAAAAAGCAAAGACTTTGAATCATGACTTACTAGTGCACCTAAAGCAATATGAAAACAACAATAACAACAACAACATCAAGCCTTTGTCCCACAACGTGGAGTCGGCTACATTAATCCTTTTTCTCCATTGTGTCCTGTTAAAAGTCAAATTCTCGTTTAAATCTAATAAAGAAAGATCATTTATAATATTTTCTAACCAAGTCTTTTTAGGTCTACCTCTATCTTTCTTAACATAAGTCAAATATAATACGACAGGTACCAAAAATATATATTGGCAGAGTTAAACATATAAATATGCATTATAGAAATGTATGGTACAGTGCATGAGTGCCTCTTTTTCGTAGATCATAGTGATTGCAACTATTGTAGAATGTTCAAACTCTCCCTAATAAACGTTGAATGTCCGGATCATATTGATTTGCGTGCCCCCCTAAATTTTAATATGTCTTTATATACAAAACGCATATATAAATATGCTCTGGTTACTTGATATGTCCCACAGTAAACATTCAATTTATGCACGCAAAATTTAATTATTTTGTTAATAAAAATTCTTGATTCCGCCACTAAGTATAGAGGTCCTCCTCAAAGCGCATTCTGCCATGTTGACTCATTTATGACCCTCATCTGTGGACTGTGGTAATCAAGAACAAGGAGAGGGGAGGTTTTGGGGCCCTTTTGAAAATAAAATAGGAAATGTAAAAGGTTGTATAGTAAACCATTCCAAATGACCTAGTTGACTACTTTATCCCAGTCATGTACAAGAGAATACAATAAAATAAGTATGAGATTCAAAAATAAAAATTTGATCCACATAGCAGCATTTCAATTCATTCACTGAAACCCGAAACCATAAATCACCTGAAAGAGATCAGCAAAGGTCCTCTGCCGGCCAGCCGTCAACCCAGTCAAACCACTCAGCCCATCCCCTCTTTTCTCCAGCCACTCACCTGAACCCAGCACCAACAGAGAATCCTCCTCTTCATCCTCTTCCTTCACAACAAATCCAGGCTGCATTGAAAACAATGACTTCTTGCCCTCTTCCTCAACCCTATCAATCTTCATCCTATCTCCAATTCCACCTACCCAAGAGCTCCCAGACTGAAACCTCTGCGCAAACCTCCAGTCCTCCTTGGACATCACCGGCGGCGGAAGCCTCGGGTTCAGATTCGACTTGGAGTAGTAGTAGGAGAGATGCGCTGGATCAGATCGGACATCTTCCTCCGTGAGCCCCCCGAAGCGTGAAGCATCGCCGGTGAACAACCCGTTCATGACCGTCATCGAGCCCTCCACGGTAGGCAGAGCAGAACCGCTGCGGTAAATGCCGAGATCATCGTTATTAAAAACCTCACCGGCGCCGCCGATCAACGCCGTCATCCCCACATCCGATATCATA
This sequence comes from Dendrobium huoshanense, assembly GCA_016618105.1. Lineage (NCBI taxonomy): Eukaryota > Viridiplantae > Streptophyta > Magnoliopsida > Asparagales > Orchidaceae > Dendrobium > Dendrobium huoshanense. The sequence continues at coordinate 1,022,235 of CM028358.1, forward strand.
GTAAATGCAACAGCTTAAGAACCTCAGTGAACTCAAAACCATGAATCATAGTATCAATTTCTAACATACGAGGTAAAAGTTGCAATCTTTGAGCTCCTGACATGCGAAGCCGACCGCCATTTAGTGGTTGGAGCAGCTCGTAGATGGGAGAAGGGGATGACAGAGGAGAAGCAAATTGGAGAGTGTGTGAAATATCGCACTATCGGGTCTCAGCGCTAATAAAAAACAGCAGCAGGTGGGAGATGTTGACCGTAGATCGAGAAATCTGCGGCTAGGATTCGTTTAAGCTGGAGACTTGGCTCTAGGGTTTTCGTTGGGAAGGAGATAACTGCGAATTTGTTTTGCCTCTAATGCTGGTGATGACAAATAGGTCGTTAACGCATGAATCTCACAAGGTTACTATTTTAGACTCAGCGTGTGGAGATATTACAATCATTGCCCTTGTCCATGAGCTCCAAGCCGAGGAACTTTCGGAAGGGAATCGAATGCGATATCGCCAAGTGGCAGTTAGTGACTGAGGAATTTGGTAGTTATTATGATGCTTTTTTTTTTGGGAAATGTTATTATGATGCTTACTTGCGGGGTTCAAAGAGTGGTTAGACCGTAAGAAAGCGAAGGCCAGCCTGTGGGCCCCACGTCTGAGACGCGCACGTGTATTTGTTGCGCTAGCAAATTAAAAGTTTGTTTATGAAAAATAAAAAAACTCCAGGCCTAGCTAGGTTGATGGGCCAGTGTCATCGGAAACCTTTTAACTCATGTTCGACTACTCTCGTAAGTGGTGCAACTCCCTAAGCGTGAAGAAAATAATATGTGATCTGACACCTGTGGGCTAGTTATCCAATATATATATATATATATATATATATATATATATATATATATATATATATATATATATATATATATATATATATATATATATATATATATATGTGGCATAAGCACAGATATAACTTAAGCATCCATTATGGTTCAACTTTCTTTTTATTATTACATTTTTTTCATTTCAAATCTTCAATCCAACTTATACGCGGACCATACAGTACTTTAGTTGTAGAGAGAGAAAGACTAAAGGGATACAATATTGAAAGAGAGATGGAGGAATGACTTTACATTTTGGACGGAATGATGAGAAGAGATTTTGATTAACATGAGAAATTATTATTTTAATGGCTAAATATAAAATTGAAATCCTAAAGGGCTTAAAGATGGTTTCTTTAGTGGCTTAACAAAGCAACAAGTTCTCCAACAATGAAACAAACTCTACTTTTTATAGTTTTTCCTTTCAAATTTATTTATTACTCAAAAGAAGCAACCAACATCTTTTTTTGGACACATGAAAAACATCGATGGTTAGTTTTCCCTTTGCTTCTCTCTCGTGGCTCACGACCTCAAGTACAACTTTCGTTTGCTCTTTCGCTCATCTCTCGCACCTAAACGAAGATAGCCCATGCCAGATATTTATATTTTCTAAGCTCTAACTGCCATGTTATTTGTATTCTCCTCTTGGATACGATAATGAGATGACAAACGAAAGTATTTTAATGTATTCTAAACTTCAAAATGAGATGGCAAAAAGAACAATTATAAACTTCACATGAACTCTTGTTTTGTTTTGTTTTTTTTTTTTTCCCCTTAAAGGGTCGATCTTGTTTAAACGATTTTAAGATACTTAAATGCTAGTTTATAATTTTATCAAGAGTGTTAAGTTTTAAAGAAATTAATAAATAATTATTTTTATTTATAGGAGTTACGGTAAAATTGATTGAATTTCATAAACTAATTTGTAGAGTATTTTTATATAAAAGTATAATAACAAAAGTGTTTATATTGCATCAATGAATAAGATATTGTATTGATATGCCCCCATAAGATAGGGCTTCCATTAAAGACACTAATATTTGACCCAAGTGGGTGAAACCCTATTTACAATAGATTTAGTGAGGTTGAAAACTAGTTTGAATAAGTGATAATAAATATGACTATCAAAGAGCCATCAACAGCCTTTTTGTGAAAAAAATAAAAATCAAGATTGAAGCACTTTCACCAAAGAGCCAAAGTTTAAGTTCGCATAATTGTAAATGAGCAAGAGAATCAATCATGGATAACCGATAAGCAAGATACTCAATCATTTGTTCAATAGTGAATTGATGTTTTTTTATGAACAAAATATCATCTAAATAACTAAGTAAACAAAGAGTTGTTATGCAAATTTGATTTGTTGGTAAGAATAAACAATGGAAGGTCATGATTTGGAGTTGGTGAACTTGAGTGATATAATAAAACCTTTGAGTTTGGAGACCAAAGCACCAATGCTTATTTTAGACTAGAGAAAGCATCAAATCCACCGCACATCATTCAAACAGGCTTTGGGACATAAACATCTCTTATAAATGTGTATGAATAAATGCATTGTTATCATCCCATATGTGAGCTAACCATATGATAGAAAAGACAAAGCTCAAAATCACTATAATGGTTGTTAGCTAAGTGAACGTAGTTGATGCTAGTGCATTAATGAAAGCTTTTAGCAATAAAGCAAGCTTTAGAATTGATACGGCATCACAAAAATTATCTTGATCGGGCACGAATCTCGAGGCAAAAGCTAGTTGGAAACTTCAAAAATTAATTTTGGGAGCACCCAAATTCCGATTTCAGCGAGCTTACAGTCAAACTGAGCGTCTCGGAAATACGAACCCAACGACACCAAGATCAACCCAATCCGAGCCCAAATGAGTCCGAATCAAGGGCTCAAAGCGTTGTTGGAAGGTTAAAACTGCAATTTGAGTTACCAAACGGTCTCCGATTTTGACGAGCTTATACTCGAATCGAAGGGCTCGACGAGACAAATCCAACGAGCCCAAGATCACTGAATTCCGACATCATTAAGGCCTCCAAATGGCCAACGAACGGTGCACAATCATAGGATTCAATATCGGCCGTCCATTTGACCACTCCCTATTCGCCCCTGATCTCCCGCCTATTTACGGGCCATGTCACTCCAGAAAATCTATAAATAGAGCCCTCATTCTTCACAAGAGAGGATCCAAGCAAGAGAGAGAAGAAGAGAAGAGAAGGAAGAAGAGAAGGAAGGAGTTCCTCCTCGATAGCCGCCGGACCACCGCAGAACCTCGTCGGACCACCGCAGGAATCTCGTCAGACCACCGCCGGACCACCGCAGGAACCTTGCCGGACCACCACAGAACCTCGCCGGACCACCAGCTTAAGGCCCGACGTTCAGTCCCTATGTCCTGCTGAAGACCCGACGTCCTGCTTAAGGCCCGACGTTCAGTCCCTACATCCTGCTTAAGGCCCGACGTTCAGTCCCTACATCCTGCTTAAGGCCCGACGTTCAGTCCCTACGTCCTGCTGAAGACCCGACGTCCTGCTTAAGGCCCGACGTTCAGTCCCTACGTCCTGCTGAAGACCCGACGTCTTACTTAAGTAACTGATTGTAATCCGATCACCCTGGGAGGTGATTCAGCTCTTTGTAACCAACTCAAAGTCTAGTGGAATCATTTTCAACTGGGCTAGGCCTCGTGGTTTTTCCCTTTTAAGGGTTTTCCACGTAAAAAATCTTGTGTTCTCTGTGTGTGAGCTAGTTATACGTACAACGCTAAGACGCAGAATTAAATCTCTATCGCCGCGTATTTTTTAGCCCGCAACAAGAATGATCAATGCAATCATTAAGGTGTTTTATGCAAAAATCCCAATTATAAAAAATAACATTTTGATGAGGTTCATATGAGACAATATTGTAAGTGTTATTTTAAAGATGGGCTTTTATTTAATGTACATAAAACCTCATCATTTGGGATGTTGTAAGGCTTTTGTAGATGTGGAGGGTTCAAGAGAGGAGGGTTAAGAGATGTTTAACAGTAGCAGAAGAGAGTTGGTGAGTGGTCCTATTACAAGCTGGAACATTTATGGCGGTAGAGAGATAAAGATCTTAATGTCTTAACTTTGAACTAAGATCCAGCACACATACATATAAAGAGAGAGGAGTGCGAGTCTTAAGAGACACTGAGATTTTTATGTGGAAAATCCTAAAAAAGAAAAAAAAAAAAAAAAAAAAAAAAAAACCACGGGACATGGCCCAATTAAAATGATTTTACTAATGTTTGTAGTCAATTACAAAGGGTGCCCTTCCGCGAGGTGGAAGGCACTGGCTCAATGTATCATATATAGCACATTACATAGTTGGGTTGGAAGAATATAATGATAAGGGAGCCATTGGCCTATTCATTTGTTTGGTATAGCTATATTTGGGAAATGGAGATTAGAGGAATTGTAGTCGTGGGTGAAGATGGCCGGAGGGATCATAGTTGACGGATGATAGTGGTCGGATGGACCATAATCGGCGAGCAATGGTGATTGGAGGGAGCGTTGTCGGCAAGTGTCGGTGGTCGAAGGGACCGTCGTCGAAGGGTGACGGTGGTCGGATGGACCATAGTCGGCGGGGGACGGAGGTCAGCGGTACCATAGTCAACGGGCGACAGAGGTGGGAGGGAGCGTCAGCGGCGGGCAACAGTGGTCGGAGGGATCATAGTCGACATGCAATGGTGGATAAGTATGGCCCGTAAATAGGCGAGAGATCATGGATAAATGTGGAGTGGTTGGATGGATGGTCGATAATGAATTCCTAGATCGTGTACCGTTCGTCAGACATTTGAAGATCTTAATGATATCGGAATTCAACGATCTTAGGCTCGTTGGATTTCTCTCGTCGGGCCGCTCGATTCGAATATAGCTCAGTTTGACTGTATGTTTGCTGAAATCAGAGTTCAGGTGATCCCGGATTTAATTTTTGAAGTTTCCGCTTGATTTTGTCTCGAGATTCGTGCCCGATCAAGATAATTTTTCAATGATATATCAAAGATATATAAAAGACAAGGAGGTTGGGATAGTATTTCATTGCAACATGCTTTTGGATAGTTGTAATGGGATTTGGGATAGATAAAAATTGGAAAGTAAGTGCGAATATACATTTATTACTTATAAGCACTGCCCATTAAGAAGAGCAAAGTCATTTATTTTGTCTTTCTTATGAAATAGGGATACAACGGAAAAGGGTCCCTCAATGAATGTAACATTGTGGAAGTAAAAAACTTAAAACAATAAGAGGTTGGTCCTCACCTAAAGTGTTGAGCTTTTGGATTTAAAATAAATTGGATCACCAATATATCTCACCCAACTTTCTTTTCTCTTTGATTCACTCTCCCTAAAAGTGGCATTTGGTTTACCTTCGAATTTTATTTAATTTTTTGTGAGAGTTAACGGATGGTTGAATGCTTGCTAATTTGTCATAATCTGTGGTTAAGGTTAACTCAAACATGATTAGTAGGATTGGCATAGTTGCATTTCTAAAGATTTTAGAGAATATGGGTGTATAAGTGCAAATATTTTTTTATATTCAATATGAAAATTAATAGATAAATAAATAATGGAGCGGCAAACATGGGCCCGATACCAGTGGATGGCCTCGCTAGATTCCGGCGTTCCGCAGAGAGATTAATTACACCGTCAAGCGCTCCCTTTGGAGTGGAAGCCGGTAGATACCCGAGTTCTTAAAAAAAAAAAGGACTCATTCAGCTTGTCATCACTGCATCCCGACTGACTGAATTACTGTCCATTTTTATAATTTTAACACTTTTTTTATATTTTTCCAAAAAAAAAACTTTTTTTATATGTATTTCAACAATTAAAAGTTTTTATGCAAAGTAGTCACCATTCTTGGAATGAAGCTGCACAGATAAAGGTGATGTTTCATTTCCGTAGAATTTATGCGATTACTTGTTATGAAACTAGGAAAAGAGAAGCATATTTTTTATTTTACATGGCTCTTCATCTGCAATTTCAAAACATAAGGGCCATTTGCTGAAGCATTCAATATCTTGAGCTGGTATGCTCTGCATAAATGTTTCTTATATATAGTTTCAAAGGTGAACATGTAAAGCCTAGTTTTCTTTGCTTAAATTTTCTCAATTAAAAAACAATTCTAAGAAAATATTGCAAGATTGATCTGCTTTTCTAAAATATTGCACAATAAAATTCAGAGTGCGTGACTCAAATTCCAGTATATATAGGTTTCGTTTGGGACGACTTTCTTACTATTTTTTTTAATTTTTGTACTAAAAAATTGCTTTAAGAAGTAGTAAGAAAGCCATCCCAAACGAAGTCAGAGTTTTTAATCAATGGATCAAGCATTTATATATAGTGAAATGAAACACATTAGAATGGAGAATCTTGCAAAGAATGACAGGGGGAAGTCAATATGCAGCTGAATGCAAATGAACACATATATATAATTATTCTATTTATAAAACATATAGCTAGATTTATTTACAGGAGACGAACTAAAATGAGTTTTATCACTAAGTCACTGATATTCATCTTGGTAGGATTACCTGTGATATGATATTCCTTATCGCAGTATATCTGCCCTGTTTTCTCAGCGATGAGGCTCAAGCTACAGTTCTTAGACGTTTGAGTTGTGCTTGGTATAATGATTATTTCTTAGGTAAGCTAATCACTGAAGCTGTTATGTTTATGTGTTATGATTTCTCTCTCATTGAGTAGGTTGGGCTCAGTTTAAAATTATTTTGTGCGGAAGCGGAACCGTCCGGATATCTAAGCCCGCGGCTCGGTATCCCTTACCCGGTATCGCTGATGTGGCTCAATCTGGTTGGTATCCAGATGTAGAGCTACGTTCGGTGTCCGCACAGAATAATCTCTCCAGATTAGGAACGGGCTAATAGATTTGATGGGAACGTGAAACTAGGTCTGCCCAGGGACTAAACCAGCCGGCCTGGGAACTCAAAGGTTTATTTTTTATATATATAATTAAGTATTCAGGCTAATATGGAGTGGGCTCCCGTCTCTCTTATGATCTAAATTCTAAACTCATGTGAATATGAATTGTGGGAATATATGATACTTCTGTTCTTAATACATAAAACTTTTTCTATTTCTGTCCTTCAACTTCTATTGCATTTCTAATGGAAGTTGTGATGAGCCTGGTGGTCCAGTGAGTTAGGTGGCAGCAGCAGAAAGTGATATAATAAAAGGTGGCCTACAAAATGCTTTGTCACCAACTACTTAGCAGCTTTAGTAGAAGAGACTGCACATGGCTAATGCGGGAGGGAAGCCTCTTTATTTAACTAAGAGAAACCTTGGTCCTGTTACGGTGGGCCGAGATTTTCATCAATTAGCTAAGTTGTGGAGCTTGAACATGGAAAATTATTTAGAACTAGGAAACGATGATGAAACTTGTCGTAAACTGGCACTAAAACTGAATAATGTTTAGGGTCCGTCGTCCACCATCGAATAGTTCCGATCTCCAGGATTATAAGACATATCATTGTGAAGTCAACAATGAAATTATGTGATCATTTGATGGATTTGTATAAAATTTTTTATATATTTCCCTGCATGGTTGATTATGTCTTACCTAATCATAATAGTAATATTCATATGATCATTGAATCAATACATAAGAAGTAAAAATCGCATGCAATTGCATTACAATCTATTGACAATTGTGCAAAAGATAATAAATCAGTACAAATGTCAAATCTATAAAATAATCGTCATATCAAAATGGAAAAATCAAATCATCAGTAAAAACCGACAAAAACAAGCCACTGATTTTATCAGTATCATATTATTATTTTAATCATATGCTCAGTGTATCACATGCTCAGTCAATTTCAGTAATCAAAACAATACAGTGAGTTAGTAGAAGTTTCCATAATAATTTCAGTGTCCATACAAGTACTAGTAAATCCAATAGTAGTAGTAACAATACATCAATGCTATAATAATAATTCTTACATTAATTGTGAATTTGAATATGCATTTTAGTAGTCACATTAAACAAATAAGAGGCCATGATTATCATGATGTTTTCAACATCATATCAATATCAGTAAATCGTTGACTCAGTAAATAGAGTCGTCAACTTTTGGCCGTCGGCACAATAATCATCTCCTTATAACTCACAATCGTTGCTTTGAAATTATTACATCGGATAGTACTAAATCATAGTATTTAAAGGAAAGTCCGTCGACCCACCATCATGTATAGGTCAATTAGTTTCTAACTAACGGGGTCTTTACTTATCTTTCACACATTCTAATAAAAGCAATAGCAACCAGATGTTACTCAATCACACTTTCATTCTTATTCTCAAAGCTTATATGACAATATGTTTAAATAGAATGCTTACTGAGTCAAATTTACAGTCAAAATGCACAGTTTCAAAATATAGTCAAATTACAAAGGATTATATAAAACATCATTTCAAGACTTTAATCGTACTAAAAAACTATTTTTCGAAGTCCGTATTAATTTTATTCAATAAAAACCACACAATTTTTAAAATAGCCAGTAGAAAATTTTCATAGAATGCTCAATACATTTATAATCTCAATTTCAATAATATATAAAAAATTATGAGAGGAAAGTTTTGCCAGTATAAAGTTATACGAGGTTGTCGCTAAGGGAAATATAAACTTAACTGAGAAATTTGGAAAAAGCATCGAATTTTTTATAACAGAGGTAGGCAAAATGCGACTCACCTCGCTCTGAACAACTTTCCCAACTAGCCCGACGACTAACAAATGGCTTGAAGCAACACAAAACAAACCTTCTCTATCTAAAACCCCTCTCTTTCTCTTTCCTCTTCAGTTGGCTTCGCGAAAATAGATTTAAAAATATATAAAAATTCTCATAATGACTCTGCGGAGCTAAAAATCTACAACAAATCGAGAGCTGGCGCCTAAATATCACTTTCTAACGCTTTGATTGAGTGAAGCGCCGCTGCGCTACAAAAGTGATATAATCAGATTTTGTCAAAATTCACACTTAACGCTTGGGACTCATTTTAGAGCACACTCAAATATTTTAAAAAAATAAAATACTTCATAACACATGTAATGTAAATGAGTTCAAACCTAAAATTTTAAATATTTACTATTTATTTTTTCGAGTTGTTAGAATTAACTTCCTAAACGAATGAGGAACAATGGAGGCTTGTTTGGTCGTTCTGGAACAGGCAAGCGATATTGAGGCGTCGGGGATAAGCAAAAGAGCCATGTGAAGAGGAAGAACAATAGTTATAAATAGCCGATTGTTACCAATTACATTTTACTATTTTAGTATTAATTTCTTCAACACATCAGAGCTGTCGCAACAATATTTATTACAGGGAAATAGGGAATGCTTCTGCTCTCCCCATAGCAAGAGGTCAATTCTTACATTAACTGGCCTCTAACCACTAAATTAAATTGCAGTAATATTATTAATTGAGAGCATTATTAATCACTATACTTGGGTTACATAAATTATGATAATTTATGCTTTTAGGAAATTTTAATCCCCTTCAATTAACATAAATTTTCATCAGTCTTATTAGAATGGAGAAAACATCTGAGGCCTCTAATCAACTTTTGAAACTATGTTTCATCATGTTCATCTGTCAGTGCCAGGGACGGAGTCGAGATTTTTTTAATGTGGAGACACAAATTTTTGAAGCAAAAATAAATAAGAAAACCCCTCAACCTTTGCATCCGGGCTTGGGGCTAGCATTGGCGGTTTTAATTTTTTTTAATTGTTAGTTTTATTATGAAAATATAAAAAATATAATAAAGCAAAAAAGCTTATATATTATCTATAATTTTTTCATCGAATTTTCATTAAACCGTTGTACAATCAATTCAATGTCAAATACTATTAAATATATCATTTTTAATATAAGTAAACAATCATTCATCTATGAGTCTCTCATATGATTGAGAAAACGGTTCTTTATATTGTTCATTGCAGAAAATACTTGTTCGACTATAGTTGTAGCAATTGACAATATTGGAATAAACTTTATAACTGATACGTCATCACAAAATTAGCTTGATCAGGCACGGATCTCGAGGCAAAAACTAGTTGGAGACTTCAAAAATTAAATCCGGGAGCATCCGAACTCCGATTTCAACGAGCTTACAGTCAAACTGAGCGTCTCGGAAATACGAACCCAAAAACACCAAGATCGACCCAATCCGAGCCCAAATAAGTCCGAATCAAGAGTTCAAAGCGCTGTCGGAAGGTTCAAACCGCAATTTGAGTTACCAAACGGTCTCCGATTTTGACGAGCTTATACTCGAATCGAACGGCTCGACGAGACGAATCCAACGAGCCCAAGATCACTAAATTCCAACATCATTAAGGCCTCCAAATGTCCAACGAACGGTGCACGATCGTAGGATTCAATATCGGCCGTCCATTTGACCACTCCCTATTCGCCCTTGATCTCACACCTATTTACGGACCATGCCACTCCAGAAAATCTATAAATAGAGCCCTCATTCTTCACAAGAGAGGATCTAAGCAAGAGAGAGAAGAAGAGAAGAGAAGGAAGAAGAGAAGGAAGAAGAGAAGGAAGGGATTCCTCCTCGACAGCCGCCGGACCACCGCCGGAATCTCGTCGGACCATCGCCGGACCACCACAGAACCTCGCCGGACCACCGCCGGACCACCGCAGAAACCTCGCCGGACCACCGCCGGATCATCGCAGGAACCTCGCCGGACCACCGCAGAACCTCGCCGGACCACCACCTTAAGGCCTGACGTCCAGTCCCTACCTTCTGCCGAAGACCCGACGACCTGTTCAAGGCCCGACACTCAGTCCTTACTTCCTGCCAAAGACCCGACGACTTGTTCAAGGCCCGACACTCAGTCCTTACTTCCTGCCAAAGACCCGACGACTTGTTCAAGACCCAACACTAAGTTCCTACATCCTGCTGAAGACCCGACGTCCCACTCAGGGCTCGACATTCAGTCCCTACGTCCTGCTGAGGACTCGACATCTTACTTAAGTAATTGATTGTAATCTGTTCACCCCTGGAGGTGATTCAGTCTTTTGTAACCAACTCAAAGTCTAGTGGAATCATTTTCAACTGGGCTAGGCCTCGTGGTTTTTACCTTTTTAAGGGTTTTCCACGTAAAAAATCTTCTGTTCTCTGTGTGTGAGCTAGTTATACGTACAACGTTAAGACGCAGAATTAAATCTCTATCGCCGCGTATTTTCTAGTCCGCAACAGTTTGGCGCCGTCTGTGGGAAAGATCAATCCCACTACACTAAGTACTTCTTCAATGGCAAACAGACGTAGCCATCGCAACATGGGAGCCTCTCGCTCCAATTCACATCAATCAGGAAGCCAGTCCCTGAATCAAGGACGACGGGCATTTGCCTCCTTTCACCCTGGTGGCCGACACCCTGCAGGGGAAGGAACTTCAGGGCCATCCCTAGAAGAGCGTATCAGGAAGATGGAGGAATCTCAGAATGAGATCCTTCGACTCTTAAGGGAGACTCGAGGACCAGCACTAGTACCTCAAGAAGATATTCTCTTCCCTCGAGACCAGCCAGGCTTCGAAGACGTTCTTCATGTTGAAGTCCCCCTTCCTCCCCCTAGAGTGCGCCCTCCAATCCGTCCAGAGAATGAGCTTGCTGACACAGCAAGCTCTACCCATCCTTCACACACGGGCCATCGGCAGCATATGCCTCCAGAAGTCCCAGAAGACTTAGACCAACAGCACGTTACTGAACTCCCCCGCAATACTCTCCTGAATGAGTTGCGGAGGCTAGTCCGAGAAGAGTTCCCCACAGGAGGTACAAGACACTCCCTTCGCCAACGGGACGTTCACGAATCATCACCTTTCACCGAAGCTGTCCTCCGATACCCCGTTCCGGCAAGATTCAAACTCCCGAATATTGATTCGTATGATGGAACTTCAGACCCCTACGAGCATATCGACCACTACCGCACTATTATGCATATCCAGCAGGCCCCGGATGCTTTGCTCTGTCAAGTTTTTCCTGCCACCCTTAAAGGGCAAGCCCGAACATGGTTCTACTCACTGCCTGCCCGATCCATCTCGATATTCGTTAAATTGGCCAAATTGTTCGTCGAACAGTTTGTCGCCAACCGAAGGACGATTAAAGATTCCTCCCACCTTTCAGGGATACGTCAGAACGAGGGTGAATCCCTTAAAGAATACTTCCAGAGATTTTCTACGGAAGCCCGACAAATTCCAGGGGTAGATCCCGAATTGCTTAGAGGTGTATTTCTTGGAGGACTCCGCCCAGGCCCTTTCTACTCAGCACTCATGCGAGATACGGTCCATTCATATGCGGATCTAATCCATCAAGTAGAGGCTCAAATCTCCGCCGATGATGCCATCAATGCTCATAGAAAGCAATTTGAGCAGACGACCGGGAAGCGTAAGAATCCCCCAGGGACGGAGAATCCCCCATCACAAAGGAATAAGCAAGGAAACTACAATTTTCCTCCTCGACCTCACAGCCGCGACAAGAACCTCGTCAAGAAAAGGAGTACACACCACTCAATACATCCCAAGCAAATGTATTAATGGCCATCCGGGATCAGGAGAACGTAAAATGGCCACACCCTTTGAAACCCAACGTCGGAAACCAAGAGCAATATTGCCACTTCCACCGTAGCCGTGGGCACACTACTGAAGCATGTTGGCAGCTCAAAGAAGAAGTTGAGAGACTGATCCGACAAGGATATCTCCGACAATTCATCAAGAATACACCAGCCCGAGAAGAAGTTGGTCCGACTGGGGGGCAGAATCAACAACAAAGGCAGCCGGTAAACAATCGCCAAATAGTGGGAGAAATTGGAACCATTGCTGGGGGCCTATCTGTAATATCACGATCTGCTCCAGGATCGTCCAGGCCGATTTTGGATCGTCCTGGGACGATCAGTAGAAAATCAGCTCCAGTTTTGCCCAGAATTTGCTCTAAGTGATTTCCTGTAGGTATCGTCCAGGCCGATCGAGGTATCGTCCCGGGACGATCAGTGGATGGCACAAGTCAGTGAGTAGAGGTTTTTATCGCCTATGAATAGTAAACATCGTCCTGAAAAATCGTCCCTGGACGATGGGATTTTGGTCTGATCGTCCAGGCCGATCTGGACGATCGGCCAGGCAGATCTGAAGAAGATTTAAGGCAAATCAGCTCATTTGAAGAGAGAGAAAAATTAAAATAAAAATATCTGATTTTTCGTCTGAGGAGAAAGAAAAAGAGGATTTTGGAAAAGTTGATTTCGGGAAGACGCGGAGCCGTTTTCGATCGAAGTGACTGTTGAAGAATTTGCTGTGCTCGAGGTAAGGCACATTCCGTCTTTCTCAATTTTCAGTTCCGTCGCGGTTGGCGGTATTTTTCTGTCCGGATTTCGTTTTCGTTACGGTTTTTTCGTCCGTATCTTTCGATTGGTTCAGTTTTTACCGCGTAAGTTTCTGTATATCGTTGCCGTGCCGGGTGTGCACGTTTTGACTATATTTTGAAGATTTTCGTCCGGGTGTTTTTGATTCGACTGTGTTTTTAGTCGATCGGAATTTTCTGTGAAATCGTAAATTCTCTGTGCCGTAGAATAAATGTTCTGGAATGTGATTATCTATGTTCTGTGCGAATTCGGTAAATTTTCTTTGCAGGAATTTTTGTGTAAATTCTGTATACTGCCGTTGTGCTGCCCGATTTTCGGGTAATTTCTGAAATGTCCGAATTTCTTCTGATTTGAAATGCTATGTGTATAAGCTATAAAAAGGGAGTTATAAGGGGCCTGAATCCTATGAGATTCAGTTAGTGAAACGGGAAATCTGAAATGAGCTCAAATCTGAAATCTGATATCTGTTCTGTTCCGGATCCGATGAATTTTGTTTTGGTGCTATAAGCACATCTGTTTTGGTGCCGTGAGCACAAAGGGAGACATAAGGGGCCTGGATCCTATGAGATTCAGTCAGTGACTGGGAAGGGAGGCATAAGGGGCCGGAATCCGTAGAGATTCCGTCAGTGTCAGGGCATTTAGCTATGTGTATCTGTTCTGTTCTGTACGAAATTGTGATTCTGATACGATATGATCTGTATGATTCTGATTTCTGAATTCTGATTCTGACTCTGTTGATTTGTTCTGATATGATCTGTACGATTCCGATTCTGATTTGATATCTGTCCGTATAAGTTCTGATTTCCGATTCTGTTTCGATTTTTGATCTGACTTCTGTCTGATGAATTTGGTTTTGGTTTCTGAGAATTTAGATTGGTGGTTTGTTGCTTTGCTGAGCTGTTGAGCTCACCCTTGCTTTCTGGTGGTTTTCAGGTTCTGGGAAGGGCAAGGAAGTCCAGGATTAGTTTCAGAGTCTGATCCGATTAGGTACTTTTGTACTTTTGATTTTTGTACAGTCATGGCTTTTCTGTTCTGTCTTTCTTTCTGTTGAAAGCCATGTACTGTTCTGTAGATGATTATTTTGAGGAAATGAAAAGATAGATGTTTTGTTCCGCTGCATTTGATGTTTTTAGTAGCTCTGTTGTTCTGTGTTTTTCTGTTGAGTTAAGAATTTGGAAGATCAGTTCAGTAACCTAATCCAAAGCCAGATCCTGGATAAGCAAGTTTAGTTTAGCTCTCGTCGCGATCCGGCTCGGGCGGGATCCGTCCCCGTCGGGTCGGGTCGTGACAAGCTTTTGTGGTATCAGAGCACTGGTTTTGGAAACAGGTTGAATTGTGAAACAGAGCTTTAGGAAGTGATCAGTGAGTCTGTCTGGGAGGTAGTTTTGGGTCGTTTGGCTTTTTATTGTGTTGTTTTTGTGTTGTTTTTGTGATAGTTTTCCGGATTTTCTGGATTTTTCTGTATGGATCAGCCAGACCCAGACATGACAAACGGTCAGAGTGACGATCAGGCAGCACCAGTGGGGAGTACAGCCCCAGTGGTCGGTGCTGACACGCTTTCACAGTTTGCGTCACTTGTTGCTCAGATGATGAGCGAGACCCAGAGCAGAGCTTCTACTGTTAGATCTGAGGATATTGATCGACACCTGCAGTTATTTTTGAGGTTGAAGCCTCCGAGGTTTGAGGGCGCTGTTGAGCCCAGAGCAGCCGAGGAGTGGCTGAGGAGATTAGAGAAGACTTTTGACGGGATGCAGTGTCCTGCAGACAGGAAGGTTCCGTTAGCAGTTTTTCTGTTGGACGGAGAGGCTGAGCACTGGTGGGATGGCCAGCAGGCAGCCAGATTTCAGGGCAGATTGAACTCTTTGATCACTTGGGAAGAGTTCACTGAAGTGTTCAGAGATTGGTTTGTTCCCCCTTCTGCACGACAGCAGATGCAGGAGAGTTTTCTGAGGCTGGTTCAGGGGAGCAAGACGGTGATGCAGTACGAGGCTGAGTTTACTGCATTAGCCAGGTACGCTCCGCAGCTGGTTAGCACGTCTGCTGAGAGGTGCTACAGGTTTCTGAGAGGCTTACGAGACACTTTGAGGCAGCCTTTGATACCGTTCCGGATTACTGATTTCTCTGAGCTTGTGGAGCGAGCTCGTCTGATTGAGAACGACATGACGACTACTCAGCAGCGGTGGACTGCGAGTAGGAAGAGGTTTGGAGGTGATACTTCTGGCAGTGGTTCCTCTGGGAAGAGGAGATTTGTTCCTGGTTCTGGATCTGGAGATTCCAGAAGGAGCGGAGGATCGTCTGGTATTGCTACCAGTACGACTAGTTCTGGATCTGTCAGTACGGCACCTGTGTGCCAGAATTGTGGACGGCGACACCATGGCCAGTGCTACAGGATAGCTGGTCTTTGTTTCAGATGTGGTCAGCCGGGACATAGGATTGCAGAATGTCCACAGATGGGATATGAGCAGCGATCTGAGGGCTTAGTCAGACCTGTTGGTTCAGCAGCAGGAAGACCGAGGACTGTTCCTCCACGCCCTGAGGGATTTACTGGTAGAGGTGGTGGTTCTAGTTCTGCGCCACGGAGACCACCTACGATTCAGAGGGAGCAGAGTAGTTCTGTTGCTTCAGCTCCTGCTCCAGTTCAGCCACGAGTTTACAGCTTGAGTCAGCAGGAGGCTCGAGATGCTCCCGATGTGGTGACAGGTACGGTTTACATTTCTGATCAGCCCTGTCGTGTTTTGTTTGACTCTGGAGCGAGTCATTCTTTTCTGTCCGAGCATTGTTTTGAGCTTTTACATTTGGATTCGATGGTTTTACCGGTTTCTTTGTCTGTGATTTTACCGGCTGGGAATCCATTGATTGCTCGACAGTTTTGTTTGTGTGAGATCGAGATTTCTGGCAAGAAGTGGAAATCAAGTTTGATTCGATTGCCGATTTCTTCGTATGATGTGATTCTGGGCATGGATTGGTTGAGTCAGTATGAGGCTCAGATTGACTGTCTGAAGAAGCAAGTGAGTTTGCTTGTGGCTGGAGAGAGAGTTGTATTTCAGGGATTACGAGGTGTTCTCTCCAGTCTGATTTCTGCGTTAGAGGTGAGCAGAATGTGGAAGAAGGGATATCCAGTATTTTTGGCTTCGGTGCGGGATCTGAACCTGGAGGTTGGTTCTGTTTCTGAGATCCCTGTGGTACGGGAGTTTGTGGATGTTTTTCCTGAGGAGTTGGTTGGTTTGCCTCCGGATAGAGATGTGGAGTTCTCTATCGATGTTTTTCCGGGTATCGCTCCTATATCGAAAGCTCCGTACAGGATGGCACCGAAAGAACTTTCTGAGTTGAAAGTTCAGCTTCAGGAGTTGGTTGACAGAGGGTTTGTACGTCCTAGTGTTTCTCCTTGGGGAGCACCTGTTCTGTTTGTGAAGAAGAAGGACGGTACACTCCGTATGTGTATTGATTACAGAGATTTGAACAAGGCCACGATCAAGAACAAGTATCCTTTGCCTCGGATTGACGACTTGTTTGATCAGCTTTCCGGATCTTCAGTATTTTCGAAGATTGACTTGCGGTCCGGATATTATCAGGTAAAGGTGAAGGAATCTGATGTGGTGAAGACTGCTTTCAGTACTCGGTACGGGCACTACGAATTTTTGGTTATGCCTTTTGGGGTAACCAATGCGCCTGCGATTTTCATGGATCTGATGAACCGAGTATTCAGGGAGTATTTGGATCAGTTTGTGATCGTCTTCATTGACGATATTCTGGTATATTCTGCATCTGAGGATGAGCATGCCAGACATTTGAGGATTGTGTTGGAGACTCTGAGGAGGCATCAGCTGTATGCCAAGTTCTCCAAGTGTGAATTCTGGCTGAAGAGCATTTCATTTCTGGGGCATGTGATTAGCGGAGAAGGTATTTCTGTGGATCCCCAGAAGATTCAGGCAGTTGCTGATTGGCCAAGGCCGACTACGGTATTTGAGGTACGTAGTTTCTTAGGCATGGCCGGGTATTATAGGAAGTTTGTGAAAGGATTTTCACAGATTTCGACTCCTCTGACGAGACTGACTCAGAAGTCAGTTTCTTTTGTTTGGACACCGGAGTGTGAAGCTAGTTTTCAGAGATTGAAGGATTGTTTGACTTCAGCTCCAGTGTTGGCACTTCCGTCAGGTACGGAAGGTTTTCAGGTGTTCAGTGATGCTTCACTGAAAGGACTGGGTTGTGTTCTGATGCAGCATGGTCAGGTAATTGCTTATGCTTCGAGACAGTTGAAACCACATGAGAAGAATTACCCGACACATGATTTGGAGTTAGCTGCAGTTGTTTTTGCTTTGAAGATTTGGCGTCATTACCTGTATGGCGTCACATGTGAGATATTTACTGATCATAAGAGCCTGAAGTACATTTTTACTCAGAAGGATTTGAATCTGAGACAGAGGCGGTGGCTCGAGTTGATCAAGGACTATGACCTGACTATTCAGTATCAGCCTGGAAAGGCGAATGTGGTAGCAGATGCTTTGAGCAGGAAGTCTTCTGGATTATCAGGTATTCAGCTTACTTGTGATGACTTTCTGATTCGTGATTTGGAAAGATTGCAGTTGGAGGTGATTTCCTCCAGTGATTTGGAGTTGGCTCAGATGAGTATTCAGTCTTCTTTGGAAGCAAGGATTCAAGAAGCCCAGAAGTCAGATTCTGATTATTCGAAGTTGCTAGCTCAGATTGGATCTGGTAAGACTCCTGAACTTCGAATTTCTGATTCTGGTGCTATTTTCTGTAAGAACAGGTTGTGGGTACCTGTGTTTGGAGATTTGAGGCGGGAGATTCTGTATGAATCTCATCATTCAGGCTACACTGTTCATCCAGGCAGTGGTAAGATGTACGCTGATATGAAGCTTTTGTTCTGGTGGCCTGGGATGAAGAAGGATGTGGCGGAGTTTGTGTCGAGATGCGAAGCCTGTCAGTTGGTGAAGGCAGAGCATCAGCGACCAGGTGGACTGTTGCAGTCGTTGCCTATCCCTGAGTGGAAATGGGAGGAGGTAACGATGGATTTTGCGATGGGTTTTCCTCGATCACGACAAGGACACGATGCTATTTGGGTAGTTGTGGATCGATTGACAAAGTCAGCCCATTTTCTTCCGATCAGACAGACGGATTCAGTTGAACGCTTGGCACAGATATATGTGAAAGAGATAGTCAGATTGCACGGTGTGCCTCGTGTGATTGTTTCTGATCGAGATGGACGTTTTACTTCCAGACTTTGGAAAGGCATTCAGCAAGGCTTGGGTACGAAATTGCATTTCAGTACAGCCTTTCATCCTCAGACCGACGGACAGTCTGAGAGGACTATTCAGGTACTGGAAGATCTGTTGAGACTTTGTGTTCTGGACTTTAGCGGAAGCTGGGAAGATCATATCCCACTGATTGAGTTTGCTTATAACAACAGTTTTCAGTCCAGTATCGGTATGGCACCGTACGAGGCTCTGTATGGCAGGAAGTGCCGTACTCCTTTGACTCTGACGGAGGTCGGAGATAGACAGGCTTTGGGGGCCACTTTTGCTGATGAAACTGCTCAGAAGATTCATTTGATAAGAGAAAGATTGAAAGCCGCTCAAGATCGTCAGCAGAAGTATTACAATCAGAAGCACAGATTTGTTGAGTTTCAGGTTGGTGACTTTGTGTATGTCAAAGTCAGCCCGATGAAAGGTGTGAGCAGATTTGGTCAAGTGAGCAAGCTTAGTCCAAGGTATGTTGGACCATTTGAGATTTTGAAAAGAATTGGAAAAGCTGCTTATCGCCTACTGCTTTCTGACTCTATGCCTGATGTGCATAATGTGTTTCATGTATCCACTCTGAGGAAGTGGGTATCCGACTCTGGGAAGAAGGTATCAGCTGACGAGGTTGAGATTCAGGAGAATCTGGCGTACAAGGAAGAGCCAGAGTTGATTTTGGCGTACGACGTCCGCAAGTTAAGAAATAAAGAGATTCCGATGGTTAAAGTCCAGTGGAAACACCGGACTGCACGAGAAGCAACTTGGGAAAAGGAGTCTGATATGAGACGGTCGTACCCGTACTTGTTTTGACTGCGTTTGGATTGGATAATGTCGAGGACGACATTTTTCTGAGTTGGGGAGATTGTAATATCACGATCTGCTCCAGGATCGTCCAGGCCGATTTTGGATCGTCCTGGGACGATCAGTAGAAAATCAGCTCCAGTTTTGCCCAGAATTTGCTCTAAGTGATTTCCTGTAGGTATCGTCCAGGCCGATCGAGGTATCGTCCCGGGACGATCAGTGGATGGCACAAGTCAGTGAGTAGAGGTTTTTATCGCCTATGAATAGTAAACATCGTCCTGAAAAATCGTCCCTGGACGATGGGATTTTGGTCTGATCGTCCAGGCCGATCTGGACGATCGGCCAGGCCGATCTGAAGAAGATTTAAGGCAAATCAGCTCATTTGAAGAGAGAGAAAAATTAAAATAAAAATATCTGATTTTTCGTCTGAGGAGAGAGAAAAAGAGGATTTTGGAAAAGTTGATTTCGGGAAGACGCGGAGCCGTTTTCGATCGAAGTGACTGTTGAAGAATTTGCTGTGCTCGAGGTAAGGCACATTCCGTCTTTCTCAATTTTCAGTTCCGTCGCGGTTGGCGGTATTTTTTTGTCCGGATTTCGTTTTCGTTACGATTTTTTCGTCCGTATCTTTCGATTGGTTCAGTTTTTACCGCGTAAGTTTCTGTATATCGTTGCCGTGCCGGGTGTGCACGTTTTGACTATATTTTGAAGATTTTCGTCCGGGTGTTTTTGATTCGACTGTGTTTTTAGTCGACCGGAATTTTCTGTGAAATCGTAAATTCTCTGTGCCGTAGAATAAATGTTCTGGAATGTGATTATCTATGTTCTGTGCGAATTCGGTAAATTTTCTTTGCAGGAATTTTTGTGTAAATTCTGTATACTGCCGTTGTGCTGCCCGATTTTCGGGTAATTTCTGAAATGTCCGAATTTCTTCTGATTTGAAATGCTATGTGTATAAGCTATAAAAAGGGAGTTATAAGGGGCCTGAATCCTATGAGATTCAGTTAGTGAAACGGGAAATCTGAAATGAGCTCAAATCTGAAATCTGATATCTGTTCTGTTCCGGATCCGATGAATTTTGTTTTGGTGCTATAAGCACATCTGTTTTGGTGCCGTGAGCACAAAGGGAGACATAAGGGGCCTGGATCCTATGAGATTCAGTCAGTGTCTGGGAAGGGAGGCATAAGGGGCCGGAATCCGTAGAGATTCCGTCAGTGTCAGGGCATTTAGCTATGTGTATCTGTTCTGTTCTGTACGAAATTGTGATTCTGATACGATATGCTCTGTACGATTCTGATTTCTGAATTCTGATTCTGACTCTGTTGATTTGTTCTGATATGATCTGTACGATTCCGATTCTGATTTGATATCTGTCCGTATAAGTTCTGATTTCCGATTCTGTTTCGATTTCTGATCTGACTTTTGTCTGATGAATTTGGTTTTGGTTTCTGAGAATTTAGATTGGTGGTTTGTTGCTTTGCTGAGCTGTTGAGCTCACCCTTGCTTTCTGGTGGTTTTCAGGTTCTGGGAAGGGCAAGGAAGTCCAGGATTAGTTTCAGAGTCTGATTCGATTAGGTACTTTTGTACTTTTGATTTTTGTACAGTCATGGCTTTTCTGTTCTGTCTTTCTTTCTGTTGAAAGCCATGTACTGTTCTGTAGATGATTATTTTGAGGAAATGAAAAGATAGATGTTTTGTTCCGCTGCATTTGATGTTTTTAGTAGCTCTGTTGTTCTGTGTTTTTCTGTTGAGTTAAGAATTTGGAAGATCAGTTCAGTAACCTAATCCAAAGCCAGATCCTGGATAAGCAAGTTTAGTTTAGCTCTCGTCGCGATCCGGCTCGGGCGGGATCCGTCCCCGTCGGGTCGGGTCGTGACACTATCAACGCCTTACCAAGTTTCAATTGCGTAGAGCACAATAGTGCTACTTGTTTTAAGTATCGTATGTCTTTAGTATTGTGTGACTTCAGTACTGTCTGTCTTTAATTTTGAAAGTTGTTTGTGATGTTTGTAGCTTCTCCCTCCTTAAGCTGTCTTAGGGAGCTATGTTTTTGTAAGACTTTATCTCCTTATCTTCTTCGAGTAAAATTATATTGATAAATTCGCAAAAGTAGTGAACTTTAATATCATTGACTCAAACAAATACATAATCGTTATTGTAGCTCAATCACTAGATAATCAATCCTTGGTGGATTCTCCCGACCTCTTCCACACAGGTTAACGTCGTCGAGCAGGGCTCCGGCATACAACCTCGGAAAGGTCTCAAATCCTTGGTGGATTCTCCCGACCTCTTCCACACAGGTTAACGTCGTTGAGCAGGGCTCCGGCATACAACCTCGGAAAGGTCCTACATCCTTGGTGGATACTCCTGACCTCTTCCACACAGGTTAACGTCGTCGAGCAAAGGCTCCGACATACAACCTCGGAAAGGTCTCACATCCTTGGTGGATTTTCCCGACCTCTTCCACACAGGTTAACGTCGTCGAGCAGGGCTCCGGCATACAACCTCGGAAAGGTCTCACATCCTTGGTGGATTCTCCCGACCTCTTCCACACAGGTTAACGTCGTCGAGCAGGGCTCCGGCATACAACCTCGGACAGGTCTTACATCCTTGGTGGATTCTCCCGACCTCTTCCACACAGGTTAACGTCGTCGAGCAGGGCTCCGGCATACAACCTCGGACAGGTCTTACATCCTTGGTGGATTCTCCCGACCTCTTCCACACAGGTTAACGTCGTCGAGCAAAGTCTCCGACATACAACCTCGGACAGGTCTTACATCATTGCCGGATCCAATATCGGTTAACATCATCGAGTAAAGGCTCTGACAAACAACATCGGATAGATTATACATCCTTGGTTAATATCGCCAGAATGTCGTCAATGGACTTCTATCTTACTTCACCACAATATTAAAATTCTACCCAATTTTGAATTTTCTCCTGTCGCTGAACTTTTGTCTTGCAGGACTTTCGGCGGACTTCTACTCGTCATCGGACTTATGCCCTTCGACGAACTTTCAACGGTCTTCTACCCGAGGCCGTACTTCTACTCGACGTCGGACTTCTCCTTATCGTCGAACTTCTGCTCGTCAGCAGACTTCTACTCGTCGTCGGACTTATGCCCTTCGACGAACTTTCAACGGTCTTCTGCCCGAGACCGTACTTCTACTCGACGTCGGACTTCTCCTTATCGTCGAACTTCTGCTCGTCAGCGGACTTCTACTCGTCGTCGGACTTATGTCCGTCGACGAACTTTCATCGGTCTTCTGCCCGAGGCCGTACTTCTACACGATATCGGACTTCTCCTTGCGTCGAACTTCTACTTGCCGTCAGACTACTAACCGTCGTCAGACTTTTACCCGTCGATGGACTTTCATCGGTCTTGTACCTGGCGCTGCACCTCTACCCGACTTCGTACTTCTACCAGATATCGGACTTCTACCAGTTAATAGACTTTCGTCGGTCTTCTGCCCGACACTGTATGACTACCCGACGTTGAATTCCTGCCTGTCATCATACTTCTCCCCGATGCTGGAAGTATGCCCGTCATTTCAACCTCCCTCCTTACAACGGTTTATCCGACCTCCATCGCAAATCACCAAACATCAGAACTCCACAAGATCTCTCGAAGAAAAGAGGGAGAAAAAGAAGAAAGGAGAGAATCTCCGGACTTCCTTGCCAAGAGAGGGGCCTCAGAAAACTGAGGGAAGGCCTCAATAGAAAGGACAGAGGGAGTTGAGGAAATAAGAGAATCTCCGAACTTCCTTGCCAAGAGAGGGGCCTCAGAAAACTGAGGGAAGGCCTCAATAGAAAGGACAGAGGGAGTTGAGGAAAGAAGAGAATCTCCGAACTTCCTTGCCAAGAGAGGGGCCTCAGAAAACTGAGGGAAGGCCTCAATAGAAAGGACAGAGGGAGTTGAGAAGAAAGGAGGAGAAGAAGAGAAGAAAAAAGGAGGAGAAGAAGAAAGGAATGAACTTTCTTAAGGATCTAAGGCCCTATTTATAGCTTTTTGGGAGAAAGAGTGGAAGTTTCTAGAATTTTTAATTTCCCAAATTTTTCTAAATTTTTCTGAATTTTCTCGGAATTTTTTGGGATTTTTTCAGATTTTTTATGCATTTTTACGGCCAAAAAAGGCCTAAAAAAGCTTAAAAAATTCAATTTTCTGCACTAGTGGGCCCACTAGGTCGGTGGGCTGAACAGTCCCGCCCATTCATTCAAATAAGGCGGTGGAGGAGCAGCCAGCGGGCTGCCACGCGGGCCCAGGCGGGCCTAGGCGGCCCAGGCGGGCCTAGGCGGCCCAGGCGGGCCGCCGCGCGGGCCAGAAGCCGGCCCAGCAGCCCACCGCGCGGGCTGAAGCGCGGGCCGCAGGCGCGGCCCAGGCGGGCCGCCGCGCGGGCTGCAGCGCGGGCCGCAAGGCGCGGCCCAGGCGGCCGGGCGGGCCGCCGCGCAAACCGCAGCGCAGGCCCGCGAGCGCGGGCCCAGGCGGGTCGGGCGGCCCAGGCGGGCCGCCGCGCGCGTTCCAGCGCGGGCCGACGGAGCCTCCGGCGGCGGCGGCAGCCTGCCGGCCGGCCGGTCCGGCCGGTCCGGCCGCCTAGCCCATTTTGGGCCCGATTTTCGTCCCGAAAACTCCGATTTCGATATTTTTGGGGTCCCCGGACATGTTTTTCGACGTTCCAGACTCAATTTCGGCACTTTCGGAGCTCAACGAGGCCTCTATGATCAAGTTCGAGCAAGCCATTAACCTTCGGAACACATTTTTTGGCATTTCGGCCTATGCAAATTGTCGACACTTATATTTTCGGACCCCTGGAGCTTCGGCGTCCGAAAATAGGGGGGGCAACTGATACGTCATCACAAAATTAGCTTGATCAGGCACGGATCTCGAGGCAAAAACTAGTTGGAGACTTCAAAAATTAAATCCGGGAGCATCCGAACTCCGATTTCAACGAGCTTACAGTCAAACTGAGCGTCTCGGAAATACGAACCCAACAACACCAAGATCGACCCAATCCGAGCCCAAATAAGTCCGAATCAAGAGTTCAAAGCGCTGTCGGAAGGTTCAAACCGAAATTTGAGTTTCCAAACGGTCTCCGATTTTGACGAGCTTATACTCGAATCGAACGGCTCGACGAGACGAATCCAACGAGCCCAAGATCACTAAATTCCGACATCATTAAGGCCTCCAAATGTCCAACGAACGGTGCACGATCGTAGGATTCAATATCGGCCGTCCATTTGACCACTCCCTATTCGCCCTTGATCTCACACCTATTTACGGACCATGCCACTCCAGAAAATCTATAAATAGAGCCCTCATTCTTCACAAGAGAGGATCTAAGCAAGAGAGAGAAGAAGAGAAGAGAAGGAAGAAGAGAAGGAAGGGATTCCTCCTCGACAGCCGCCGGACCACCGCCGGAATCTCGTCGGACCATCGCCGGACCACCACAGAACCTCGCCGGACCACCGCCGGACCACCGCAGAAACCTCGCCGGACCACCGCCGGATCATCGCAGGAACCTCGCCGGACCACCGCAGAACCTCGCCGGACCACCACCTTAAGGCCTGACGTCCAGTCCCTACCTTCTGCCGAAGACCCGACGACCTGTTCAAGGCCCGACACTCAGTCCTTACTTCCTGCCAAAGACCCGACGACTTGTTCAAGGCCCGACACTCAGTCCTTACTTCCTGCCAAAGACCCGACGACTTGTTCAAGACCCAACACTAAGTTCCTACATCCTGCTGAAGACCCGACGTCCCACTCAGGGCTCGACATTCAGTCCCTACGTCCTGCTGAGGACTCGACATCTTACTTAAGTAATTGATTGTAATCTGTTCACCCCTGGAGGTGATTCAGTCTTTTGTAACCAACTCAAAGTCTAGTGGAATCATTTTCAACTGGGCTAGGCCTCGTGGTTTTTACCTTTTTAAGGGTTTTCCACGTAAAAAATCTTCTGTTCTCTGTGTGTGAGCTAGTTATACGTACAACGTTAAGACGCAGAATTAAATCTCTATCGCCGCGTATTTTCTAGTCCGCAACAATAACTAAGAACACCAAAGGATAAATTTCATTCTTCCTAGTCTCCATTGTTTTTTGAGCAAATTCTCTAAATTCTTAAGTGCATCATTCGATCTCATATCAACAATAAAAATTTCAATTTGATTGTCTAGCATAATGAGACCCTTTTCTGAAAAAATCCAATGGATAAAATTTGGCTAGCCATAGCAATCGTTCTTTATCAAATGCTAAAAACGGCTTATATGGATTCAAACATGTCATACACATAAGCAATTATGTATTAATTTCATCAAATCTATTATTGAGCTATTGAAGTTGCATATCTATAACAATATAAAATAACTCGATTTGATAATAATATCTATTTGTTATACTTTCAGTACGGCGTCTTGATCTTCCTTTCATTATAGATGTATCAATTGTGTTTGGAATATTTATGTTATTCTTCTCACAAAATAATCAAAGTTCTTTAAACAAAGTCTCACACCCATCATTTCTCATATTTTGAAGCATTTTTTTAAAAAAAATTCATCTAAGTCGTGACATTAATAATATCTTGATAATTTATTTGCAATACTTATAATAACTCATTTATAACTCCTAAAATAATCAATCTCAATAAAACACTCAATAACATATCCTCATGTATCAAAATAATGCATTGCAACTGTAATTTGTTTTTAACTAACATGCCCTGAGATTCATCATGTAAAATTACAAATACATCATTTTTTTAATTCATCGGTTATAATATTTGAAACCTCAATTGTAGCAGATTTTGTTATTTCTTTCTAGATTTTGGATCTATTAGTTTATTATTTTTTGGGGCATTATCCAAAACAATTTTTATTATGTCTTCATTGTGGTTAGAAAGAAAGCGCAAAAGTTAAAGAAAATTCATTTGATTCTTAGAATTCTCTAATTCATCATGCCCACGGAATGTCAATCCATGATGTAAAAAAAAAAGCATACACAATTAATACATACATTTAATCGTGTACGATAATCTTTGTGATTTTGATCAGAAGGTATTTCAAAAGCAAATCAAATATCTCTATCTTGATTCATTAATTCTTCACATTAACGTCGAGTTATGTTACACACATTGTTCATATTAGCAACATGAATATTAAATTTATCTCTTTTTTTTTTCAATTTCTAAAACCCTTGGAGCCTGTGTGATCCAGGATCTGCCTTGCGTCTACCTACTGCGGTTGTCGATTGCCGCCTTGCTAGACGCCAGCGTGAAGCCTTCAGATTCACGAATTGATTGTTGATAGCTCAGTCACTACTCGCTCGATGATCTACCCATGCGCCTGCCTACTGTGGTGGCTACTTATTCGCCTCTCAGATGAACACTGACATGCTCGGTCACCTTTGTGTGTGCGGGGAAAAGGAAAGAGTGGACTACCGATTGTGAACAACGGAGAGATTGGAAAGGGAATCTGAAGAGCCTCGTGCAAAGGCAACAAAATAAATATAATTTATGTTATTTAACTCTAATTAAGAAGCAATTAATACACTTAATTAAGAAACTGATTAAATTTTCTGTTGGGGCATGTGCCCCCCATAGTACATCTGTCCCTATTAGTGCCCTAAAATAGGGAGAAAGAAATGGATTACACCACAAACTTATGTGCATCTCTTAGAGCTAACACATTTGACATTTTATCCCTCAAGCATTAATCAAATACATATCATATACATTGTCACCTATGCATGTGCACTTGTGTGTGTTCAATTTATTTGTTTAATTGCTTAGTATGCATGTTTCATTGTAAAAGAATTAGCATCATCTTTTATATACTCGTATATGCCTTTTTGGTTATTCAACAGGTAGTCGGTGGATCATGACAGGTTAACGCGTACCTCATGGACCAACAAGGGAACTCGCCCAAAGGCCGTCAAGATCTAACTCGACAAAACACCCATAGAGGAGTCGCTCCTCCTGAGAATAGTGAAGGGTTCTTGTAAACTACTCAATTTGTCACTCGCCCTTTGTCAAGGGTAGCCATTGAAGCCACTTGCTGTTATCAATGGCATAGCACCTCCAATCATGCTTGTCACCCTAACTATATAAAAAAATTCATCCAAGAGGGTTTCAGCTTGCTCATCATAGTCAACCAATCAGAGAACTCCTTATCCCCTCAAACCTAAAGGCACTCACCTCATACTCCTAGGCAATCCAAAGCTCCACCAGAGGTCCCCAACAATATGAAAATTTCTTCGAGACAAAGAAACAAAATTAAGAGAAGCAATCACCCATCAAGCCAATTAGGATGGGACACGTGTCTAAGGCTTTGTACTAATAGTCATTATCTTATGTATTATTTATTTCTTCATTAATGTAGTCTTTTCCTCTCTTTCTCTTCATTCTTGTACAAGTTCTCGAGTATATCCCTAGAACTCGCACTCGTCTTCAATTTTGATTTAAGAAAAAGTATAGCTTGTATAATTAAGTACATTCAACAATTTTAGTCAAAAGAACAAGCAATTACATATCACATAAATTTTCTGAAGCTCTAAGTGATCAAGATCATAATAGTGATAAAAATTAAGGTGTTAATAACTAATTATACAATTAACATAACAAATAGAACATACAAATAAATTGGAAATATTCAAATAAACTAAAAACCAAACCAAATAAAACCCCAAAAAGTTAGAAAAAAAATCTAGAATGATTATTGTGACATTAAAAACATAAATAAAAGTAATTTTAGCTAAAATATAATTAAATTAACTTGTGCTCAGCATCCTTTCATCCATGATTTATCTAACTCAATAAATTTACATTTAACATAACCTAAACAAAAATAAACTTAGATGTTCCTTGCACTTAAGTCTTTTTGAATTCTACAAGAGCTCTCTTCCGAATAGCAAAGCTCCAAACTAGCCTAACGGATACCATCATCATCATTGATATATCATAAAAAAAGATTATCTTGATAGGGCACAAATCTAGAGGCAAAAATAAAGTTGGAAACTTCAAAAATTAAATCGGAGACCATGACCATCTGAACTCCGATTTAAGCAAACTTAGTTGAATTGAATGCCTCAGAAATACGAACCCAACAACACCAAATTTGACCCAATCCGAGCTCAAACAGATCCAAATCAAGGACCCAAAACAAAGAATGAAGCAATGAAGCAAGAAGAGAATGAAGAGAAGGAAGAGAGCTATCTTTCCAATAGACTCCTCGACCATCACCAGACTTCCGCTGGGCAAGCGACCGATGCCGAAGTTCTGCCCAACTGCTGGTTGACGCCGGAGTTCTGCCCAACCGCCGTCTGACGCCGAAGTTCTGCCCGACTGACGCCTCATTTCTGCCGACCACCAAAAGTCACCGAATTTTCGATCTCTGTTTGTAACTGAATTTCAACTCGGGAGTTGATCATTGTAATATGATCAACCTCAATTACAGGGATGAGTCAACCACTTGTAATATAAGCAAAACACTAGTGAAATCCTTTCAATTGGGTATGGCCCCATGGGTTTTTCCTTTTCCAGGTTTCCACGTAAAAATTCTGATGTTGCATTTTTCTTCTGTTAGTGAGTTAGATATCCGTACAATGCTGAGACAAAAATTTTCTAACTCTAACACCACATATATTCTAGCCCGCAACAGTCAATATGTTTGCCAATACATTATTAACATAAAAACGCTTAGTAAATTATTATATGAATATGTGAGTGCCATATAAATCAAATAAACTCATTAGATTAATATTAATGAGGCAACTGATGCCTAGCCTGCAGAGGAAATAAAATATTTAAAAAACAAAACAAAAATCAGAGCAGAAGAATGCTTCAAGGCCAAGGGAAATAGAAGCTGAGATTCATAATCAATAACACTCATCAGCTTAATTATAAAACAACCAACTTTTCACTAAAGCAATTATTATATCACATCTCAGTGTACAGCTTGCTCTGAATTAGTTATGCCTCTGAACAATGGCTGTTGGGAAATTAAATTAATCTCAGTAGCTTCAATTTGAAGTCCTCCTCCATCCGTTTTGAAGACTGGAGTTTGGAAAGAAAAAGAATTTTTTTTTATATATTCAAGTCAATTAAGATAAATTCATACACACATCACATATATAAATTTCAAATTCAAGACCTTTTAGTTGATAGTCAAAGCTCACAACCAACAGATCAAGATGAGCTTGTTAGAATCATTTTCACTTGAGTTTAATTAATATATTTTTAACATCATTATTTTTATAAGCTCCGGAAAATTGAGTGATTTTTTATCACATTTCAGCTTATGACATTGAAAGCTTATGAATATTATAATTGTCTACATGGGAAATTTGAGGTAGGATAAAACTTTTGTAGGCATACTGTTAAACTTCAGCCCTGGTTAATTTCTTTACATTACAATAGATATATTGTTGTGTGGTTGTAGTTGTAGTTGTAGTAATGTATTCTTGTGTAGTTGTAGCCAGTATATAGCTAACGCCCGTTAAAAGCTCAGAGAGGTAATAAATGATTTTTAGTCTCAGTTTCGGTGTTCTGTATCCTGATCAGTTCAGGTGGTGACTGTTCAAGAAGTAGGTACTTTGGGAGCTGGTTTGGGCTGTGATTCCTGCAGCCAGTCCGTTCCATCGTCTGTCTCGAATCTTGGCGTGACGCCTAAGATGTTCGGAGTCAAGTGGTATCAGAGCCGGAAAAGATGCCGCCTCATCGAAATCAATAACAACCGATAGTCGGCGGGCGACGGAGATCAAAGAGACTATAGTCGATGGGAAACGAAGGTCAGAGGAACCATAGTCGGCGAGCAACAACGATTGGATGGATTGTAGTCGTCTTGCTACGGTGGTTGGAGAATCATAGTCGACAGGCAAAGGTGGTCGAAAGGATTGTAGTCGACAAGCGTTAGAGGGATCGTACTCGGTGGGCAATGGTGGTCGGTGGGACCGTACTTTACAGCCTAACGAAGGACCAACAATGGTTGGTCAAGGGAGGAGGTCTAGCGGCTGTTGGAGGTCGGGTGGAAGTTCGACGGCGATCGACTGCTTGGCGATGGTCCGACGATGATCGAGCGAAAGTCCGGTGGAGGTCGATTGTCGGGGCTGTGATTCAACAATGGTTGGGTGGAAGTCCAATGATGATTGACGGCTGGGTGGAAATCCGGCGGTGGTTGACGGCCAGGTGGAAGTCCGACAACGGCCAATGGCCGGGCAGTAGTCCGACGATGGCCAAGTCAAAGTCCAGCACCGAGCGGTGGTCTGGCGACCGTCGATGGAGGTTCGCTGAGGGTGGTGCTAGAGCTCTTGAAGTTTCAGAGCTCTCTTCAATATGTAATCAAATGCCCCCCCCATGTGGAGAGTGGGGTTTTCGTGAGAGTCACATCCCGTAAATATAAAGAAGATTTGGGGCAGGTTCAGAGTGCTCAAATGGATGGTCCATATTAATTCCTTCAATTTTTGAGTATTTTTCAAGTATTTAAGTTTCTTAATGATATCATAATTCAGTGATCCTGGGCTCGTTGGATTCGTCTTGCTGAGCCACTCCGTTCAATTATAAGCATGTTATATTTGGATATAATTTTGTCATCCAATGAATGCCTTGAACCTTTCCAATATGCTTTAGACTCTTAATTTAGGTCTACTTGTGCTCGGATTAGATCAATTTTGGTGTTGTTGGGTTCACCGCTTCAAAACATCCTGTCTTACTATAAGTTTGCTGAATCGGAGTTCTTATGGTCTAACATTAAATTTTGAAAGTTTTCGAGCTGAATATGGCTCGAGATTCGTGCTCGATCAAAGCAATTTTTGGTGATGTATTAACACTTATGATGATTTGGATTATCCATATTAATTCATGTGATTGATTAGCAACGGACCATGCATCATGATTGAAGGGGACACAAGTCGCAAAAATCATAAAGCATGTAGATATTAATTGAGATCAAAGTCATGGTGCAAATAATCAATCATTCAAAAGTACAATCTTGATTTTCTCTAATCTGAAAGTGATCAGATGATTAAAAACTTAGAAACACAAATATATTATATCAATAATCAATCTCACTGAGTAATGATCAATCATCTCCTTTGAAAATTCCTCCTATTCTTGATTACAGTCCAAACTCAAATACTTCATGGTGGGTGTAATTTGTCCAAAAGCTATGCTAATAGTCAAACAAATAAACAATAAAGATCAACAATCTTAGACTTTTTTGCCACAACAAATCATAGATGTCAACTAAAGAGCAGTAACGTATCCTCTCAACATCAATGATTGGAGTTAGTAGCTGATACACAACCCCTCAATCACCCCTTAGATGCTTTTCTTTTTTTTTAGAACAAGGATATCTACCCGTTGCCATCCATCTTAGGAGACGCTTGACGGCGTAACTAATTCCTCGGCGAGTCTATCATAAACCAACCACACACGTGCAGGACCCGCAATTATTTTCTCCCTACTTAAAGGGTCGTGCCGCATAAGAGGGGATTCGAACTTGGATTGGGAGATTTCCAACCATGCTCACCCACTAACCAGCCCAGTGTGATCATATGCTAATTCTTACAATCCAATATCCAACCTCTCATACTCATAAGCTTAAACTATTAGATTGAAAATAAATTGGTTCAATTTTATATAAAATAAATCTTGATAAATTTTCTTGTATGCTTTCTAAAGAGTGATAATAGAATGATAGCTAAGTTGTATCAAGTGATTAATACTTCTCAACGCAACTTAACCTGATCTATTAATTAGAGTTTTGACTATTAATCAAAAAAATTTTGATTTGAATCTAGTTTATATGATGTGCATGTGATTTTGTGGTAATTGACCTAAATATCCTAAACAATTTATATTTATCAATTTATTATTTATGGAATAAGCTTCAAAAAATGGTAAGGGACTTTAGTACATTTGATTAGGTTTTTTTGGTGCCTAACGATATGCATTGTTTAAAAGCTTCGATATTCCACCACCTCAGAGTTCAGGAAGAAGCCGAAGCAGCAGAGATGGGATCCTTTGCTACTGCTTCTATTCCCATACTCTCATTTCTTCTTCTCTCTTCTTCCCACTGCTTAGAAACAAAAACCAACAAAATAAGCAAAAATCAAGCGATGATTTTGCCGCTGAGAACGCAGCAGCTTTCCCCGCCGCTTCCTCTTTCTCGACCATCCAACAAGCTTTTCTTCCACCACAACATCTCCCTCACCGTCTCCCTCTCCGTCGGAACTCCGCCGCAAAATGTCTCCATGGTCCTCGATACAGGCAGCGAACTTTCATGGCTTCTCTGCAACTCCTCCTCTGACCACTCCTTTCATCCCCTCTCCTCTTCCTCTTTCTCCTTCGTCCCTTGTTCCTCCCCCACCTGTCAATCCTACCTCCCCTGCGACCCCTCCTCCCGTTGCCAAATCTCCCTCTCCTACGCCGACGGATCCAGCTCCGACGGACTCCTTGCCGCTGACCTCTTCCTCCTCCCCGCCCACAAAGTCGCCGCGTTTGGCTGCATAACCACCTCCTTCTCGTCCTCCGCCTCCGACCCCACCGCGATCGGACTACTCGGCATGAACCAAGGTCCCCTCTCTTTCATTACTCAAACTTCCATCCGCCGTTTCTCTTACTGCATCCCTGCCGCAGCCGACGCGGCCGGTGTCCTCGTCCTCGGTGACGCCAACCTCGTCTTCCTGCCCCACTTAAACTACACTCCCCTATTCGAAATCTCACTTCCTCTACCCTACTTCGACCGCGTAGCCTACTCTGTTCAGCTCGAAGGCATCCGCGTCGCCGGCGAGCTGCTTCCCATCCCGAAATCCGTGCTCGTACCGGACCACACTGGCGCCGGACAAACCATCGTCGACTCCGGCACGCAGTTCACGTTCCTACTCGGCCCTGCTT
Source organism: Dendrobium huoshanense (assembly GCA_016618105.1). Taxonomy (NCBI): domain Eukaryota; kingdom Viridiplantae; phylum Streptophyta; class Magnoliopsida; order Asparagales; family Orchidaceae; genus Dendrobium; species Dendrobium huoshanense. The sequence goes on from CM028358.1 coordinate 1,055,409, forward strand.
ATTCTGCGCTAAAAACCGAATTTTTAAGGCGTACGAAGGGGTTGCTGAAGGAATTGGGGGAGCCGGATTTTGTGTACCAGGGAGCGTTCGACGCTTGTTTTTTGTTGCCGGCGTGGAGATCGGCGCCACCGGATGGCATTCCATCGGTGGCTCTGGTGTTGCCGGGGGCGGAGGTAGTGGTCGGCGGCGAGCGGTTGCTTTACCGGGTTGCAGGCGAGCGGCGCGGTGGGGACGCGATCTGGTGTTTGACGTTTGGGAACGCAGATTTGGTGCCGATTGAAGCGTACGTTATTGGGCATCACCATCAGCAGGACTTGTGGGTTGAGTACGATTTGGACCGAGGTCGGGTTGGGTTTGGACCGGTTCGGTGTGAGCTTGCTAGCCAGCGGATCAGTGCCGGTCTGTGAGTAGTTGTTGGACCGGCTGTTTTGAGATATTTTTGGTAGGGTCTGTTTGGGGACGAGGTGGTGTTAATGCGAATTTAACAAGTTGTATTTAAAGAACATATTTCATTCTACTCAGATTTATTATTATTACTATTATTTTGAAGGTTGAATAAGATGAAAATATTAGAGGATAAAAAATTACCCTCGTGCAAATATTTATATTATATTGTCAGATAAAGATTTTGTTGGTTAATAAATAATTTCACATAGTTAAATATTAGGATCTATTTGAGATAAATTTTTTTAGAAATTTTTACATACATAATACTTCAAATTATTATATTTACTTATCTAACATCCAAAATATACTATTTACACACCTACCAACTAAATACACCATGTTTCATCTAAAATACCACTCCGTCAGAACTCCGTCCAACTCTACCTTTCACTCGTGAAATCTCTTCTTTTTCGTCGCTGGAGTGTCTACCCGACCCAACGACGTGTGAAGAGGAAGACAAATCTTCCTTTTTCCACCCCAAAATTCACAAAACTTGTAACGCCACCGGAGCAGGAAGTCACGACAAGAGGTCGCTGGAGAAGGCAATCGACGGCAGTAGCGACAAATGTGTGAATATGAGCTTTAGATTATGTTTTTTAAGTCACCTAGTTCCAGTTTCTCTCTATGAATTACATATTTTCAGTTTTGTTTATTCTCTATTTGTCAACTTGTAATGCAGAATGCAACACACATAGGGCAGCTTTTTAGCTTTGATGTAGGAAACACACACAAACTGCATGTTGTATTCAAGGCATGGTTACATACTACAGTGGTTTGTAGTTACATTTATATAAACATAAGAAAGAAAGAAAAAAAAAAGAATTTGGTTGCCAGAGGAATCATGAGATTCTTGATCACTCTAGAAGCCGGATGCAGAGTAGATAGGTGGAGGATGGACTGATCACTGACGAGTCGAAGAAATTCAAGAAAAAGAAGAATAAAGAGAAGTTGAAGCCCCTATCTACCGGCGATGGAGCTCTCGTACCTATGGTATTTGCAACTAGATGATGAAGAGGAGGAAAACTATGTTTTCTTTGTATAGGAGATGAGCGCCCAAGTTGAGGAAGATATAAAAGGTCAAGAGGATGAAAAGGCTCCAAACACTTCGTTCTGTCAAGCCTTATCATGGCATCAATGAAGATGGAAGCGGGTGGATCTTGATTCCTAAGCCGTCTAGACACTCCAGCAACAAAGAATAAGAGATTTCACGCGCAAAAGGTAGAGTAGGGGCGGAGTTCTGACGGAGAGGTATTTTAGATGAAACAATGTGTATTTAGGTGGTAGGCATGTAAATAATATACTTGGGTGTTAGATAAGTAAATATATAAGTTTGAAGTGTTATGTATGTAAAAATCCCTTTTTTATTGTTTTGTTTTTCAAATTGCTATCAAAGTATCATTCATGTATTATTTTTTTGTGTTTTTTTTTTTTTAATTCTATGATAAGAAGCTATTTTTACACCCAGAATTATAAATGTGCATTTACTTTAAAAATTTATAAATATTCATAATTACTTTCAAAGAAATTAATTTCCATGTAACAATTTCACAGCCTACTTACAAAAAATTGTAGCCGATAAGTTTCTTTAGATCAAAGAGAGAATCAAGTTCGTTAATAATAATAACGTTGCAAAACAAAGAAAGCTAAAACAAACTATAAAACAGAAGCAGTTGAATTAATCCACTATACTCCACTCGTGGTATTACAAAATTATATGTATTCATAATTGATCTTGGGCTCGTTGCATTCCGACATCACTAAGGCCTTCAAATGGCTAACGAATGGTGTATGATCAAAGGATTCAATATCAGCCATCCATTCAACCACTCCCTGTTCGCCCCTGATCTCACACATATTTACAAGCCATGTCACTCCAGAAAAACTATAAATAGAGTCATCATTCTTCATAAGAGGGACTCAAGTGAAGAGAGAGAAGAAGAAGGAAAGAAGAAGAAAAAGGGGAAAAGGAGAATCCTCTCCTCCTCGACCACCGCCGGAGTTCGTCCTGCCGCCCGAACACGCCGAGATTATGCGTGATATTCCGGAGAACGCAGGAATTCTGCCCAACTTCCACGTGATGCTGAAATTCTTCCCAATTTGCAACCGAGTTCCCTCCTGACGCCGAAATTCCGCCGAATTGAAGCCGGAGTTCTCCTCTGCCACCAAAAGACGTCGGACTTCTACCCGACGTCGGACCTTCACTCTTCGCCAAGTTTCTCCCGACGCCGGACTTTTACTGGTTATCGGACTTCGCTGGACGTTTACGCGAAGATGTATTTCTTTCCATTGTTGAACTTCTACCTGACGTTGTCCTTCTGATCTTCGTCGTTAGACTACAGTCTTTTCGACCTCCGTCGCTCGCCGACTACGGTCCTCCTGACTTATGTCGCCCACTGAATACAGTTCTTTCGACCTCCGTCGCCCGTCGACTACGGTCCTCCTGACTTATGTCGCCCGCCGACTACAGTCTTTTCGACCTCTGTCACTCGCCGACTACGGTCCTTCTGACTTACGTCGCCCACCGACTACAGTCTTTCCAACCTCCGTTGCTCGTCGACTACGGTCCTCCTGACTTATGTCGCCCGCCGACTACAATCTTTCTGACCTCTGTCGCCCGTCAACTACGGTCCTCCTAACTTACGTCGCCCGCCCACTACAGTCTTTCCGACCTCTATCGCCCGCCGGCTACGGTCCTCCTGACTTACGTCGCCCGCCTACTACAGTCCTTCCGACCTCTGTCGCCAACCGACTACGGTCCTCTTGACTTACGTCGCCCACCGACTACAAGCCCTCCGACCTCCGTCGCCCGCCGACTACGGTCCTCCTGACCAAACGAACATGTCAATAGTGATTCTTTGTATTCATATTATGTAATGTACTCTATAAAATGTACATCAAGCTAAGGCCTTCTCCCAAGGAAGGGCCTCATTTGTAATCGACTTCAATACTAGTGGATTCCTTCAAACTGGGCAAGGCCCCGTGGTTTTTCCCCCTTTTCAGGGGTTTTCCACGTAAAAATCTTGGTGTCTCATAAATGCTAGACCCTCTCTCTTATCTGATTGCGTGCCGAATTTTCGTACAACGCTAAGACGATAAACTTTATATTTCTCTACCGCCGCGAATACTCCTAGACGCAATAATAATAGTAACAAGTGTAGAGACAAAGAGCTAATCAAAATTTAGCTGTTAGAGAGGCATATTATTGAACGGTTGAGATGGATGCTGTATCAGGCGGCTGTGAAGGCTGATGTAATCGATCGTTGGAGCCAATGTACAGAGTAAGTAAAGCTGGTTTGGAATGTGATGTGCTATCATGAGTAGTTTTGTTTCTAGCATAATCATTAATTCATTATCAACATCACTCAAATTAATGATATGGGATAGAGCATTAATTTGTCTCAAAGAGAAAGAAACCTTTTTTTGATGATATATGATATTTATTAATTTAAAGAAAGCATTTTTTTTTTGCTCGATCACTAATTAAATGTATCATTTGGCGATGATCTTCAAACAATACTTGATGCTATATGTTAGATGTTAGGCAATAGCGAGCGATTAACTTTATTTTCTCCTAATAGGATGAAAGATTGAGTGAGTAGTAAGACAAATGACATATTGGCAACTCATGAATATTGTATATTGGTCATTGACATACGTTGAATCACATTATAAGGAGAATATCAAAAGTCAAAAGATAATGAGCAGTTGACATAATCGATTTACCAATAAGATTAGAGAATGAGCAACCATGAAATGGGCATCATATGTTCATCATTGATGGACATCAATTATTGGAAAAATGTTAGATGATGATCAATGTGGAACATTGGGAGTCACAATAATAATGGAGGATTTGCTTAATTGTTCTTTGATAAAGGGAAGGCATGTAAGATAACTACGAAGACGGGCATTAGACGCATATCATTATTTCTCATCAAGCAACAATAATTTTTTTAAACTTGTTTAAAGCTCTAGATTTCTACCTCTTAATAATTATCCTCTGAATATGTAAGGGCATAATCTATTTATTGATATCAAATGTTAGATGTTGATCAATGTATGTGTAGGTTGTGGGGACCTAAGGTTAAGGTTTTTAAATTAAAAAAAAAAATCTACATATAATGGGCATGTGAAATTATTTTGGTGGCCTATAGTTGGTTCAAACCTTGAGCATCTAGTTCAATATTATAATTGTTATTAATCTCCTCTTGAATGTTGTATGATTTGGAGATGAATTAAGTGAAAGTTGGTGGTCATGCAATGCTCAAATCCAAAGAGGGTTGCTCACTTGGGCAAGTAATGATCATTGAGAGTAAGGCTCAAACAATGAGCCAATCCTAACTAGTCCAGTGGAATAACAATTTTCAAATGGATAAGAGAAAATTAAAAATGGCCCTGAGACATTACTTAGTTGAAGGAATTCTATTAGTATGTATCATAAGTTACGAATATATTTATTCACATTTGAGGAATATTTTGATACAATATTGTAAATGTAAAATATAGATGATCGTTTTTAGAGTGAAATTTTGAGTAAAAAATTTTTGACAGTTTGCTTGATCATTTTTTTAAAGGAAAGGAGATTAGAGATAAAAAAGCTCAACATAAGTCTTAGTGTTGATGTCAAGCACCGATATTGGTGACATTCTTAAGCATTAGCATTGTTGTTGATGATAGGTAGTGATCTTATTGGTAATGGCAGGTGTCGAGATTGATGTCAGCTGGGGGTGTAAATTTTATATCGATGTGTACATTGATATTGATTTTAATAACATGCGTCATCTTATTAGCAATGCCGAGATTCATGATTGATTGCTTCGATCCAAATGAGTTGAGTACTATTAGAATTTTGTTCAAGCTTGTTCAACTCAATATTGTTGTTAAAATGTTCATTTTGAATGTAAGTTGGCATTATTAGGAGATCATGTTGTCAAATTTACTTTGATTTAGGCCCATTTGGTGTCCCACCATGACATTTATATTGTTGGAATAATTTCATTATAAGTATTTATTTCAACTATGAATTTATTAAAAATCGAATTTAGATAATCACAAATGTAAATTTTAAAGCATTTAATATATTACATCAAATTTATATCTCATTTAAAGTTTTCGGTCGGCAATTGTAACTGCAAAATTAAACTTAGGCGTGTTTTTTGCTTCATTTGGAATGCCTTTTTTTATTATTTTTTTAAAAAAAAATTAGTAAAATTTTCTGTTTTAAGAAGCAATCGGTCTAATCAATTTCTGTATTATTATTATTATTTTATAAATAAAAAAGTAACTGATTTCGGTGGAAATTTTATAGGTTATGTGGGCTGATGCCGACCACTATGGCCCATAAAGGTTGTACGTGTATCACTATTTAAAAACAGGCCCACCGTCCATTTTAATTACATCACAGGTCTGCATGTACAAACCATCACATGATCACATGTCCATGTCACGTGGCAATGGCCCAATTAAATATTCATCACAAATCTATACAATTGTCGGACCATACTACAGAGATGAGTTCTAACAAAAAATAATCATTTTTGTTACTTTTTTTTAAATGTTGAGCAAATTTTAAATCAAAATATAATAGTTGGGTGGTATTAAAAAAATAAATCATAATATTTTGAAATAAATTATACCAAAATGAACATAAAATATCATTATATTTGATTATATATAATTAAGATAAATTTAATAATATTTAAATTCATGATAATATAATTTATATAAAGATATTCTAATCTAATTTTAATGCGATATTAATAAATTACTTTAAACTTAAGCTGAATTAGATAAATAAGCGGCTTTAGAAAAGAAAGAAATATATATATATATATATATATATATATATATATATATATATATATATATATATATATATATATATATATATATATATATATATATATATATATATATATATATATATATATAGATCTATTATTCTAAGCTCATGTAATAATATTTCGATTAAATGTTCCTTATTATTTAAGCTTTCCATAGGGCCATACAGACAAATTGATGATATTCCATCTAACTGAGGCTTCGTTTGGGACGGCTTTTTTATTGCTTTTTAAAAAGAAGTTTTAATAAAAAATAAAAAATTTTGTATTAAAACTCCATTTTAAAAAGCAGTAAAAAAGCTGTCCCAAACGAAGTCTGATTGGCTAATTGAAAAGCAAAGCTCAATGATCACAAAAAGAAAAAAATAGCTGTATATATGTGATTAAGCAATTTAATTCTCTTAAAATCTCCGTAAAAATAAATAAATATAAACAAGTATTATTTTTTTCTTATGATCATATATTGGTTTGTTGTGGACTGAAATATTTGTGGCCGTAGAAAGATAAAGAGTTTTAATATTTTATCTTTGAATAAATGTCAAATACATAGATAGATAAGAGAGAGATTGCAATAATAATAAGAGACACCATAAATACATGAAAAATCTTGGAAGGGGGAAACCCACGTGGCCTGACCAAATTAAAATGTTTATGCTAGTATTTGTTGTTCATTACAAACAATACCATTCCTCATAGAAGGTGTTTGCTCAATGTAGAAATAGAGAGCACGTTATATAGTTGGGGTTAGAAGAATCCAATGAAATGAGTGTTATTTTCAATAGAATATTGGTATGTTCGTTTGGTTGGTTGGATCATACTCATGTGATAGAGATTGAAGGGACACCAATCGAGAGAATGAGGTCAAAGGGAATATAGTATGGCGTCAATGGTTAGATGGATCGTAGTCGACAGATGACGGTGCTCGGATGGATTGAAGTCGGCTAGCTATGTTGGTCAAAGGGACCAAGATTAACTAGTGACGGTAATCGGAGGGATAATAGTCGGCGAGATAATAGTCGGCGAGCAAATACGATTGGAGGGACTGGAGTTGGAGAGCGACGGTAAGCGATGCTAGTCAGAGGGATTGTAGTCAGCGTACGAACGTGGTCAGAGGGATCGTAGTCGGTGGGTGATGGAGGTCTTAGGGATCGTGATTGACAGGCTGCGGTGGTATAGGGGACCGTAGTCGACGAGCGACAGTGGTTGAAGGGACCGTAGTTGGCAGAAGACAGAGGTAGAAGGTCAGAGAGACCTTAATCGACTGGCGATATTGGTCAAATGATGGCTAAACGATGACTGCCAGACAAAGGTAAGACGATGTTGGTTGTGTAGAGGCCCAACAACGACGACCTAGGTTCATCGGTGGTTGTGCCGAGGTGGAGCTCTGGGATGCTTCAAGCCTTAGAACTTTCTTAATCTGTAGCCCAAAGGTTTAAGCCTTCAAAAGTTCAAGCCCCAATGCTCCCAGCCCTTTTTCATGTGGAAAGTGTGGTTTATTTTTATATTTTGATAATGACATGCCATATAAATATGAATAAAATTTGGGGCAAAATAGGAGTGTTCAATTAGACAACTCATAGTAATTCTTTTGATCATAGAGCTTTTGTTAAGCATTTAAGTGCGTTATTGATGTCAAAATTAAGCAGTCTTGAGAAAAATTAATGCTTTGAACTTTACAAATATGTTGCGGTAGAATTGGAACAATTTTGACGTTGTTGGGTTTGTTCAACTGTGAAGTTCAATTTGATTATAAGTTTACTCAAATTGGAATTCATGTCACCAAATTTCACCAAATTGGAATTCTATGCGTGATTAAGACGAGTTTTTTTTTTGTTATGAATCAAGGGTTATATGAAGTTCTATTTCATCATTTTCTTTTTAACTATATATTATTATTATTATTTTTTCATCAAATAAATTTTCTGCATGAACCGGAAATTATATATATATATGACTGAAGCATCGAAAGCAAAGTTAAATTATTTTGATTTGATTTGATTTCTATTAATTTGTAATTTGTTGCATAGGACAGTTCTTTAATGACATGCTTTAGCCAAAAACATGAATACATGTGTTATATTTCTTAGCAATAGGTTGCCTCATACAACTTCACATTATTTCACTTCACTTCAATTGGGCTAAAATGAATTAGTTCAGCTCAGGATATTCAACTGGGCTTCAAACCTATAGTCAAATAAATATATTCCTGTAGTTAGTTATGGGCTTTCATATGTGGCCTTTTATCAGATTGCTTTTGATTTGATTTTCGTACTGGTTGTTTCGATTTAAGTAAAAACCTTAATTGACTAACAAAATATTTTAAATTTATTTAAACTTAAATTATGAGTTGAAATAGTCATACATTAACTTAAAATTTTATAATTTAATTTTTTTGTACTAAAATTTACATTAAAAAATAGTAAGAAAATCATGCCAAATTAAACCTTCATCATTTAAAGAATGCAATATATTTAAAAAAAAAAATTACACACAAACATTGTTAAAATTTTATACAAATAAATCTAACAGTGAATTCCCCAAAGGCTCCCTAAAAATATTAATATATTTTACTAAGAGTTTTTTATTCAAATTATATTGAATAATGCTTTATAAAAAAAGAGCAGGAAAAAATATAAATTTCATGAATGAAATAATTCATTATTATCGGACATCCTTACTGATACGTCATTAAAAAATTATTTTGATCAGGAACGAATCTCGAGGCAAAAATAAAGTCGGAAAACTTTAATTCTGGGATCACCTGAACTCCAATAGTTGAACTGAGTGTCTCGGAAATACGAACCCAACGACACAAAATTTGGCTCAATCCGAGCCCAAATGAGTCCAAATCAAAAACCCAAAGCACTATTGGAAGCTTAGTACCACTATTTGAGTTACCAAACGGTCTCCAAACATGACTTTCTTATAGTCGAATCGAGCGGCTCGACGAGACAAATCCAACGAGCCTAAGATCACCAAATTTCGACATCATTAAGGCCTTAAAATGTCTGACGAACGGTGCATGATCAAGGGATTCAATATCGGCCGTCCATCCAACCACTCCTTATTTACCCTTGATCTCTCACCTATTTACTGGTCATGCCACTCCAAAAAATCTATAAATAGACCCCTCATTTCTCTTGAAAGGGAATCGAAGCAAGAAGAGAATGAAGAAGCTCCTCCTCAACCACCGCCAGAGTTTCGTCGGACCATCGTCGGACCTTCGTCGGACCACCGTCTAACGTCGTTACTCCGCCGGACCACCACGTGAAGCCCTCACATCCGCCGGACCACCGCCTGACGTCGTTGCTCCGCCGGACCACCACTTGAGGCCCTCACCTCCACATAACGTCGTTGCTCCGCTGGACCACCACGTCAGACCCTCACCTCCTCCGGACCACCGCCTGACGCCGTTGCTCCGTTGGACCACCACTTAAGGCCGTCACCTTCGCCGGACCATCGCTTGACTTCGTTGCTCCACCGGACCACCACTTGAGGTCCTTATCTCTACCGGACCACCACTTAAGACCCTGTGCTCCACCAGGCCACCACCTAAGGCTCGGACTTCCTCCGGACCCCCAGTTAAGGCCCTATGATCTACCAGGCCACCACCTGACGCCCAAACTTCTACTGGACCGTCTCTTGATGTCTGGACTTCTACTGGAGTACTGCCCCCAGACAACGATCTTTTTGACCCCGGTCTCCTGCCAACAACGGTCTTTCTGACCCCGGTCTCCTGCCGACTACGGTCCTTCTTACCTCAATCGCCAACTATGGTCCTTCTGACCTCTATATCCAGAGAACGATCTTTCTGACCCCGGTCTAGTCCTACCAACTACGATCCTTCTGATCTCCATTCCTTACTATGGTCCTTCCGACCTCCATCAACAGACAACGGTCTTTATGACCTTGGTCTCCTGCCAATTATGATTCTTCCGACCTCCATCTCTAGACAACGGTCTTTCTGACCCCGGTCTCCTGTCGACTATGGTTCTTCTGACCTTCGTCGCCTACTATGGTCATTCCGACCTCCATCAACAGACAACAGTCTTTCTAACCCCGGTCTCCTGCCGACTACGGTTCTTCTGACCTTCATCGCCTACTATGGTCCTTCCGACCTCCATCAACAGACAACGGTCTTTCTGACCCCGATCTCATGTCGACTATGGTCATTAACTCATTATGACCTCCATCGCCTATTATGGTCCTTCCGACCTCCATCAAGAGACAATGGTCTTTCTGACCCCGGTCTCCTGTCGACTACGGTCTTTCCAACTTACATCGCCAGACAACGGTCTTTCTGACCTATGTCTCTTGCTGACTGTGGTCCTTTCAACCTCCATCACCTACAATGACCCTTCCAACTAAACAAACATGTCTATGTTGATTATTGTAACTCCCACCATGTAATGCGCTCTATATGACGTACATTTATAACATCAAGCCAAGGCCTTCTCCCTAAGAAGGGCCTCATTTGTAATCGACTACAAATACTTATGGATCCATTCAAACTGGGCCAGGCCTCGTGATTTTTCCCCCTTTTCAGGGGTTTTCCACGTAAAAACTTTGGTGTCTCTTATGCACGCTACACTCTCTCACTTATCTGATTGTGTGCTGGATCTTCGTACAATGCTAAGACGTTAAACTATTTATTTCTCTACCGCCGCGAATACTCCATGACGCAACACTTACCAAACTTTTATCTTTGGTCGCTAAAAGTACATTTTTAGCAATCATTTTTGTTCGCCTCTAATTTATTGGATGCTATCAATGTACTTTCTTATAATAAATGTTAGAAAGATAACAAAGAATATTTAGCGTATTTTTTTTATTGAATGAGAGTGGGTTATTTAATTTAATATTTTTGTTTTCATTCAAACAAATAGCTTAATATATATATATATATATATATATATATATATATATATATATATATATATATATATATATATATATATATATATATATATATATATATATATATATATATATATATATATATATATATATATGATTAAAGTTAAAGTGGTTAAATAGGGATCAGAAAAGCCAAAAATGCTTATTTAACTATATATCCTCATCAAACTTAGATAAATTCTGTCATGATGGAATTTAATGATCATTTTATATCTTTTTGTTCCTAAAGAGTGGCCATTCATGACAGAATATAGAAATAAGAGCTAAAAAATGGCTATGTAAACTTGAGTTTTTAAATTTTTCAATAAGTTATTATTAAAATAAGTAAAATAAGTTATTATTAAAATAATCAATAATTAATCTATTATACTAATTTTAAAATAAATTAAAATGTTTTCAAATATTTTTTTATGAAAATATTCTTATCCAATTTTTCTCTTTATTAATTATTGCTATTTTTAATAAAATTGACTTGATATTTTCTTCTACATGTGATGAAAATGAGTAACAAATAAAATCTGAAAACATCATCAATTTGCACCAAATCATTTAAATTTGATTAATGATAATGATAAGATATTAACCCTTCTTTTTCTTCATTAATAATACCCTTATCTGCGTTTTTTATTCGGAACTTTAATAGCCATTCAAAGTTGTTTGGTTTCCAACAAATTGACTAATCTACCCTCAGTTAAGAGAGAGAGAGAGAGAGAGAGAGAGAGAGAGAGAGAGGGAAAACACATGGGAAACATCGAAATTCAATTCCATGCAACAGTCATTAAACTTGAAAGGGATAGTAGTAAGTCACGTGAACCTGCGTGATTTTGAATCAATTAATGCTTGATTTGAGATATTTTTTTTATTAATTAAAAAAAATTAGCATTGTCGTGTCCTGAAATATTTGCTATATAGTTTAACGTCTTAGTTTTGTATGAAAATTCATCACACAATTAGATAAAATAGATGGTGCAACATTTATAAGAGACACCTAGCTTTTTTTAAGTAGAAAATGCTTGAATATGGAAAAAATCATTGGGCTTGGCCCTGTTTGAAAGAATCAACTTATATTTGTAGATGATTACTAGTGAAGTCATTCCTTTGGGGGGAAGGCCTTGGCCAGATGTAACAAATATACATCATATGGAGTGCATTACATGGTGGGGAATAGGAAGAATCACAATTTACGTGTTCGTTTGATCGGAAGAACAATAATCGGTGGTAGACGGAGGTCGAAAAGACTGTAGTCGGGTGACGATGGTCGAAAGGATCGTAGTTGACGGGCAACGTAGGTCGGAGAGATCGTTGTATGATGATGGAGGTTGGAAGAACTGTAGTTGGTGGGTGACTTAGGTCGAAAGGACCGTAGTCGGTGGGTGACGGAGGTCGGAATAATTATTGTCAGACGATGGAGGTCGGAAGGACCGTAGTTGGCAGGCGACATATGTCGGAAATACCATAGTCGGAGGGAAATGGATGTCATAAAGATCATTATCTAGCAACAGAGGCCGAAAGGACTGCAGTTGGTGGGCGACGAAGGTCGGAAGGACCATTGCCGTATGGAAGTCCAAGAGTAATTGGAAGTCGTGTAGAAGTCTGGCGTTAATCGGCATCTGAGTGTAAGTCTGACGAAAGTTGGTGGTCTGGCAGAACTCCAATGTTAGTCTGTGGTCGGCCAGAAGTTTGAGTGTCAAATGGTGGTCTAGTTGAAATCTGGTGTCAGTTGGTGGTCCGCTAGAACTCTGGCGTCAATCGATAATCTGGAATAAGTCTTGCCTTTAGTTGGCGGTTTGGCAAAAGTATGGCCTTCAGTCGATGGTCAAGTAGATGTACGGGCGTCAGTTAGTGGTTTGGCGGAAATGCGACATAAGCTGATGGTCCAAAAGAAATCCGAACGTCAATGGGTGCATGGTCCGACAGAAGTCCAAGCAGTGGCCGAGGAGGAGCTTGGTTACAAGAGAGAATCTCATATCCTTCTCTTCCTTAGGATCTTAGGGTCCCCCCTCCCCCTTCTTAAGAAGTGATGGATCTATTTATAGATTTCTCAGAATGACATTACCAGTAAATAGAAGGAAAATCAAAAGTAAAATTGTAAGTTGTTTGAATATATGGACGGATGATATTGATTCTTTTGACTGTGGATCTTTTAATGGATATTTTAATATCAATATCTTAGTGATATCATAATTTATCTATCTTGTGCTTGTTGGATTTATCTCGTCGAGCCGCTCTATTCAAATATAAGCATGTCATGTTTGTAAACCGTTTGGTAATCCAAATTATGGTTTGTATCTTAAAAATATTCTTCGAGTATTTGATTTTTACCTGTTTGGGTTTGGATTGAGTCGAATTTGTTGTCGTTGGGTTCGTATTTCCGAAATGATCAATTCGACTGTAAGTTTACTGAAATCGGAATTCAGATGGTCCCAATTTTAATTTTGAAAATTTCCAACTTTAGTTTGCCTCAAGATTCGTGCCCGATCAATATCATTTTTTGATGATATCTCAAATATTAAATTAAAATTTTATACTAAAAAATTGCTTCAAAAGAAGCCTAAGAGAATCAATTTTATATGCATAAGTAATATTTCTATAATCATTAGCTTTATATGAAAGTTTTAATAAACATACTTAATCTAATCATAAATTATCTTATTTTTGTTAATAATGGAGAAATCATACCACATTCTCATCTCATAGAATCATAGAATAATCCTTTTCAAGTGCAACTCATTATGATTTGTTGGTGCGATGTATGTGATAGGTGTTTGAGTTTGCATTTAATTTGCTTAAATATTTCAAAGTAAAAAAAATAGTAATTGATGATGATGATGAAATGATGATATATATAGTGGTGGCTAATGATGTTGGCGCTTTGGTAAGAGTATCAAAATATTCATCTTAAAAATTCAATTAAAACTATAAATGTAATAATGGAGTTGACATATAGATGAAAAATCTAGTAGTTAGACCATTCAAAATAAATTTTGGAGCATAATTCATATTTCATCATCATCAAATATGAAGGATGATTGGGCATATACTTGGTATACAACTGCTCACCTAGTATTTTAATTTTTCTAATTTTCAGGTTAAAACCTTTATTCTAAATGGTTGCCGGAGCCTTTCCCCTTCTCTTCCAACTCCCATAGGCCTCAGTCATCTCTTATACGCCTATTTTTCATGAAAGATCTGTTTGTTTGTGGATACATCCCGAGAAATCTGCTTTTAGAAATTATATCATGCAATTCTAAATAACCCAACGGTCCGAATTCTGCTACATTTGAATGTAAGAATCTTTTATATGGTCAATAGATCAATTTCTGATGCTTGAATTTGTGTGCAATTCGAGAAGAATTGAAAGATTTGAATATCTTAAAGTCATTATTCATTATGAACTCCAAAACAGTAATTAAAATGCTAAAATCGTGAGCCATTTAATTATCATACAAGATTGCTAGCTCTAAATGGGCACAGTATTTCACTCTAAAAATGATTTGATCTCACTCTCCATTTTATGTTCATCTATAATTTGGTATCTACCTTTTTTCAAAATTATTCTAGATCAAAAACGTTTTAGGTTTGTAGTCTGTCGAGGTGAGCAGTTGTATACCATTAAGGATTTGTCATTGTACCAAAAGTCCCACAGAAAGGAAAGAGAAGAGCTGACCAAAACTTTGAAACTTGAGCAATGTTGAATTTACTTAGCCACCACACAAAGGAAATTTTAGTAAACAAAGGTGCGAGTAGAGCTAGAGTTTCAAAAAGATAAATATTTGGCTCTACGCCATTGAAACAAGATTGATGTATGAATTAAAAAATCTCCAAATTAAAGAGCAGCCAAAAGGCATGGTAAAAAGAAGCAATGACAAAAAAAATTGTGGTTGACTAAAGAACTTTTAAAAGCAAAAATATAAAACTTCAAATGACCCTATTCCCAAAAAAAATTATAATGTGGATGAGTATCTAAAAATCTTTAAAATAGTTTTAATTAATTTAATTTCTAAAATAGTTGTAAAAGTTGATTTTTAGTGATAAATATGTAAAAATCTAATTTTTAAGAATTTTCAATATATTTTCTTAAAAATTATCCACACAATTTAAATAAAGGGGTGGTCAAAGCAGCTAGGCCGATTAATGCTAATCTATGCTTTGATAAATTATTTTTATTGAGCTAAACATCAACTAATCTGATAAGCGTCAATATATTTTTTTTGTTAATGGAATGGATAAATTTTTTTTGGAAGTGCTAATTGTGCAAAATTATTTGATCAAATGATAGTCGAAAGTGATATTGTTACTAATTTAGGACTCGTTTTGTTCCCTGTTTCTCCTCCGTTTTTCAGTTTGAAGCGGAGAAATCAGTTGGCGTAGATGTTTGAATGTAAGACAAACTTTTTAAAAAACTCAATTTCTCTTCAGTTTTGAGAAGCATTATATATTATCTTCTCCGTTTTAAAAACTCCATTTCTCATAGTGACATCTTTGAAACTGAAGCTTCTCCGTTTCAAAAACTCCATTTCTCATAGTGACGTCTTTGAAACTGAAACGGCAAATAAACCAAACGAAGCCTTAGGATTATCACCAGCCCCCATCAAATAGAGCGACACATGGCCATTCCAGAAAACCTTGTCACGTGATTTCCCTTTTCTTAGTGACAACCACCTCCCTACAGTAAATTCTATCGTACTAGATATGATTGATGTGTATGAGTACACGTGGACCAATAAGAAACACCAATTATCTATCCCCGATAACCCGTCGTCCCCACACCATTGTTCGGTCAACATGTGTTTGACCGCATTGCTCCTTCAACTAACAACTGGTCACGAGCATCCAATGAGCTAGTGGGCCCCACAGCCCACCAGGAACCCAACCTTCAACTTGTGGGCCGCCATCAAATCGCAATCATGGATCTGGGTCTGGTTGTTGGGTGTCTGATGTCCCATCTTGCTTTCTAAGGGCCCAAAACTCATCCCACGTGTGGTTGGCCCACTACTTTTAAAATTAAACGATTGTTCCTTGTGAGTATGATATATTAAAGTCTCACACCGACCAAAAAATAATTAAATTATAAATTACATGTTTATTTCCCCAGCAAAAAAAAAAAAAAAACTTGTTAATTGAACTTAAGTGAAATAAAAGCATTAATTTGTATATTTGATGCCATCTTAATTGAGTTAATTATAACTTACGGTTAACTTAAATCAACTTCAAATTTAGTTAACTAGTTAATTAGTTATTAAAAAAAACCCAACTAGTCACTAAATAATATGATGATTTAGCAGGTAAATTCAATTTGTCAAAGCTATTATGCTCATTCATTTGAAATAATGAAAAAAACTCGTCCAATTTGTCAAATGATCTCTAATCTGAAAGCTATTAGTCTACTTTAATTATCCTAAGGCTTCATAAAAACTCATAACTAAGTTTTACTAAGTAGTAATTGACCCAAAGTAGCTTATATTTCTAATTTAGGGGCCATTTGTTTGGAAGTAAATGAGTGTAAAGTAAATGTAGAGGTTTTGAGAAGTTTGGGGTTTGGTTTGATGAAAAATAAATCCAAGGTAAACTAAAGTGAATGCAGAGTATTCCATGCTAGTTCTTTTTTGAGGAAAATCGTTCTCGTCCAATGCCAGCCACCGTTGACCACCCCGAATATAACCTTTTTACACTTTACATTACATACACATTACTTCAAATAAAAAAAAAAAAAAAAAGTAAAGTTATACATTCATTTTACACTCATCCAAATAACTCCAAATTATTCTTTTTACATTGCATTCCCTTTTCAAGCAACCAAAGAGCCTCTTAGACTTTCTAAAAAAGTTTATCAAACATCAAAAGTTTCTTTTTCTAACCTTTTTTTCGATATTTTGATTCATATTTATTAGTAAATTTGTTGAGTCAAAGACGTAATTCTCATATAGAATTATTTATAAATATTAATTGTCAAAATATAAATTTATTGTAAGTGAAATTCAATATCAAAATTTTAATTATAATTATTTAATTTTGCATTAATTAAATTAGCTGACACATAATCGAATAAACCTAAATTCATTGATATTGGTCGTGAAGAAGATGCGCGTGATAGCGTTTAGGGTTTTTGGAAAATCCTAAGAGGTTCTTTCTCTTAAATTTCTCTTGTGTTTTCATTGATCTTTCGAAAGATTTTCCTCCTTTGTCATCAGTTAAAGCCCTGGATTCCTCATCTGGGTTCTCTCCGAATAGTAAGAACTCTTGGAATGGACTATTGACGTTCCGTCAATCTTCCTTCAAACCATTTTTTGTTTCTTATGTTCCCTCTTCGGATAATCTTGTCCATTTTTCTAAGAAATATGTTGTGTCGGCTACTGGGAAATGGGAATTAACTTTGGGTAAGCGACCTTATTTTGAAGCATTATGTTTAATAATGCTTAAAACCTAGAAATTGAAATGTTTAGTTGAACTTCTTACTTTAATTGAAGGTTTTTTTCTTAATGAAGTTTTCATGTCCTGAGGATTATGACTTAGTTTGGTCTAGAGGACCTTGGTTCTTTTTTTTAGAAAACCATTTATTCTGTAGCGTTAGCTGCCTTTGTTTCATAGTAAACGAGATGAGTTTTCCTCTATTCATATCTGTATTAAAATCCTTGATATACCGTTTATTTGTTAGACTTCGGATGGTATTTCAAAGATGGCGAGTTTATTTGGTGTTCCTGTATCTGTGGATTCCTTAACGGTGGATCAAGCTAGGATTAATTTTGCTAGAATCTGTTTTCTGATTAATAAAGATTCCCCTCTTCCAGAGGAAGTGAAAGTTTTTGTTGCTGGTCACATATTTTATTTAAAAAAATATTTATGATTGGAAACCTTCTCCATATTCTGGATGTGGTTCTTTGATTCATATTGTTTGTCTTCAACTGTTTAAACTACATGATCAAAAGGATAAATAAATTGTCATGATTGAAAATGATAGAGGGAGAAATAGAACAAGAAAAATTTGGAAGGTGTCTTCTCGTCCTTCTAAATCTTCTAAACCTCCTAAACCTCAATCTCTTCAACCTAATCCAAATAATTTCAACATGTAGGTTCGTTCTAATTTCATTATTCAATCAAATTCAAAAATACATTTTTTGGATTCTGCATATGTGATAGATGATCGACAAGTTTTTTGTCTTTTGAAAAGTTTAAGAGTAAAGATCCTATTTCTATTCCTAAAAATATCATTTTGGATAATTTAGATGCTAGTTTTTTTGATTTGAAAGAAGCATTAATGAATCTCAATTTTCCTTCTAAAGATCCATCTTCTGATTTATTATATATCTCTACTTCGGTTTTGAATATTCCTAGTAATGATGCCTTTTCAAAGGATGCTAATATGGCAAATAAGTTTCAGGGTTTAGGGTTGGAGGATCATTTAGTGGGATCACAGGTTGGTAATGTTGTCGATTCTTTTGTAGGTATTCAAAAAAATGATATTAATTCATTGAATGATATTGCTAAAGTGCAACATGTTTTAAGGTTTTTTTAGCTTCCAGAAAGTCTACTAGATCAAAAAATATCAAAAAGTCAGCAAACTCTTCTTATAAATATTAATGTTAATGACTAATATCGCTTCTTGGAATGTTAGAGATTTTCATAACTTGGATAGACTTAATGCTTGCAAGAAAATTATTAATAAATTTTATAGTTAGTTTTTTTGTATTCTTGAAACTAAGGTTAATTTAGATCAGGTTAATGATTCTTGGTTTGATGCTAAACATTGAATTTACCTTCAAAAAGTCAATTTTTATAATTTTTCTCTCTTTTTCATGTTAAAATTTGGTTGAAATAGGATGCTTCTCGTATTGCTTTCAAGTGCATTATTTCCCAAACTATTTATTCATGGTTTGATTGTTTTAGACTCTTCTCTTTCAATTTTTATTACTATGGTAATGTTGTTAATTATGAGGTTGCAAGAGTTTCCCTTCTGCAAGATCTTATTAATTTAGCAAATAGTATTCCTTCCATGTGGATTATTTTAGTGGATTTTAATTGTTATAGATTGCTAATGAAAAGTGCGGTGATAATTTAGTTATTAATACTAAATTGTGGATTTCAAAAACTTTATTTTTAATGCTAGTCTTTATGATCTCTCTTCGGTTGGGCATTTTTTTACTTGGTATAGTTAGCAAGTGGATTCTCCTATTCATATTAAATTAGACAGGGCTTTAGTTAATTGTAATTGATCGAATGTTTTTCTTGATTCTTTTTATTATGTGGATAATCTTAGTGATGTGCTATGATCATTTTCCTCTTATTGTGTTTAATAAAAGTATGGATTCTTATAATAAGAGGTTTCTTTTTAAGAATTATTGGTGTAATATGACCAAATTTTGGGATTTACTTATAGATTCTTTTGCTAAAGTTCATATTGGTAATCAAGTTAATGATTTTTATGATAAATTGTATTCTCTTAAAATTCTGATAAAAAAGCAGTATTGGGATTCTACTAATGTTGTTTATAGCAATATTTCTTCTCTTCAAAAGTAGTAGGAAGAGTTATTAAAGATTATTCAAGCTAATTCGTTAGATCATGATCTTAATATGGTTCTTAAGAATGTTAATGAGCTACTCAATTTTAATATTTATTTATGGTCTTCTTAGATTGTTCAAGGAGCTAAAGATAAGAGGCTATTGAATGGAGATGATGATTTTGATTTTCTTGATTCAAAAATTTGGCATAGGCAAAACAAAAATAAAATTAAGGTCATTTACTCTCCTAATGTGTTATTTATAATTCTAAAGGGATGGTTGAGGCTTTTGTGAATCATTTTAAGAATTTCTTTAATTATCCTAAGTCGGTGTTCTCTTTTTCTTTTTCCATTCCAGTTGAAAAGAAAATTTCTGATACTAGTTTGGCTTATTTAGTGGCTTCGATTAATATGAAGAAAATTAAAAAGGTGGTTTTCTCGGGTTCTTCTTCCTCTATGCTTGGTTAAGATGATTTTATATTTGATTTCTTTAATAAAAGTTGAGATATTCTTAGACCTAGCTTTTGTAATCATATTATACATTTCTTTAAAATAGGTTATTTATCAAGGGCAGCTAAGGCTATGGCTATCACTCTCATTCCTAAGAATGCTAATGCCTTTCAAAATTTTTGACTTTTTACCTATTTATTTATGTAATTTTTTAAAATAGTTGCTAAAATTTTGGGTATTAGGATGAAGAATGTTATGCCACTTATTATTTGTAATAGTCAATCTGGGTTTATTAAAAAGAGGATCTCTATTGGTAATATTATCCTTGCTGCTGAATTATTAAGAGATTTTAATTGTCTGAGTAAAGAAAATTTATTTTGCTCTAAATTTGATATTCACAAAACTTTTGACATTGTTTTTAGATATTTTCTTTTTAATATAATGACTCAGAAAGGTTTTCCTTAAGTCTTTATTTCTTGGATTAAATGATGTATTGATGATATTCTCTTAATTGATTCTTTAGTTCTTCTTCTAGGCTTTGTCAAGGTTGTCTTCTTTATCCTTATCTTTTTTATATAATCATGGATGCCTTATCCAATCTACTTAAGAATATCTTAAGTTGTTTAACTCTGAGGATATTAATTCTTGTAAGCATACTATCTCTCATTTATTATATGTAAATGATGTTCTTATTTTTGGTAAAGCTTCTCTTTTAAATGCTAAAAAGTCAAAGATATTTTTGATTATTTCTATAAGGTTTCAGGATTAAAGGTAAATCAAGATAAAAGCTTTATATTTTTTTCTAAAAGTTGTGATATTGCGAATGCTATTGGTCAGAATTTGGGAATTCCTATTACTCATAATTCTTTGAAATATTTAGGTTCGTCTATTTCTTGTAAAAGGCTGTCTATTTCATATTTTTAGAATTTGCTTAACAAAATCATTGCTCTTCTTGCTGGTTGGAAAGCTATGATTATATCTTTTACAAAAAGATTTCAATATATTAACTTCACAATATCTAATATTATTTTGAATTGGATTAGAGGGCTTTCATTGCCTAAAACTTGTTTCAAATTTATCAAGAAATCTTATTCTAATATTTACTTTTTGGTGAAGTTGCTATCAGAAAATTCATATGATAACTTGGAAGGATGTTTAATGCAATAAGCTTTGCTTATGGTTGTTCCATTATAAGGCGTATTATTAATGCTATTGGTCCTTCATCTGTTTGAGTTAAATTTAAATATACTTCATGTTGGAAGCCTTGCTATCAAATGGATTCAAAATTCTTAAAGGATCTTTTGTAGTATTGCTTGGGATATTAATGGAAATATTTATTTTAATGTTTCCTCTAATTGTCATTTATCTCAGTATTGGAATCCTTGGTTTAAGGGGAAAGATCTTCGTGAAGTTCTCTTTACAAATTCGGATTATTTGCTTAATTCTAGAACTGTTAAGGATTGGATTAATAATGATAATTGGGAAATTCCTGTGCATATTCTGGAGGATATTGCTTTGGCTATTTCGAGCATTTCTATTCAGAATCAGGTTTTATCTTATATATCATGGGATAATGTGAAGTATCATGCTTTCAAAAATTTTCATAATACTTTTATAAGAATTTTTCTAGAGTAAAATAGTATTATTATATTTTGTATAAAAGATATGCTTTGAGATTCTCTTGTTTTTCTTGGATGGCTATGTTAAAAGGGTTGAAAACGATGAATCTTTTAGCTAAAGTAAATATTAATTTGCTTTTAAATCATTTCCCTTTTGTACAACAATTGAAAGTCATAGTCATTTATTCTTTGAATGTGATTTTTTTTTTAAATCATATCCAATATTTATGTGCCTAGGTTAAGTTTCTTTATGCTTAGACCAAATTTAATGCAAATATTTGAATTCATTTGGAACTCGAATAGGTATGTTAATAATAAATACTTGTTTCTTCTCTCTACTTGCTTCTCCTGTATTACATTTGGAAGTAAAGAAATTGTAGAAAGTTTGACAACAAATTATGTTGTCTGGATTCTATTTGTAAGGTTATTAGGTTTGTTGTTTGAGCTAAAGTTGTTAATTGGGTTGCTTTTCCCAATATCTTGTTTTTAATAGTTTAAGTTGCTTGGTCGGCATGGGGGTTGTTTTTCCTTGTCTTTTTATAGGAGGTTCTATCTTTTTTTTTTTTTTTTAGTCGAGAGTGTTCTTATCTCGTGTTTTTTATTTTGGTTTTTCTATTGGTTGGACCATGATGTTTGGGCAACTTCAGTTTTTCCTCTTTTGGATGGTTGGATTGGAAACCAGGTTTTTGACTTGATGGTTAGATCTAGCAACCAAAGGTTTTTTTTGGGTTCAATTCAAGGTTTTCCCATTTTTAAGTCATAGTTGTGGACGTTGTTTTGGTGGTTTAGCATCTTTTGTTCAGGTTCTTGTTTTTTTTTTTTTTTTTTTTTTTTTTTTTTTTGCTCTTTTTCGTGTTTTTGGGTTTGGCTTAGTTTCTATGTGTGGTTTTGAGGTGCTCTCTGGTTTTGCTTGGGTTATTTAGGGAGTTGGTTTTTGTGGTCTTTTATTTTTTTCTATTTTCCTCTGCACCTGTTTGTTGGCTCTGTTTGCATGTTGTTCGATCTAGTGATTTCTTGTAGCTGTTGGATGGTTGGAGACCTTCTATTGTTTGTTAGCATCTCTTGTTGATTAGATGATCGACAATGATTGGTTGTTGGCTCCTACTATTGGTTATTTGGATTGAATTTGCCAGTATGGATTGTTCTTTGGCTTGATTTTGATCTTTTCATATTTGTTGGTGCCGAGAAGGTTGGGTTGAATCTGCTAATTTGGATTATTTTTGATCCGCTCATATTTGTTTGGTGTGCGGAAGGTTGGATTAGTGTTGCGGATATTTTCAAAGGCTTGATGTATTTGGTGCTTCTTTCATTTTCTTTGATCAATTAAAAGATATGGGAGCGTTATCTTTAATGCTCTGTCATGCCGGAATGGAGTTTATTTCTTTTCTTTTGCTGATTCTTTTTGAAATCTTGCTTGTAATTAGCTTTATTGATTGTATTTTTGTTCTTCTAATTTTTCTCTCCTTTTTTAAGGAGTTTTGTTTAAATAGTTTCAGCTTTTTTAGCTGTTTTTTTTTTCTAAAAAAAATTCATTGATATTCGGCAAGAAATTAGCGGGGTAAGATAACTTCTGACTATCCACCGGAATTTTGAGTGGGGTCCGTTAATAATATGATAGGGTGCCGAAGCGGGTCAAAGAAAAACCTGTCCGTGTAGGAAATGCTTTGTTCACGTGAGTAACATGTGTAGGCGTTGAGCAGGGCCCGGATCCGGTTCGTGAAATGCTGTGACAGCTGGATGACAATGTAGCGGCCAGTGGCTGCAGAGTGAGACCGTGAGTACACCGATGTTTATTTAATTTCACCTTTAATTTTTCTGTTTGCTTAATTTTCTGTTTTATTTTGTTTGATAATATTTGCACTGTTCATAAATAAGCTGCGTTTCAGTATTACACTTCGACTTCTTAAATAAATAAATGGATCAAATATATAAAGTTTTTAATAATTTATTTACAGACTCGAAAATTAGCTGTTATATATAATAAAATATAAAAAAGAATTTAATTGAAGAGTTTAGAAAGAGTGTAGATTCAAAAATTAAAGAAGAATATTAATTATTGAAAAAAGTTGATTATTACTATCAAAATAGCAAAGTTATTTTTTTATATTAATTTTATAAAGCACTGTAATAATTATTTCACTGATTTTTCAAATAATATTTATGTAATTACTAAAAAAGTTTTTAAGGAGAGAGAGAGAGAGAGAGAGAGAGAGGTGGAGCATTCATGCATGTATTTATGATTACCTTATAGGGCGTAGATAGCTTTTGAGCAACAGTACTTAGATTATTCTATAGAGGAGTTTGCATGTGGTCTCTCTAATTTAATTTTTTATTTTTTTTATTAATTAAAGCACAGCATGACATTGAAGCCAGACGGCTTGTCCTACAATTTTAAGTAATGAGATGAAAACTGGGAATTTCAAATAATTTAGGAATTAAAATGGTAAAATTTAAATTTGATTTTCAGGTTTGTTGTTAGAAAGGCATGATTAATAGTTGTAATATATATACAACATTAATAATAAGATTTTTTTTATCATCGTGTCATATTAAGAATCAAATTCTCATTTAAATATAACATAGAAAAATATTTCAAATACTTTTTTTTTTGGGAAATCTTTCAAATACTTTATATCTAAATCTTTTTAGATCTACTTTTATCTTTCTTTTATATATGATATATCATAAAAAAACTAACGTGATTGGACACGAATCTCGAGGCAAAATCAAGCAGGAAACTTCAAAAATTAAATTTGGGATCATATGAATTTCGATTTTAGCAAACTTATAGTCAAACTGAGGGTCTCGGAAATACAAACCTAATGACACCAAATTCGACTCAATCCGAGCCCAAATGAGTCCAAATCAAGGACCCGAAGCGTTGTTGGAAAGGTCAAACCATAATTTGAGTTACCAAACGATTTTCAAACATGATACTACAGGAAAACTACCCATTACCGGCGAAATTTTCCAGCGGAATTCCGGTGGTCTTTCCGGCGCATTTCCGACGGATAAAGGTCAAATTTTTCCGACTGATTTTTTCGACAGAATTTTCGACGGATTTTTTGTCAGATTTTTTCCGGTAGAGTTTTACTTAATTAAATTTAATATTTTTTTACGGAAATAAATAATTTGATAAATTATTATAATCAATTTTAATATAATAAATAATTTACTAATAACTTCAATAATTTATTTTAAAGTGTTTTAAAATAATATAAAAAGTTACTAAATTAATAATTAATTTATTATAAAATTAATAAATTATTTTAAGTATTTATTAATTTTAATAATTTATTTAATAGTTAACTGAAATATTTTAATTTATTTATTTTTAAATAATTAAATTAAGTTTTCAATTTTATATATAAATTTGAAATAGTTTGATTTAAGATATATTTTACTCCTCATCAATTTTAATATAATAAATAATTTACTAATAACTTCAATAATTTATTTTTCTGACATATTTTTTCCGCCAAAAAAACATTCCGGCGGATTTATTACGATGGAAAAAGTTTCCGACGCTCGATTTTCCGGCAAACAAAATTTCGTCGGAAATCCGTCGTAAACTTTAAAAATCCGCCGGAAACTATCAAATATTCCGCTGCCGGAAAGAAGAGATTTTCCTGTAGTGTGATGCGCTTATAGTCGAATCGAGCGGCTCGACGAAACAAATCCAACGAGCCCATGATGGCCGAATTCGGATATCGTTAAAACCTTCAAATGTCTAAAGAACACTACACGATCAAGGGATTCAATATCACAAATGTGCATTAATATATTACTTAAAAAAATAAAGCAAGACATCAAAGTACCATATAAATATTATATAAGTAAAGAAAGATTCACTAATTATTTTTGACCATTTATCATAAGATTTTATTGAATGTCCACAGAGAGAAGAGAGAGAGAGAGAGAGAGAGAGAGAGAGAGAGAGAGAGTGTGTATTATGACTCCAACCACCTAATGGTGTGGAAAGCAAAAAACTATAAGTGAACCTCAGCTTTTTTTTTTCATATTTTGTGTGGGAAAGGAGCAAAAGTTGTACTAATTTTTATAACTACTTTAAATGCATAAAATTTATTTAAAATGTTCTTGCAAATTTATTTATATATATATATATATACACACACACATGAAGGAAGATCTCATGCTTCCTTCTTATTCAACGGTTAATCTAAGGCCAGCATCTGTGTGAAGGTGACTTTTATGAATATGCATAAAAGTCATTTGCAAGAATATGCAAAAAGATCCAGAATACCACTTCCATCTTATTTAACTTGTAATACAGGAGAAGAGTATGCATCAAAGTTCTGGGCTTCACTTTTGATAAATGGGTGAGTTTTACTTCTCCTTATACATTATCTCATAAAAAAGAAGCAGAAGAAGATGTTGCAAAATTGGCACTTGAGATTATATCAGAAAAATTGAAGAATAAGGATTTTCGTAATATTCATAAGGTCTTTTTTCTTATCATTGCATTTTTTGGATGTTTTTAACATAGATAATAATATTTGTATATTCATGCAGCTTTGATTTTTAAATTTTTTATATTTTTCTGCTCACTACTGTAAATGTTGTAGGAGAAAAATCCATATGAATTTATACCAACTAGTTCATTGATATGTGAGGAAGGCAAATAAAAGTCGTTTGCAAGAATATGCACAAAGATCCAGAATACCACTTTCGTCGTATTCATCTGTTAATGAAGGAGAAGATCAATCACCAAAATTCCAGGCTACAATTTTGATAAATGGGATGAGTTTTACTTCTCCTTGTATATTTTCTCGTCCAAAAGAAGAAGAAGAAGATGTTGCAAAACTTGCACTTGAGATTATATCAGTAATATAAAAGAATGAGGGTTTCCGTAAACTTTGCAAATTGATCATTAATGGGTATGAGACTAAGATGAAGAAAGACAGGCCAACATACAACACCACTCAACAAGATGGACTTCTTTCAATATTTATTATGACTATTACATACGATGCAAAAATGTATGTTGGATTTCCTAGAAGGAGCAAGAAGGAGACAAAACAAAATGCTGAATGTGTTGTTATTGAATCTATTTTAGGTTTGATTATTTTATCTGCATGTATAAATTGATCTATTTAAAAAAAGTACTAAAAATATGTTAATATTTCATCATATCAAGCATTATTGAAAATATTCGGGATATTTTTTGCAGCAAATTCAAACACGGTTTCTGTAATGGCCCAAATTATCAAGAAAAAAGATGGACTTTTTGAAAATGCTGTTATTGAATGAGCAAAGCTAATGATTATTGCAAGCATTAGTAAGTTAATCACTATCACTTTTTATCAGGGAACAATCTTACAAAAATATTAACTTTTTGTAGCTTTTTTTTTTGCAGCTTTCTTTTTCTTTGATATTGGAAGTGGTAATAGCTGTAGTAAATATTGGAAGAAGTTCATCTTATTGAGTGGAGGTATATGTTGGCATGTCTTGTTGCAAATCTATTTTTCATGGATTATGTTTTGATGATTGACAAACACTGTTTCTCTTGGACTGCTTGTTGCCTCTAACTTTTCAGGAATCGAAGATCGGATGATCAAGAAGAAGAAGCCAAGTTCAGGATTGCGTAGGTTTAGGGTTGAGTCAGTCTGTATGTTTGTTTTTCACCTTTTAAGTCTACTTGTAATAAGTCAAAGAGACTGATGCTATGTAACCCTTCACACACACACTTGAGAGACTTAGAATTTCTGTTTTTACTCATATCGGCCAGGACGATTTTTGAATCGGCCTGGACGATCAGCTTAAAACAGAAAGTCTAATTAAGGATTCTTAATTAAGGCAGCCGACATTAACAGATAGTCCTGGACGATACATGTATCGGCCAGGATGATAAGCTCAAAACAGAAAGAAGTAGCCGCCATAGTCAATTGGTATACTGTGTTTTTAAATTATCGGCCAGGACGATCCTAGGATCGGCCTGGACGATATTCACAAATTATGTCATAATTGTTCAGGAAATCAAGGGAGTAATTAAGGATGATTGATACGATCATATCGTCCTGGACGATCGCAGGATCGGCCAGGACGATCCAGTCAAAAACCTTAAGTTACTTCAGGACGATCAATATCGGCCAGCCCATATCCAGGGCTATTGTCAGGATGATTTTTCTCTGATTTGAACTGATCGGCCCGGACGATCATGAGATCGGCCTGGACGATCAAGCCAATTTTCAATCGTCCTATTTTCCATCCAGGGCGATGCTCTGGCCGATCTTCATTGATTTGTACTGATCGGCCAGGCCGATGTCCAGATCGGCCTGGACAATATTGTCGTCAACTTGCAATTAATGAGCTCTTTTGAAGCTCTTCTATTTAAGAGTTCTTGTTCAACGTTTTAAAAAACCTTTGGCTGCTGCCTTGACCTGAGAAGGCCTTGAGGAGAGAAAGAGAGAGAGGAGAGAGAGAGAGGATCTTATGAGGGGGAGCTTGTGAGGGGATTTATAAGGGTTGCTTCAAGGATCGCTCTGCGTCGTCTTCGTCTAGAGTTTCTCGTCCGTGGAAGGGTCGGTAGAGGTAAGGAGTTTGCTTTTTATTTTGGTTCTCTGCCAGCTTCAGGAGGAAGCAAAAGGAGATAGGTTCTCTGCCTTGCTGGGGTGGCAAAAAGGAGGTTCTTGTGAGGGTTTCTCTACCTAGCTGTGGGGGCTAAAGGAGAGTCACGTTTTGTAGTGCAATACTTGGAGGGTGCCTCCAAGGAGTGGACGTAGGTCGAGTCGACCGAACCACTATAAATTTCTGTGTTCCTTTTCTTACTTCCGCACTTTTAAATTCCGCATTTATTTTTGTGGTGTGATTTGGTTTATGCAATTTCCTTTCTTTGTGAAAAGAATTTTTTAAAATACCAATTCACCCCCCTCTTGGTTAGCTTGGGACTAAGTTCATAGGGCTTAACATCCCCATCGAACTTTCAAGTGGTATCAGAGCTTGATTCAAAAATTAAAGTTTGAAAACTTTTTGAATTTGATCCATGTCTAACTTTGGGAATCGCAACACTACGGAAGGGTATTCTATTACCCGACCTCCTCTGTTCGATAACCTACCTTTTGATTTTTGGAAAACTCGCATGTCAACTTTTTTACAATCTACTGATTATCGCATGTGAATGCTTATTCAAGAAGGTTATTCTCCACCTTCTCGTGAAATTAATGGTTTTAAAACTGAAGTTCCTTTTACCGAATAGACTTTTGATGAACGAGATTTAGCTCAATTAAATGTAAAATGCTTGAATTGTTTTTTCTGTGCTTTGAAATCTAAGGATTACATGCGTGTTTCAACTTACAAAACTGGTAAAGAAATTTGGGATAAATTGTGCATCACTTATTAAGGCACTAATGAAGTTAAACAATCCCGTTTAAATATTCTCTTGCATGACTAAAAATTTTTTCGTATGAAACCTCATGAATCGATTTCTGACATGTACAATAGGTTTACTCAGATTGCTACTTCATTGCATGCACTAGGAAAAGAACTTTCAAATTATGAAAAAGTTAACAAGATTTTGAGATGCTTGCCTTCGTCTTATGATGCAAAAATTACTGTCATCACTGAATCTAAAGATTTGAACACCTATTCTATTGATAACTTGCTTGACTCACTCATTGCTTACGAGCAAGGGGTGAATCAAAGAAATCTTGATGCATGTGAGAAGAAAAAGGAGAAAACAATTGCATTGAAGGTGCACAAATCGGATTCTGAATCTTCCGGGTCTGAAAGCGATGAAATTGCCTTCATCACAAGGCAATTCAAAAGCTTTCTAAGGAAGAAACAAAAGCATCATCAAAGTTGGAGAAAAGGTAAGGATCATAAACATATTAAAGGATCTTCTGATGTTGTTTGTTTTGAATGCAGGAAATCTGGACATGTGAGAGCCGATTGTCCTACATTTCAAGATCATTCAAGCAAAGAAAAGGAAAAAGGTGAGGAGAAAGCTAAGTCTATGAAGGAAAAGAAGAAAATCCAAAGAGGTTTCTGGGCAGAATCTGATACTGATTCCTCAGAGACTGAACCAGAGGAAGATATTACAAACTTGTGTTTCATGGGAGAAAATCAAAGTGATGAGGAAGAGGTATGTAAATCAACCTATGATGAATTATTTGAAATTTGTGAAAAAATCCATACATCTTACAAAAAACTTAAGAAAACTCATGCTAGCCTAAAATTAGAACATTCAAATCTACAAAAAGAGCATGAAGTTTTTCTCAAAGATCATGCAACGATTGATTCAAATCACATGGCTCTCCTTGATGAATTTGATGAATTAAACAAGAAGCATTTAGAATTAGTTGATGAAAGTAATGCATTAAAAGCTCCACACACCTCACTTAAGGATGATCTTAAGAAAACTAAAGAGATTGAGAAAAATTTGAGGATTGAGAATGATGCATTAAAAAGAACTAACTTGAGAATTCAAAATGATTTGGAAACATGTAAGAAAACTAGGATGACACCAACTACTAATCAAAAGTCAGAACCTAGGAAGAGGCATTTTTACCCAAACCATTTAAGAAAACCTTTTCCTAGAGTTCAATGTTTTTCTAGTGGCATGCTAGGACACATCTCACACACTTGCACAGTTCACCGTAGTACACATTGGGTGTGGAGACCTAAGATGCATGATTCAAAGCATATCACATCTGCATTGCACTCTACGTTTCCTAAGAAAGAGCCCAAACTTGTTTGGGTTCCTAAATCTGACTGTTGTTGAATTTTACAGGTGTGCTCTCACCAAAGACCTCGTGGGAGCATAAGATAACTGAACCTAAGGAGGCTCGCAGCTCAAAATTGCTTAAAACCGCTGCTTTATCACTTGCTTGAAATCGTTAGCTTTTGTGTGTCTTTTTATTTT
This sequence comes from Dendrobium huoshanense, assembly GCA_016618105.1. Taxonomy (NCBI): domain Eukaryota; kingdom Viridiplantae; phylum Streptophyta; class Magnoliopsida; order Asparagales; family Orchidaceae; genus Dendrobium; species Dendrobium huoshanense. The sequence goes on from CM028358.1 coordinate 1,086,058, forward strand.
ATTTGTTTGTGCTAGTTTTTATGCTCACTTTGTGTTTTTTTTTTAATTTGCTTTATTATTTTATTTTATGTGTCTTTGTTTTTCACATTATTCTTTATTTTTGGCCTTCCATATGATGAAACTTTTCAAGCTTTTAAATTTTGGAGTTTTGGAGATAGGGTTTAGCTTTTCTAAATTGGTTAAAGGGAGTAAACTGTTGATGTTTTTCCTTCTTCTGACTTTGCTTAGTGGCATGATTTTCTTCTCTAAAACAAAAGTCTAAACTCAGTTTAACCAATGGCTTTTCATCTAAGATCTCTTTCTTATCTTGCTACATTAAATTATCTTATGCATAATAGCCAAAATTCTTAGATATCATTTAAGCTTTTGAAATCTTGTCATTGCATTTATCACGTGATTTTGATTTTGTGTTGTGGATTGTTCTTCCCTATGTTAGAGAGAGAGCTCCTATTCTCTAATATTTGGAGGATATACTCACAACTAAGTCTTTTTCTTTAAGGGTATATTAAAAGAGTTTTTAGCTTGCAAGAGTTAAAAAGGAAAGAGGCCAATGAAGCCAAATTGAAAAGAAAACTATGTACACAAAAGTGTATCAAAAATCAAAAGATTCTCAAAGAGCCAATCAAAGTGATAAGAGGCATAAAATGAGCCCACTAAATGTAAGATATCCTCTCTTTTGTAAAAACTCTTAAAACTTAGAAAACTCATTGATTATGTGATACTTACAAAGACTTGATTTCAATTTTCATGATTGAGAAAAATTACTTTGGTTTATTATTTATGAGTTATTTTAGTTGTAAATAAGTCTTGAATGGATCTTCTTATCATATTTTTTGTTATTCTGAGTTAGGCCTCTGTTTTCCAAAAGAATTTTGTACCCTGAAGGATGTCCGATATAGGATTAACAAGATCAGTTTTTCTACCTTCTTTTGATTGAGATTTGTTAAACTTCTTGATCTCTTGAAACTCTAAAAGTTTAATTTTTGAAAAGAATTATCATATGATGCCTCCATAAAAAAAAAAAAAAAAATTAAAATCCAAAAATGTTCGGTGTTTGGTTTTCATTATGTTGTTTTTATTTTTTTCTGTGTATTTGACTGTTTTTTTTCTTTTGTTTTATTTTTGAGGGTCTTGATCATCACCATTCTTTTCTTGATTTCAATTTTTAGCCACATCGGCCTGGCCGATACTTCTATCGTCCTGGCCGATTTGACAAATTCTGTTCAAAATCCATCTGCTGACCTTTTTCTGTGCTTACTACAATTCATCGTCCTGGACGATACTTTATCGTCCTGGACGATTTGATCAAACTCTTGGTGATAGTGCTTGCCGATAGTATATTTGTCTGGCCGATGTATTTTATGTGCATCGTCCTGGCCGATACACTGGATCGTCCTGGACGATCCACGTGTCAGCACGTTTTGATCTTTAAATTCGGCCCCGGACGATCCATTATTGGACCATCGGCCGGGCCGATCCACTGTTCATCCTGGACGATACACGTGGCAAGCATTTAAAATGTTTTAATTTCAGCCGGTACGATCAATTATTGTTCATCGTCCTAGACGATACACCTAATCGGCCTGGACGATCTGCTTTTTCAACGGTCGTCCGAACTGACTCCTCGGGCCGATAGCCTGTGTCTAATCTGCCTGGCCGATCTCTGATCGGCCCGGACGATTGGACCGCCTTTTTGACCAATCGGCCTGTACGTAATTATTGAACCATATCGGCCTGGATGATTCTGCGATAGGCCAGGACGATATGGCCGTTTCTTTAAATTCAGGCCGATCCAGCCATGATTTTCACTCTTCATCCTTTCTCCTTTTGTGCTTTTGCTTAGTGCTCTCAATGGCTGGTGGAAAACGCGTCCGACAGACTTCTGGGAGTTCCTCGAGAGCAAGGATTGACCCTCGTTTCCGGGAAGCAGAAGATGAAGCCGCCTATCATCGTTACAAAGAGTGTGGAATCACTGTCTCTAGAATCATCAATCCTGTCCACATCTCTTACCCGATAATGGATCTTTTCGCTCACACCTCCCTTTGCTTCATTCTATCTCTTGTTTTCCCTTTCAATTCAGAGTTTCTTCTAGAATTTTTTACAAACCTTCGCATCAACCCTACCTTCACAGCCCTGACCTCCTATGTGAATCGACGCCCTGTCGAAATCACATATCAGGATTGTGTTGATCTTTTACAGCTATCCACCACCGGAGATAAGCTGCACATAATCGCCTCTGACCCTGATTTTGACTGGTCCACGACAAATCACTTTCTTCGCCAGACCAATGTACCTTACCATGTTGGAGAGACTAGCTCTTTAGTCAGAGATGCTAGGTCAATCCAACATATCCTTCGCACCTCCGTCATTCTAAAATCCGACGACCGAGTCCACATCACCCCTCTACTTTCCCTCACTACCTTCTACATCATGGCTCATAGGGAAATCAACACTGCGAACCTAATTTTTCGATACATTGATCACCTAACCACAATTCGTGATCCAGGTCACAAAAGGAAACTAAATCTAGCATTAGGACACATCATAGCATATGTTCTTGAAACTAAATACCAAATTCAATATCCCAATCCACCAAACCTCCCAACTCCCTTCTACTCAAACAATTTCTTCAGCACCCTTCACAGTACTCGTCTCCACCCTGAAGAATCTCGGGGGGCTAGAGAGGAGGAGGCTCCCGCTCCAGCTCCCTTTCCTGACCCCGCTCCTCTCCACCAGCACTCACCGGTTGATCAGTTGATTGAGAGATTTGATCGTTGGGAGACCCAGTTTGACGCCTATGTTGCTGCCCAGAAGTAGCAACACTCTGAGGACATTGCCCGTTACGAGCATCACCGCGCTGAGGATTTAGCCCGATTTGATAGTTTTCTTACTCACCAGCAGCAGCAGCATGACCAGGACATCGCCTGGTTCAATGCTCAGTTTACCACGCTTGCCAGTTACTTTCAGCAGCCACCTCTACCACCTCCATCTGATGATCAGGATCCCTCGTTCTTTTAATTTGTGCTGTGTGTTATTATTTCTTGTCTTTTTGTAGTTTGCTTATCAGTCTTTTGTGATGTTTTTTTTTCTATTATTTATGGACCCTCTTTTTGTGATGACAAAAGGGGGAGTATGATAGGGTGTGGTAGGAAAAAGTTATTGTAACTTTGATTTTCTAATAAACCTATTTTTGTTTAATTTTTCCTACTTGTGTTTGTCATCATCAAAAAGAGGGAGATTGTTGCAAATCTATTTTTCATGGATTATGTTTTGATGGTTGACAAACACTGTTTCTCTTGGACTGCTTGTTGCCTCTAACTTTTCAGGAATCGAAGATCGGACGATCAAGAAGAAGAAGCCAAGTTCAGGATTGCGTAGGTTTAGGGTTGAGTCAGTCTGTATGTTTGTTTTTCACCTTTTGAGTCTACTTGTAATAAGTCAAAGAGACTGATGCTATGTAACCCTTCACACACACACTTGAGAGACTTAGAATTTCTGTTTTTACTCATATCGGCCAGGACAATTTTTGAATCGGCCTGAACGATCAGCTTAAAATAGAAAGTCTAATTAAGGATTCTTAATTAAGGCAGCCGACATTAACAGATCGTCCTGGACGATACATGTATCGGCCAGGACGATAAGCTCAAAACAGAAAGAAGTAGCCGCCATAGTCAATTATGGTATACTGTGTTTTTAAATTATCGGCCAGGACGATCCTAGGATCGGCCTGGACGATATTCACAAATTATGCCATAATTGTTCAGGAAATCAAGAGAGTAATTAAGGATGATTGATACGATCATATCGTCCTGGACGATTGCAAGATCGGCCAGGACGATCCAGTCAAAAACCTTAAGTTACTTCAGGCTGATCAATATCGGTCAGCCCGTATCTAGGGATATTGTCAGGACGATTTTTCTCTGATTTGAACTGATCGGCCCGGACGATCATGAGATCGGCCTGGACGATCAAGCCAATTTTCAATCGTCCTGTTTTCCATCCAAGGCGATGCTCTGGCCGATCTTCATTGATTTGTACTGATCGGCCTGGATGATATTGTCGGCAACTTGCAATTAATGAGCTCTTTTGAAGCTCTTCTATTTAAGAGCTCTTGTTCAACGTTTTAAAAAACCTTTGGCTGCTACCTTGACCTGAGAAGACCTTGAGGAGAGAAAGAGAGAGAGGAGATAGAGAGGATCTTGTGAGGGGGAGCTTGTGAGGGGATTCACAAGGGTTGCTTCAAGGATCGCTCTGCATTTTCTTCGTCTAGAATTTCTGGTCCGTGGAAGGGTCAGTAGAGGTAAGGAGTTTGCTTTTTGTTTTGGTTATCTGCCAGCTTCAGGAGGAAGCAAATGGAGATAGGTTCTCTGCCTTGCCGGGGTGGCAAAAAGGAGGTTCTTGTGAGGGTTTCTCCGCCTAGCTGTGGGGGCTAAAGGAGAGTCACGTTTTGTAGTGCAATACTTGGAGGGTGTCTCCAAGGAGTGGACGTAGGTCGAGTCGACCGAACCACTATAAATTTCTGTGTTCCTTTTCTTACTTCCGCACTTTTAAATTCCGCATTTATTTTTGTGGTGTGATTTGGTTTATACAATTTCCTTTCTTTGTGAAAAGAATTTTTTAAAATACCAATTCACCCCCCTCTTGGTTAGCTTGGGTCTAAGTTCATAGGGCTTAACATCCCCATCGAACTTTCATGTCTTTCTTCATCTTAACCCCATACTCATTAAGGATCAATTTGCAAAGTTTACGGAAACCCTCATTTTTTAATATTACTGATATAATCTCAAGTGCAAGTTTTACAACATCTTCTTATGCTTCTTTTCGACAAGAAAATGTACAAGAAGAAGTAAAACTCATCCCATTTATCAAAATTGTAGCCCGGAATTTTGGAGCGTGATCTTCTCCCTCATTAACAGATGAATAAGATGGAAGTGGTATTCAGGATCTTTGTGTATATTCTTGTAAACAACTTTTATGTGCCTTCCTCACATATCAATGAACTAGTTAGTATAAATTCATATGGATTTTTCTCCTACGTCGTTTACAATAATGAGCAGCATAATTAATATAAATAATTTAAAAATCAAAGATGTATGAATATACAAATATTATTGTCTATGTTTAAAAAATTCCAAAAAAAAAAAAGAAATGATAAGAAAAAAAAAAACTTATGAATATTACAGGAACCCTCATACTTTAAATTTTATGATAGAATCTCAAATGCAAATTTTGCAACATCTTCTACTTCTTTTTGACGAGAAAATGTATAAGGAGAAGTAAAACTCATCCCATTTATTAAAACTTTAGCCCAGAACTTTGGTTCATGCTCTTCTCTGGCATTATCAGTTAAATAAGATGGAACTGGTGTTCCATATCTTTGTGCATTTTCTTGCAAACAATTTTTATGCATATTCATAAAAGTCACATTCACATAAATGCTGGTCTTAGATTTGAACAAGAAGGAAATATGAGCTCTTCCTTCATGTGTGTATATATTAATAAAATATATTTATTTAAAACAATTACAAAAATTAGTACAATTTTTGCTCCTTTCCCAAATAAAATATGAAAAAAGCTGAGGTTCACCTATAGTTCCTTACTTTCCACACCATCCAATGGTTGGAGCCATACTACCTCTCTCTCTTTCACGACATTCAGCACAATTTTATAATAAATGGTAAAAAAGAATTTATAAATTTCTTTACTTATATAATGTTTATATGGCGCTTTGATGTCTTAATTTTTTTTCAAAGTAATATATTAATGCTCATTCATGACTTCTTTGTCTCCATTGGCACCACATATTCGAGGACGTAGTTATAATAAAGGTAAATTGTATTAGTAACCCAAATTAGAATAAAATGGGTATAAGTGGTAGTGGAAGCTGCTCTATAAATAAACTCTGCAACATCTTAAATTTAAATAAATTAATATCAAATTCTGCAACATCTTGTTCTACTTTTTGACGAGAAAGTGTAGAAAGAGAGTGAATTACATCCCATCTAATAATATTATAGTATGAAAGTTTTTTTTGGGACATTTAGGTCATTTAAGGCAAACTCACACACACAACGCATACACATAGACTCGAACCTTGGACCTCTTAGTTGGAAGCCTAAGCTCTCAACCAATAGGCCAAGGAGAGTTGTGTATAGTATGAAAGTTTAGTGCATGTGGTTCTCCTGCATTAACACTACAAAAAAATCACTCATTACCGACAGATTTTTCGACGGCTTTCCGGTGGAATAATTTCCGACGGATTTTCCGGCGAATTTCTGATGGATTATGATGAAATATTTCTGATTAATTTGCAAGTAGGTTTTCCGGTGATTTTTTCAGGCGGATTTTCGACGAATTTTTTTCCTTCAGATTTTCCGACTGTTATTCCGACAGATTTAAAATTTTTTGAAAAAAAAAATATTCATAGTTAATAATTTTATAGCTTATTATAATTATAAATTTAATAATTTTTTAATTAATTAAAATTTTGATAAATGATTATAATTAAATGTAAATGTAATAACTTATTTTAATTATTAATTAAAATTTATTAATTACTAAATTTAATACTTTTAACGTATTTTTAATAATATAAAAAGATATTAAATTAATAATTTATTATTAAAAATGTTAAAAACTTATTTTAATTAATTATTAGCTTTTAGGGTTATTTTAATTATTTATTAATTTTAATATTTTATTTAAATTTATTTTAAATTTAAATTTACGTATTATGTTATTTATATATAAAAAAGTATGTATTAAAAATTATGTTTTAAAAATTCCTTTTAGGTTACTCCGGCGGAGTTTTTCCTCCGGACAACCACTGAAAAATATTTCTGCAAACTACTTTCACAGGAATTATTTCAACAGAATTTTTTTTTCCGACGCTCAATTTACTGTTGAAATTTTTTTCGCCAGATATCCACCGGAAAAGTTAGAATTCTGCTGGAAAATTCAAAATTTTCCACCGAAAAATCCGTCGGTAATACACTACTTTCCTGTAGTTTAAGGTTGAAAAGTATTGATGTGACCGTTGTAGCAGTGAAATAAGGAAAATTTCTTTGAAACGTGAATATTTTACATAAGTTTTTTTTTTTATCATCGCCTTCATTAATAATCTCATGACCGATATATATATACATATGTAAGGAAATTATTGGGAAAATAAACCACTCAACGAAAGAAATAGGAAAGAAAATATAGGAAATGAACACCCAAATTTAATGTGAAAAAACTCAAAAATAGGAAAAAAGCATTGAGCTATACTATACTAAAAAATTCTACTTCAAAAATTGGAAGAATTCGTCCATTTCTCTTTATCTCGCTCCTTCATTGTATCTCCAATTCACACTTCATTTTCTACACATAATAGACAAAAAATGCACTTAAACTACAGCAATGAAAGTTACCCTTCAAGTTAACTATGAAAACTGATAAAAAAACCGCTCATCCCGACTTGCCTTTATTCACCTTGCAACGCGGAGGACGCTGCAGCCTACAAGTCTACAATGCCACAGTGCTTTGCTTTCTGTCTCCTATCAGAGATTGCAATCCCGCAACGTTGTCTGATTGTATGAAAAAAAATTCTCTACGACCGCACTGCCCCATCGTGCTCGCGACTTGTATCCCCGTCATGGTGGTGTCGGCACCCGTATTCCGAGTTTGAGGGTCGGATTTGAATTTTTTGAATAGGATCCGATCAATTCTGAATTTGACCTGAACTCAACCCAAATAACTATTTTGACACCTCTAATTCTAAGAGTGTACTCTCTATCAAAAATAAATAATAATACTCAGCTTCAAGGAGTTGGTGAAATTAAAATTTTAAGTAAGAGAAAGCTATGGAATTTGTCATAAAATTGGTAGACAGTTTTAATAATATAAAATATATAATAATATAATAATACATAAAGCAAAATGGCTATTTTTTAGAAAAGAACATGTGAATAATAACAATTAGAAAAAGGAGCATATTTAAATAAAATTTCAAAAAGCAGCTAATACACCATGCAAATAGGCTCATTTCTTAGAGAGAGGAAATGAGAGAAGAGAGGGAGGGCACAGAGAAAAATAGGCGAATATGCCATGCATTTTGGTGGGTTATATTAAATATTTAATTATTATATAAATAATAATTAAATATTTAAAATAATAGTTACATATTTAATAATTACTTAAAATATATTTTAACTAATATTTAATATTGAATAAATATTTTAAATATATATTTAATATAAAACTAAAAATATTCATATTATATTTTTTGTTTAAATATAATATAATTATTTATACTTCAAAATTATTTTTTTAAGAAAATATTTATAAGAATTTAAAATTATTTTCATTTTTAAATCTAATTTATTAAAAGTAAATAACTAAATTTTTAAAAAGATAAATAATTAATTAAATAATTTTAATTTCATAGAAATATTATATTTAAACATAAAAAAGCATAATTAAATTTAAATAATAAATTTTATTATTAAATATTTAAATTATTTATTTAATATTATAAATATTTAAAAATTATATTAAATAGTAATTTAAAATTTTTATTTTATAGTAAAAGTTAAAAAAATATAAATATTATTTGTCATAAATATATATCAATCACTTCCTTCAATTACTTAAAAGTTATATTTGTCAAATCAAAAAATTGGCAATATTCATAAATATATATCAATCACTTCCTTCAGTCTGCACCCTCGGGAGGAAATATAAAAAAAAGAGCAAAAATAGTATAAAAGAGAGTATAGAATGAATCGCAAAAAATTACCAAAAATTAATGAAGCACAGCAACTCGCCTAATTATCTTTTTCTTTTCTAATGATGAGGGATTATTTCAATTCCATTGAAATAAAATAATTATAATTATGAATGAAATTACCGATAGAAAAAGTCAAAATTTCACCAAAAAGTTTGGAATAGATTCACACATAAGCATTTGAGAGCAAAACACCATAGTTTGCAGGAATCAGGCTATAGGGATAGTAAGCAATAGCCATGAAGGGTTCTCAAGAAAGGCAAGCAAAAGTTATTGGGTTTCACATGAACAATAATAGTGATACAGGAGAATTTTTTTCTCATCGCTTAAAGCCAAATAAAAGCTTCCCAATGCTGGATCTTAAAACCAAAAGCCAACATAATGATTTGAACCCAATAATTAAAAAGAATTCCACCCCATTCTATAGCCAAAGCATAAGCAACACCAAACGAAACTTCCAATCATAAGCAGAATATAGCCAAAGCATCGCAGAAGCACCTCCCCCAAGGAGGGGTTAATGCAGCAGAAGAACCCAAAAGAGCAATAAAAATAACGACATTAGAAAACAATTGAAAGACAGCCAATATCAAGTGGCCATTCAACAAAGAGATATATTATTATTGCAACTACATGGACCATGGTTCTCCAGATCACAAAATGAAAGCTTTAATATGACTTACATATAATAATATCCCTATAGCGAGAGCCGCAAGCTTTTGGGAAAGTTTGCAACAAAAAGAGCTAGCATAATTTAGAGTGTAACTACAATAAACGTTTCTCACTTGCTGCTAAGTCTCATCTGTTCACTATAAAAAACTTCTCTCCCTTTACTACAAGCTGGAGAAAACTCTTCTCAGAATACAAAACTAAAAAAGAAGAAGAAGCAAAACTCTCTTACAAAAACTACTCTTCAGCAAAATATATAACACATTATCTGAACATCATAGTAAAAATAAATAATGCTGAGCAGTAACTTATAAACTTCTCTATTTAATTAGCAATCCCCCTCTTCTCATTCACATTTCCATTCCCTTCTAATTATTCTAGCATGAAAATAAAAATAATAATAATTATAAAAAGGCAGCTAGCTATTAATTAAGATGTGTTACTGTGTATTTATTATGTCTTTTTTTCCCAAATATTTTATAAAATAATAATACATAAAACACACAATAATACACAGATCAAACGCATATAACTACCTCTACGTGCATCTGACTCGATCACATGAAAATTCCTCAAAAGCTAGGGATAATCTCGCCAACAAATTAGCATTGTGACGCATCTTCTCATTATATAAAAACGGGATCTTTGCTCCTTTACCACGTTGGTGCACCGGCTAGTGAAAGATGGCGAACCGGCAGCGGCAGCAGCGGCTGTAGCCGCCCTGGCTGCCGGCATGCTTGACGATCTCTTCAGGTAGGCTGCGCTGCCGTCGCCGGAGGTGGAGGTGGAGGTGGAGGTGGAGGCCGCGGTGGAGGACTCGCGCCTGCTCGCGCTGTTTCTGCTGCTTTTGTTCTTGGAAAGCTTCCACTTTTCGTCCATGTATAGGTCCCATATAAAGGAGGAAGAAGAGGAGAAATGGGGATTTGAATTTATATGTAAGATGAAAGAAGAACGAAGATGGAGGAGACTATAATTTATGGGTATAGAGAGGTTTTGAGTGGGAAAAAAATTAGTGGAGTGCAGGGGCCATCACCTGGCTTCTTCTGTGCCTATGTCATCTGACCCACCATTCTTAGCTTTTTTTTTTTTTAATAATTTGTTTTACCACTTCGAGTATATATAAGAAAATCATATAAGTAAATGTTGAAAAATTTATTTTTTTATTTAACTTGAGTATAATAGCATTTTCATATTTTTTTTAATTAAAATTACATTGCTTTTATTTGAAGTGTGATATAAATTATTTATTGAAAATGACACAATATAATAAAATAAGAGGTTTCTTGGTAAAAGATTTGCAAGAGGACATAGCAGTTTATTTAAGAATAACTTAAATGTAATTGTGCTGAGATAAGTGAAGATATCCAGAAACTGAAGATTTGCAAGGAGTTGAAATCCTCAGAAATCATGAGAGTCCAGCACCAATATAATTAATTATCTAAGGGAACTGTTGTTGAAGTTGTTGCAAGATTGAGTGCTGAATCATAGGAGTACGAATGCGGAGAACCAAACTTTACGCTAAAAATCAAGTTAGTTGTCATTTCGACATAAATTACCTCATTTACGCTAAAATCTATATGTTATTGTTGTGATAAATGAACAAGGAGGGGTCAGCTTAGCTTATGTGAAAGCCTTTGGTGAGAATGTAGAAAAGATAAGGTGGCAAACCATTATAGTGGAGCTTGTTTAAGTCCATAAATTGCTTTATGTAATTTGCAAATATAATCATATTTTTGTGGGTCTTAAAAGAGTTGAGGTTTATGTGAGATTGTCATTTAGGAAGGCATTAATAATATCAAGTTGTTGAATAAATCAACTGAAATGTAATGGAATGATAAGGAAAATCCTAATGGTTGGAGATTCAAAATATCAAGTAGAATATACACCAACATACTTCGATCAAGAAGGTGCAAATGCACTTTTCTATTTAAATAATGAAGTTGAGTATGAAACTCTGATAACAAATTGATAATTAACAATTTTAATGAAAATTAAGAAAATTATGATATTTGGAGATTCATCATTTGTTATCAATCAAGTTGTTATATTTTTTAAAGTTCTAAAGTCAAAATTACTCCCTTATTACCAATACATATTAAACCTCCTTGAATAGATTAATGTCGTAACTTTATTTAGAATACCTCAGGGGAGGAATTCAACAGATGATCCTTTAGCAAAGCTTGCAATAGAATTAGCTAGTTTTGAAAAATAATTCATAATTATAGAAATATATAACAACTAGGTTTTGTCTCATATAGGAATAGAATATAAAAAAAAATTGCCTCGAATGGTGATGTTTCTCAGGTTGAAGATGATAAAGCAATTAATTAGAGATAACCCTTTATTAATTTCACGTAGGGAGACGAACCCCCTAAGATCAAGAAGTGAGCCTTCACTTATGCCTTGATCAATGGCATTATGTTATATTATAATTTTCTCAATCGAATGTGGTTGCATTATATTAACAAGCATGAAGTCCAAAAGATCATGATCGAGGTACATGTTGAGTTGTGCGATGCTCACTAATTTGAGAGATTTTATGTATACTATAGAATTCTTATACATTTATTATCTAACACCTATTTTTTATTTAGTAATTCAACATCTTATTATCTCATTCACATTAAATTATACATGCAAAATAGTGCATCTTATCTAAAAAAATTAAATTTATTGTGTCTTAGAACATTCGTGGTAGTAATGAGACAAAGAGCTTAACATCCTAACTTTGATGGAAGATCTAGCACACACACATTTCTATCTCGCAATCAACCCGGCTATTGCTAATACTTTATGGTGGGGGTATTGGGGGGGGGGGGGGGGGGGGGGAGACACCATAATTTTTACTTGAAATTTTTTAAAAAGGGAGAAAAACTATGAGGCATTGTCCAGTTGAAATGAATCAACTAGTATTTGTTATTAGTTATAAATGATGCTCTTTCTCAGAGGAATATGTTGGCTTAATGAAACTAATATACATCATATAGAGGACTTTACATGATCGGGGTTGGACAAACCCATGGTCATGAGAGCTATTCTTAAGAGAGTGTTGGCATGCTTATATGATTAGAAGGAATATATTTGGACAACAAATATAAGAGGGAGTGTAGTCGATAAGGACAAAGGTCGAAAGGACCGTAGTAAGGCGAAGATGGTTCGAGGGATCATAGTCAGTAGGCGTCGATAGAGGTTGAAGGGATCATAGTCAAGAAGGGATAGAGATTGGAGGGACCGTATTTGGCGGCCGACAGTGATTGGAGGGACCATAGTAGGCTGGTGAAAGTGGTCGGAAATTGGCGGGCGATAGAGGTTGGAGGGACTGTAGTCGGCAGGCGGCAAAGTTCAGAGGGACCGTAGTCAGTGGGTGATGGAGGCCTAGGATGCTTCAAGCCTCAGAACTCTATTGAGTGTGGGAATATAGAGTCTATATATTATCCAAGCCCAAGGTCTAAGCCTCCAAAAGTCCAAGCCCCTTTTTATTTGGGAAGAGAGAGTCTATATATTGATTTTGAGAGTGACATGCCTTGTAAATATGATGAACACTACAGGAAAATCACCCAAAATCGGCGGTTTGGATGAAAAAATCGGCGGTATTTGAAGATACCGGCGGCTTTACGGCGGGTATATAACCAACGAAAAAATGGCGTAGGAAACTATTTGCCGGCAGCTTTTACCGACGACTTAATTAGCCGACGGCTTTCCGGCGGCATATACCGCCGGTTATTCAAGTCTTTGTTCCGGCGGTTTGATGACCGTCGCTATTACCGGCAGCTTAATTTTACAAACCCCCCGGTTAGCTCGCCGGTAATTGCCGGCAGCGAAACCGCCGGCTACACCGCTGGTAGTACCGGCGGTCCGGTAACCGCCGGAAATTGGCTATTTTCCTGTTGTGGAAGATATGAGGCAAATTCAGAGTGTTCTATCAGACAACCCATATTGATTTTCTCCATCATGGAGCGTTTGTCAAGCATTTAAGTGTCCTAATGATGTTATAGTTAAGAGGTCCAGAGCGTGTTGGATTTTTCTCGTAGGTATGCTCGATTTGATTATAAGTATGCTATATTTGGATATTATTTGATCATCCAATTAATATTTTAAAACTTTTTAATGTACTTTAAACCATTGATTTAAGCTCATTTATTCTTGGATTGGACCAATTTTTCTATTGCTAGTTTCATCTTACTAAGATGTTTAAATTAGACTGGAAGTCGATAAAATTAGAGTTTGGATGGTCCTGAATTAAACTTAAGAAGATGACAACTTGAATATACCTCAAGATTCTTGGTCGATCAAAGCAATTTTTGGAGATGAATAAATATTAATAATCTTTTTATGTTATTTAAAGATATAGATGGTGTTGCGTCCTATAGTATTCGTGGCGGTAGAGAAATTTAAAGTTTAACGTCTTAGCGTTGTACGAAGATCCAACACACATACATATAAAAAGAGATCCAGGGTGTTGCATTCTTATGAGCACACATATTTTTACATGGAAAACCCCTGAAAAGGGGGAAAACCATGGGGCCTAGCCCAATTTGAATGAATCCACTATTATTTGCAGTCGATTAGAAATGAGACCCTTCCTTAGGGGAAGGCCTTGGCTTGATGTACATTATATGAATTACATGGTGGGAATACAGAGAATCACTACTAACATGTTTGTTTAGTGGGAAGGACCGTAGTCGATTGGGCGACGTAAGTCGGAAGGACCGTAGTCAATGGTCGACGTAAGTTGGAAGGACCGTAGTCGGTGGGCGATGGAGGTCGGTAGGAACCGTTATTGTGCAATGGAGGTTAGAAGGATGACGTTAGGTAAAAATCTGACGACGAGCGGAGGTCCTAGTTAGATAGAAATCCGATGTCAGTCGGCTGCCGGAGAGAACTCCAGCGTTAGATGATATTTGGGCAAAATTCCAGAGTCACTCGGAGATCAGACAAAACTTCGGCGTCACTTAAAAGTGGGGTGGAACTCTGGCGTCACATGAAAGTGGGGCGGAACTCTGACGTCACTTGGAAGTCAGGCGGAACTCTGGCGTCACTTGGAAGTCGGGCGTCACGGCATTTAAATGTCGGGCAGAACTCCAGCGGTCACTTGAATGTCGGGCGGAACCCCGACGTCACTTGAAAGTTGTGCGGAACTCCGGCGATGGATCGAGGAGGAGCTTCTTCCGTTCTTCTCTTCTTCTCTTCTCCTCTCTTATTGCTTGGGTCCCCTTCTATGTGAAATGAGGGTATATTTATAATTTTTTGATAGTGACATATCAAGTAAACATGATGAAGATAAGGGGTAAATTTGGATTGATTTGAATGGATAGCAAATCTTGATTCCCTTGATCATGGATTGTTTATTAGATATTTGAATGCCTTAGTGATGTTAGAATTTGACGATCTTGGGTTCGTTAGATTTGTCTCATCGATCCGCTCAATTCGACTTTAAGCATGCTATGTTTGGATATTGTTTGATAATCCAAATTATGGTTTGAACTTTCCGAATGAGCTTCGGGCCTTCGATTTGGACTCATTTGGGCTATGATTGAGTCGAATTTGGTGTCGTTGGGTTCATATTTCTGAGACGCTCAGTTCGAGTGTAAGTTTGCTGAAATCAGAGCTCAGATGATCCCATATTTGAATTTTGAAGCTTCCAACTTGATTTTTGCCCCGATATAAATCGATATAGAAATTTCTTAAAACCAATTTTATGGTATGTATATAAATACCCTAATTTTAAATTCCAAATTATTCTCTGATTTCACTATTATATGCATTTGGATGGCATATAGTACAATTAATGCGCCATACAAATATAAAATGTCGGTGAGATGCGCTGAGCGATTTTTTTTTCCCCCTTCACTGAAAAGAATAATATTGATTCCATGTTCATCAATAAAACATAAATGGCTATAATATAACCGAATATTTTCAGTAATACCGAAGCTGATGCGTTGCTTATCTTCTGTAATTAACTAATAATTATAATTAATTTTTTCATTTAAAAAAAATTAGAGGTCACATGCTCTGTTAACAAACTTTCTTATCGCCTCTGATGTCACTAATCCTTCGTCCTCCGTATATTAAAAAATGTGCCGAAATAAAATAAATAATAATTTGATTCCTTTTTGGTATTATTGTTTGCGTTCCTTTTGACCGGTCAAGGTCAGGAAATAGGAGCAAGTACAATCATGTATATTAAATTAAAATTAATGCAAGTCCAAGAAACAGTTGGGTTTTGTCTGTTAATACAATGTGGATCTCATTCATCCTAACAATCCTTTAATCATTTTATTAAGCTAATCGAGCCAACTTCTTAATTAAATTACTCCTTTCTTTTCAACAGCCAGATCTTGACTTGATTCCCAAATGGATCTATTCGACTCGTACATACCAATTATTTGGTGTAATTAGCGTCCTCTATTTACCTATAGGATGATAACTAATACTATTATTATTATTATTATTATTATTATTATTATTATTATTATTTGGAATGGAGGTATTTGCTCTCTGTCACTCTAAAGGAAGCGCTTTTACGATATAATTAATTCCCCGAAGGAGGCGAAGCTGAAGTAGAGGATATTCGAACCTATGATGGGAGGTCCCAATCATGCTTGCCCGCCAACCACTGTAAACCTCGGTGAATTATTAATATTTTTTAATCAATTATATGATTATAATAGCCAAAACTATATTCTATATAAATTTGGTATAGTGATCACTCGAAAATTTGGGTCATAATTAACAGTTTTTTTTTTTTTAATTTGGTCTTCGTAAATAGTATAAGATGTGAGCATGTGACAAAGAAAGCATATGCATGGCTCCTATGTGGCTATGGAGCAACCCTATTAAGTAGTTCACATGCCATCATGTGGGACTTATTTGATCTTGCCAACATTGAATTGAATTGTTATCTTTGAATAGGAAAGGTACCCCAATAATTGATAATGTGATGTATAATTTAGTAAAAAATTTCATCTTATTTTATGTTCTAATTTGAAAACACATGGTGTGAATCATGATAAGTTATAGAATGCTGAAGAGGGATTGTTATTTTGTCATAATTTGTATCATTTAGACTTCTTTTAAATTAAAAAAAAAAAGTGAGACTAATATCAAAATTTGATATAATAGTTTTTAAATATTTAGATTTTTCATTAGATTAATACAATGTAAAAATTAATTGATTATTATACTCATCTCAAAATAAATTAAAAAAAGTTATGGTCTTTTTGAATTTTTTTTCTTAATTGTTAATATTTTAAATATATTTATTTTGTGTAATTTTTACATATTATTTTTTGTAGCTTTTACAAAATAGCTAGCCAACTTATTTTTAAAAATATCCAAATTAAATTTATTTTAAATGTTATAAAAATATTTATCACCCCTGTCAATTATTGTGCATTATCACTTATTTCCACCACCTCTGACGGTGTGCCATCGTCACAATCAGTTTGTAGCACCTTCGATGCTGGCCAACGTCACTTACCATTAATGATCTTCGATTGTCACCACCATTAGACATATTCTATCACAATCGGTTAGCATATTTGACAGGCATCATCATCTCCTCTAGCTCCAACCACTATCAAAGAATGACACTCATCACTAGGGGTGTCAATTCGGGTCAACTAGTCGGGTTCGGGTCGAACCCGAAACTGTGGAAATATTATTTTTTGTTTGGTTTGAAATAATATGATTGTAATGTAAAGTATGATTGGTGGCAGCCGACGGTGGTGGCAGTGGTGGCAATTGGTGATGATGCCAGGTGGCTGCGAGCGATGGAAGTCAGTAATGGTTGCGGGCAACGGCAAGAGGCGGCGGCGGCGGCGATGGTCAGCAATGGAAAGAGGTAGTAATGGCAAGCGACAATGGTGATCAAAGACATGCGATTGTGGCGAAGGCTGCAATGGGTGACTACATGAAATGAAGTTCTAATGTATTTGAAAATCGTTCAAACCTGAGTAATTCCAAATATATTAGAAATAAACAAGAAAGTGAATTTTACCTGAAGAAGAAGAAACTTTAAGAGGTGGAGAGGAATTCTATTTTTTATTACGCAAGAGGATAATGGGCCTCCATTAAGGTAGGTGGTTTAGCTGGAAATTCAGCCCAATAGGCTTGTTGTTAAGAAATAAGCAAAAGAGATCGTATCGTATCGTTGTTCCATCCTTTTTATTGAAAACTTTGTCTAATTTTTTCAGCTTATATATATATTTTTTGTTAAAAATTTTTATTTTAAGATTAAGATTAATTTTTTATATAACATTAATTTAAAAATAAATTCAATAAATTTATATTCATTATGCTATATTTATTTTTATTATTATTATGTGCTCTTCCATCTCCCTCTGAACTCTCAATCTAATTAACTTAATTATATTTAAATTGTCTTAATTAAACAGCCTGACTGTTAATATATCTATAATCAAAGAAAAAAAATAAATTAATCATTTATTAAAATCTAGAAAATGACAATCCTTTTATTGAATATCAATTAGTAGCTAGTCAGCAACATAAGTTTGAGTGATTAAAATAATTTCTTATATTAATAATCAATTAAGGAGTTATTGCATTAAATAGACTATAAGACATTTATCATATATAATTAGTTAGGGAAATTTACGTATTATCTATCAAACACAAATTTGTCTAATTAATTAATCTCTTTATTAAGACCATCTTATTATCTTAATTACTTATTATTTAATGTAAAACTTATTGACATAATATCTAATCATTCTAATTAATTTGAAAAAATTTAAACAAAGCAATTAACAAGTTCTTACTTAACTATAATAATTTACTAAACAATACACCAACCAAGCTCTAGAATATATTCACCCATTATATATTAAAGAAGATAAATGCTTAGGATGCCAAAATAATTAACTGAAAATAAATGGTAACATTTACAGCTTCACACCCACTACAAAAAAAAAAAAAAAAAAAAAAAAAAAAAAAAAAAAAAAAATCATTTACTACAATAATATTAAGACTTTTTTTTTATTTGTACATGCCTTAAAAATGACCTATTAGGCCATCATACCACCAATTTTGGTGCTAAAACAACCGGGCTTATGGTAAACCACTCGGACGATGGGATTCATATTTTCATTCGAAACTCCTGCAACTAACATTTTGTCCTTTGAAAGCCTGATTAGCTCCATCAAATATAATTTCCTTTTCTTTATCGCCGATTGAAAAGCGCTCCTACGGTTTCTTATTTTCTTGATCAATAGGTACTAGCTCCATCGAATCTCATTTCATCTTCTCGATCTATTGCTGATTGATAAATTCTTCCTTGATTTCTTATTTTCTTGAGTGATAGATAAAGCTGTGCTACATCATTGACCATCACTACTTCCACTAATGAAAAAACTGCAATTTCCGGCAGCATTTTTGTCGGACATACGTCCATCGGAATTATCAGTGGATAAACCGGCGATTTTTTCACCATAATAATCCGACTGGTTTTCTAGCGGATATATACCTCCAAAAAATTATCGACGAATAATCCGTCGGTAATTTTTTTCTTGTAGTTCTGTAAGAAAAATACTATATGCTTCCAAAGATATTACATATTTTTTTTTGTTGATGAAGGATAGGATACAAAATATTCAGACTCAAAACTCAGTTTAAAGTGGTCCATTTCGCTCGCTGTGGTTTGGTTTGGTCGGATTCGAAATTAAACTGGCAGTTTTAATGAACAGCATGGGACGGAGACAATGCCATTAACCTACATTATTTGATGTTAATCTGCATTGATTTATTGAGTTCAAAAGTGTAGAAAAGAATGGGAAGAGAGAAGATCTTGAATAAAGACAGATGTGAGAAACAAAGAGATTTTATTATCTTGTTGTCCATACAGTAGGAATTCATGACATATATATAGATGAGTATGAGAAGCTACAACCGGTTTCAGATACCCATTCCATCCTATCGAAGGAATACATAACTTAATAGATCTACGGCTCAGATGGACTTGTCTGTTCTGATACGCCCCAGTACATTGATGGGTCTTGAGTGACCGTCAATTTGAGTCGAACTTGTTGAAAGCGAGGTGTAGAGAGAGATTTGGTAAAGATATCTACAACTTGATCGATTGTGTTGATCGGATGTAGTCTGAAATTGTTCTGCTGAATGTGATCCCGTAGAAATTTTTGATCAATCTCTATGTGTTTTGTCCGAGAATGAAACATAAGATTATTGGACAATGCAATTGCAGACATGTTGTCATAAAAAAGATTTGTTCGATAGTCTTGTGAGATACCAAAATCTCTGAGAAGCCGTCGTAGCCAAATGATGTCTTATGTAAGTGCCTCGAGCGCTTTGTATTCGGATTTCATCGATGATCTAGATATAGTGCGTTGTTTCTTGACCATCCATGATATAAGTGTATCTCCCAAGAATGAGCAGTAACTCGATGTTGACTTTTGAGTGATGCATGGGATCTCCGGCCCAGTTCGCATTTGAAAAAGATTTGAGAGCAAGATTAGTTTTCATAATGGGCAGCCCGAAATACAGCGTACCTTTGATGTATCTTAGTAGCCGTTTGAGCAGGTATATATGTTGAGGATGAGGATTATGCATATGTTGGGAGAAGAGGTTGATGTTGTATGATATATCTGGACGTGTTAGCGTTAGATGCTAAAGTGATCCTGTTATGCAATTGTAAAGAGTTGGATCCGTAAGAAATGATTCCTCTTTGAATTCTGAGAGAAATTTTGTGCATGTTGGGTTTGCTAGATCACTTTTTCTTAACATTCTTAGGCTTCGTTTGTAACAGCTTTCTTATTGCTTCTTAAAACACCTTCATAGTATAAAAATTAGATTTTTTGTACTAAAAATTATTTTAAGAAGAAGAAAAAAAAGCCATCCCAAACGAAGCCTTAATTAGAGAAAAGGAGAACACTTAAATTCAGATGTGATATTGAGAAATATTCTCTTAGGACTGTATTCATTGTGCATGTAAAATGATGCATATTAAGAAAGGTGGAGTAATCCTAAGATTGCTAAGTTGGTATAGAGTATTTGCTCTTTTTAAAATAGAATACGAGTATGGCGGACCAAAAGTCTCTCTGAAAACGATACCATACATATACCAGATTACACCCCTGGGGAGCGTTTGTAAGTAGATATGTGTCGAGTTATTGACCAGGTCTGCCTCAATGCTTTCTACATATGTCCGGCCTCTTATTATTCCCAAATTCCTATTCAACTTGGTTTCAAGTTTCAGCCATTATGGTCCGAACTACATGAACCCTGTCATGACGTAACAAATGTCATCAATTTGTGTCCATCATGCATTATTTTGTATGAATTGAGAGAACTATAGAGAGGGGAGAGAGGCGGAGAGAAAGAGAGTGCGAGAAGAAGAAGAAGAAGAAATAGAAGAATAATAAATCTTTCGTCAATATGTAAGCCAACGCTGATGACAAAAGAAAAAAAAAAAAAAAAGCTCAAGCTGATGACTTACTGAAAGATTTCATTTTGCAATATTGAATTGCGCACATTAGACTATTGTTCAGAAGAAGAGTAGATAAATACTAAAAATACGCATAGTTTATGAGCTAAGCACCAATTAATATAGTGAGGAATTGAGAAAAATAAATGATACTTAGGCCATATATACGTTATCAAAAATAAACTTGTAAGTTGTGACACTCATAATGCACATCATAAATAAATCATAAATGTCAATAAATTAAGAACCAAAAGCCCTTGCTCAAGCAGTATGTTTTTTATTTTAAAATATCATAATCTTTTTTTTCCTCTTTATGTAAATTTGTAATTTATTTTGCTTTTATACCCATCTTATAATAAATAAAATATATGAAATTAATAGATTATTATTCTGAAAAAAATACATATCATTTTGCACGACTTGCGCCTTGAATATCATGAATAACATAAAATTATGAAGGAAAATGCATAAGCATACTATGATAGAAATTTTTTTTAAGAAAGAAAGCATATTCAGAGGCTTATACCTTTTCTTGAAATCATATGAAGAACAATCAGCAGTGATAAAATAAGATATAAGTAGATAAAGATCAATTAAGGAAAGCCATTTATTGCAGTTGCAGCATCATCAGGATTCGCAAGCCCTTAAAGCCACCACTCAAGATAGCGAAGCTGCTAATCTTGATGATACGGCAGCAGCAAACAATGACTGATAACTCTTTTTTCACCGCCCCACTCAGCTTGCAGACCTCAAACCCTAAACCTTAGAAAGAGAAAAAAACAATAGAGAACCTGAAGGATGAGGAAGAGAACGAGATCTGGTTACGAATGAGATGATGAACCTTTTGAGAGTGAGAGGTATAAATAGAGTCCTCTGACTCATGAAACTGCCAAGTAGTGCGTTAATTGTGCTTGAATTCTCAACGTCTAAGGAAAATTAATTAAAAAAATAGTGCGGTTTAATAAAAGAAAGAATGAGAAAGATAGATAGCTAGAGAGAGAGAGAGAGAGAGAGAGAGAGAGAGAGAGAGAGAGAGAGAGAGAGAGAGAGAGAGAGAGAGAGCAGACTGTTACACATTGCAAACCATTTGTCAGTACTGAAAATTTTGTAATATGGGACACAAACAATTAAAAGCTCAATTGGGGATATATTGAGAGGGAACAGAGAGCGAGCTTCATACAAATGGCAAAAAACCTGAGACCTAAACCCTAAAATAATGGAAAAAGAAGGTATGAATCTGTATATATGACGAGGTTAGCTTGACCAGCTGTGA
Organism: Dendrobium huoshanense; assembly: GCA_016618105.1. Lineage (NCBI taxonomy): Eukaryota > Viridiplantae > Streptophyta > Magnoliopsida > Asparagales > Orchidaceae > Dendrobium > Dendrobium huoshanense. Next base: position 1,108,225 of record CM028358.1, read on the forward strand.
GTAGCCACCATTAAACAATCCAGCATATTAAGATAAATGACCATTAAATCTTTGGACTATAATTGGTTGGGTAAGATAAAAATATTTTCAGAAGCAATTCATTAAAGAAAAAAATGAAAAATTTATTAATAGTGTGAAATGTTTATTTAAAATATGAAGATATTTTTTCAAAAAAATTAAGATACTTATGTGAAAAAGGAAAAAAAAAAAAAAAAAAAAGCAATAGTACATCGATTTTGGAGTAGTATGGGACATTAGGCTAGTAAGTTTTTCTTTTATTTATTTTTTTAGCTCTTTGGAGCATTAATGAGCTGAAGGTCCCTCTAAAGATCTTATATTTAGGCAAAAACTTCTAACAAAAGATGGTAATGCAGCATTGAGAAAAGCAATAAGACGATAAATTGAATAAATGCAAGCTATTATGATAGATATAACCAAAAACCCCAATAAAACAAATAGCAGGATTACACTCGCTACTATTGTTGATGAAGAAATCAAACCCCCTGAAAGAAAAACCTAGAAATTTTTATTTTTCGGCGAAAATTCATTCGACGGTAATTCACATGTCGGAAAAATCTAAACCGACAAATTTTTTCACCGAAAATATTTCAGGTGGAGTTTCTAGCGCACTTCCGCCGAAAAAAATGCTGTTTATACATCGACTTCCCTTGACAAATTCCAACGTTTAATCCATTGATATTTTTGACAAAAAAGTTGTGTCGAACTGGCAAATAATCCGACACCTGATCCGCCGGACTACTACCGACAGATAATCCACTGGAATTTCCTTCGTAAAAGAACACCGGAAATACCAATTCATTTTGTTGTATCATATTGTCGGCGGATATTCCATCAGAAACCTGTAGCATAAACAAAAAAAAAATAACCGTCCCTCTTAGGAAATTGATATCTACAATACAACATGCATACAAAAGTTCCAATATTATGTATATTCAAACATAAACCACCAATCAAAGACATCACCAAATATTAATCTCAACTACTAATATACACATCAAATCCCTCTCTAAACTCATCAATAAAAAGAATATCATCAACAAAATGTATACACGTTGCTACAATCTCTTGCAAATGTCTACCAAGAACATACATGAAAAAAGGAAAAACTTATGGGGAAATGTAAATAAGTGGGCGAACTTGGGCAACGGACGAAATGAAGGTGACAAACTACAGTAACGAACGGAACAGAGGCAGCAAACTTCGGCAACGGATGGCGGCGAATGTTGGCGAGGGATCGGTCTCAATGGTAGCAGCGTTTGGGGCAGGGCTCAGTCAGGAGCGGAGCAAACCAAAACGAAGAGGAAAAAGAATGAGAAGACAGACAACGTAGCTAGTGAAATAGGGCTTTCTCCGTTAGACTTTTTTGGCTGATTTTTTGCCGGTAACATTACCGGCATATAATACACAGATATTTTTCATCGAGTTTAAGTAATCTTGTGCAATTTACGTCGGTGATTTCGCCGGTAATTTCTGGCACAAATTGCACTAAAATATAAAATATACTTGTGAAAAGACTGTCGGAATATACGTCAGTAACGTCACGACGAAATTTGTTTCGGTGATTTTGCCAAAAAGTTATCGTCGTATATTCCGCTGGTTACTCTATTACTTTTTCCGGCGCATATATATTCGTTAAAAAGTTTGACGATAATGATAAATTTTCCTGTAATGTTTACTAATTACTATTGCAATTGATGCAAATAATGGGTCATATCCTCTAGCATTTCTCGTTGTTGAATCTGAATGCAATGAGTCATAATGGTGGTTCCTATGAGCATTATGTAAGGTTGCTCCAAGTTTAGCATGCAGCTTGACTGAATTAATTTATGCATTATTTCGAATCGTCATGTCGACCTTATTTTGTGGATGTAGGGAGATAGTTTCTTGAGCTAAGCATAGGCTTTGTCTAAGGCATTTGCGTGAGAACTTAAAAAAAAAAAAAACATTAAGATGTATGGATGACACCAATGATGAAAAAGTTCTTAAAAGTTGTAGGTGAGATACTAAGAACATCAAGCTAGAAGAACATGATTAGTTGATTGAGAGATCCATCCAAGTGGTCACTCTTGCACAATGAAGTTTATCATTATGGGACTAACTACTAATGCATCTGAATATTTTAATGGAGTCCTTAAGTGCAAAATTACAATAATAAGAATATTATCTATCTCCAACAAATTTGTGATTATCTCGATCGCATCTTAAAATTATGCTTTATACCATATTAAGCAGCGATTGTTGGTCGATCATAATTTGAGATGAGATCGGTTGATTCCGCTTGGAGGTTGGATCAAGAAGAACTAATTCCCATTAGATTTCAAACTCACCTATAATTAAGCAATTCTAGATGCTGAACTCACCACGTGAATTATAAAATTTTGACCATTAGCTTATTAATACTCATAGGAACATGCTTAAATATTTTTTTTTTCTTTCAATCTTTTTATATAATCAGCTTTTTAATTAATTGCAGCTAGATGTGACCATTTGAAGAGTTGTGCATTACTTAATGCAGTAATTATTTTTAATTACTGTGTGATTATGGTCTTAAACATGCTTTGAAGGATTTGCTTGTTGATTTGCTGGGGGACAAAACTTGGTAGAAATTTAATATAGTATCAACACTAAGGTTTTATTTAGAGCAGTTTTTTTTAATGCTTCTTAAAGTAGTTTTTTAGTAAAAAATTAAATTTTTTCAACAAAAATGCTGTTTTAAAAAGTAGTAAAAAAGTCGTCCCAAACAAAGTCAAAGCCCTACCTAATTATGTTGTCCAGCTAAATTTTTTGACGTATTATTTTTTATTTTTTTCTTTTTTGAAGTTATTGCTTCTATAGTTGTTTAAAGTCATATAGATTAATCATAAGAGAATTTTCATACGTAAAATTTAAAAGTTTATGACAAAGAATCCCTCGGAAATTGCCGCAAGGAGATTCTTACTTGTGTTAATGAAGGGACTAATTAAGGCTAGATAATTAAGGACTATAAATAAAACAAAAAAAAAGGAAGGACTTTTGTTTGCTTTCTGCGGTCCAGATTAACTTATTGGAATCACACAAAAATTATTTGTTCGCATGTAATATTTGATGCATGACACAAATATTAGAGAATTAAAAGAGTCTAGAGAGACTTACTGACCTTCAATTTCACTTTATATATGTAATTTAAAATTTTGATGAAAGCAAAATAATATAAATAATTAATTAAGAGAATAGTCTATTGTGATGAATCCCATAGCTACAAAACTCTTGATTTCAAGCTCAAAATGTGACAAAATTGGAGCAATTGATGTGATCACTAAGTTGATCAAAATATTCTCTCTTCATCGCGGGTGACTCTGTTGCAAGCGAAGAAGAAGCTGATGGTCACTGCTGCACTCATTTTGAATGTTGGGGAGATTGTAAAATTACGTATCCTTCAATATTTCTCCATTAATAATTTTGTTATTTGGATGTAGCGGCGTGCTTTCACTACAATTATGTAATCTATTTGACAATATGAAAACAATAGCCAAATAAAATTACGATTGTTGCCTAAAAAATAAAGCAATAAAAAAATATTTCAAATAGATGCTAAGTTAATCTTAATTAAAATTTGAATTAATAATAGACTTATCTATATTTAAATTATTAGAATAAAAAATATAATTAGATAAAGCTCAATTGCAATTCAACTTGACATTAAAATCAACAAATTTGAACTCAAATCATATTAAATTCAATAAAATGGTAAGCAAAAGAACTTGAATTGCATAATATATACTCCGTTCAATTTTATTCTCATTTTATAACAAAGAAAGCTTAAGGTGAACATTAACAAGAATTACTAATGCCTTATTATCAGAGTGGAAAATCAAAATAATGTCATCTGAGTTAAGTAGAAAAAAAGATAATGATACGAAGTGGCAATTATGCTGACCACAACCTGCAGCTATATTAAAAAGTAAAAGTTGTACTAATTTTTGTCAAACTCATGTACTGTAACTATTCCTTTTAGTAGACATCTGCTTAAATTTTTTGTAGTAACATTTTGTCTGCTCATCGATTCATCACATTAATTGCAGGTACATGGAGAAAATCCTAAACACATTCCCTTATATATATATATATATATATATGATTAAAAAATTATTCTATTAATTATCTATTTTTTGGCTTGAAAAATTATAATAAGACTTAAAATTGTTTGTTGCTCTTTGAGAAGAGGAATGGTGATGAATCCAATTTTATTGGTGCTCTATATATTTTGTTGTTCTTATTTCTTAAGGCTTCAAGATGTAATCCTTTTATAATATGAAGCCTATCAATTAATATATGGGGTGTGGCCCTTAACTTTCAAAAAAGAAAAAACCTCAATGATTGTTCTTATATATGGGAAGTCATTTTTAGATAATGAATAGTTATGTTGAGGCATTTGGCTCAAAGACTAGTGCTCATAATGATTTGAAATGGGGGGGGGGGGGGGGGGGGGGGGGGGGGGGGGGGGGTAATATGAATTTTATGATCGAGGTTGAGATTGTATATGTTGTAATTAATAACTAACCTCACTACAAATTAAGGACCTTCAATATCCACTATCACTACACATTCAGCAACACAGTAGCTAAATGGAACTGGCAAAGTGTACGTTGTCATCTATTCTTAGTCATCTCTAGTTAGACTAGCATGAGAACAAGAGAGAGAGGAACATTTAACTGGGACTTTCTCTTTTTGTAAGGAGCCAGACTAAATTGAGTGATCAAATTAACATCAAAAAGAGAGCTTCTATGAGTCACCGAGAATAAGACTTCTCCTGGTAAATCACTAATAGAAGCGAAGCCTCAAAAAAATTCACCATAGTACACCAAGTGAACATGACTATTCATGATGTCTCCCAGGTTAATCTTAAAGTGATGACTCAATAGACTCATAGACCAATACTCAAAATGTAAAACAAAAGATCTCTCTCTCTCTCTCTCTCTCTCTCTCTCTCTCTCTCTCTCTCTCTCTCTCTCTCTCTCTCTCTTCATGACATGCATAAAAAATTGTGCTTGACTTGAAGAGAAAAAATATGGACAATGTCAAAATTATCCTTACTCTTACAAAAGAATAAAGCCATATATTCATCCTCACAACTACGTCATAATTTGAATCTGTCAAAGTGGTTAGCACATATATATCTCAATGCTGTAAGAATTGAACGAGCCAACTTCAACTTATTAATTATCTCAACTTTAAGTTAAAACAGAGGAAAAAAGGTACGTAATTTTCCTTCTATCTGTTTCGATAGCAACCTTTCAGTATTTATATAGACTTTCAGCCATATCTGTTTTTTCCCGGTCCTGATCTGTCAGCGTTAGCAGCTTGCAGTTCATCTGACCAGCTTCTAAGGAACTACAAGAAATGGAACACAAGTGGAGCTGAATTAAGGGTAACAGTTATATCTAATTATAATTATTGTTTATTAAATATGTCTGTATATTTTCACATTTTTTTAATCTGCAATAAATAATATTGCTTTTCGTGCTCTTTAACTAATGGTCTGAAAAAGAGTTTATGAGGCTCTTTAAAAAAAAATTTAGGAAACTATTAATGTAATATGTAAATCTTATTTATTTATAAATTATTAACTAACTTTTATTTACAATAATAACTCATAAATTAAAACAAAAAACAAAAATTTAAGCTTTATGTTTTCTTTCATTAAATTATGATATGAGTAAATACATAGAATTATTAGTTCATTTTTTCAGGTAGAAAATTAGATATGTAAATTAAGATAAAATATAAATATAGAAGAAGCTTCTACTGCGACCTCCCTCCCTCCCTCTCTCTCTCTGTCTCTCTCTCTCGCTCAATATTAGGCTTAGTCTTTCGATAGTTGGAGAGATGTTGATTTGATTAGTTATAACTCATTAAAAGTCGAAGCATTACAGTTGTTTTTAATAATTTTTTTAATAAAAAACAATAAAATTTAAAATGCCAAAGATTATTTTTAATTATAACGTAATTAAATATTAATATATTCTCTGTGTTAAAGAAATGTGACATGAATTCTCGATAATTATTTATTATTCATAATATTAGCTTATGCGTAAATTACAATAAAAAGAACAAAAGCTAAGCTCCTAACAAACCTTGACAATATCTATAGCTAGTTATAGTTATTTGGTCAACAAAAAACCTGTAATGAAAGCCTTTTTAGGATAATCTAATAAATCCCATAAGAACCTGACGTAGTGTTGTTCTATTCTGAAGTAAGACAAAGCTTCCTGACGTTTTCGCGGCCATAGATAAATATAAAGCTTAACGTCTTAGCTTTGTACGAAGATCGAGCACACATACAAATAAAGAGAGAGGGTGCATCATTAATAAAAGACACCAAGATTTTTACGAGAGGGTGCATCATTAATAAAAGACACCAAGATTTTTACGAGAGGGTGCATCATTAATAAAAGACACCAAGATTTTTACGTGTAAAACCCCTGAAGAGGGGGAAAAACCATGGGGCCTCGCTCAGTTTGAATGAATCAACTAATATTTATAGTTGATTACAAATGAGGCTCTTCCTTGGGGGAAGGCCTTAGCTTGATGTACATCATATAGAATATATTACATGGTGGGAATACAAAGAATCACTATTGATGTATTTATTTGATCGAAAGAATCATAGTCGGTGGGCGACGTAAGTCGAAATGACCATAGTCGACGGGCGACGGAGGTCGGAAGGAGTGTAGTCGGTGGGTGACGTAAGTAGAAAGGACAATAGTCGGCGGGCGACGAAGGTCGGAAGGACTGTATGTAACAACCCAAGATCGTGTAGCGAAAGGATTCATCTGATCGTTCTTTCTTTTTTTTTTTTTATCGGTTTCTTCAACTGTCATTCATATCAATCCATACCAACATATATCCAGAGCCAGAAATAATTACATTACAGAAAAGAAACTACAGCAGATACTATAATTCACATATAGTACAAACAGTGAAGTGACAAAAGAGTCCAAAAGAAATATCTACACTAGCCACACCGGCTACAAAAGAAAGCCTACCAAAGGCTGCAAAACAAAAGGCTGAACTCGACAGAAAGATCTTCAGACTGGAGGTTCTGCACCTGAAATCATTAACCACATATAATGAGCTTATAAAGCCCAGCAGGTCACCAAAGCCTACAACTGAAATCAAAGCACGGCGATGCTATCAATATGCAGGTCAATGAAATCAAATCAATCAATGGTCAATGAGTTTATGCAATACGGAAATCCATCGTCAATGAAATCAAGTCTGAACAGCGGAAATCAAATCAGTAGTCAATACAGTACGTAAATCAATAGTCAATAATCAATGCAGTGATAAAAACATCGGTAAATCGAAATCAAATCGGTAAGTGCTTCCAATCAATATCTATCCTTGTAGCAGTGTCTATCAATCAACACTATCAATACTATCAGTTCGATCAATCGTGTCGTCTAATCAAATCAGTGTATCTATATCATCAGTCAAATCAATAGGATATCTGTATCAATTACTAGCAACCGATAGCGTCAATTAATTCAATAAGGAACTCGTGTCAGAACGTACTTTTGCAAATCAGTCAATCAACAGATTCTATAATGACGACGTATGATGCTACAGTAAGGAAATCATCTCAATCAATAAAGCACTTTCCAGTCAATTACATCTATTAGCAGGGAAATTCATAGAACAATCGAATCAACTCAATAAGCAACCTAGCAATTGAAAACAATCTATACAATGAAATCATCAGGTCAATAGAAATCAATTCTACGATAAATCAAATCCATACGACAACAATCCATCCAATCAATCAATCGATCGAGAACCGGTACGACGACTCAATGTATCAATATCAGTGTCAATCTCTATGAATCAATACGTAGAATCCATATCAATATCGGTGCCGGTATCTATGAAGCAATCACGTCGATAACATCAAACAGAAAAGCAATACGATAAATCAATAGTAGCAAGTCAAATCAATACTGAATCAATAGTATCAATGAGTCTATGAATCTATGCCGTCCATGTCCATATCAATATCAATGATCAATAGTCAAGTAGTATCAATGCTCAATGATCATTCAATGAAATCAATGAATCCGTACAATAGTAAGTCAATTCGATAAATCCATCAATATCAATGAATCAGTCAGAAATCGATAAATCAATGCATATCCGGAAATCCATACAATGGTCTTACTCGACAAGCACAAACACTAGCTATTATCAATGATCAATGATGCTGTTGTAGTTCGTTCAATGATGCTGTTGTAGTTATCCGCACGTTGGTTCTATCAAGAAGAGTCGTCACTCTTTTGCCCGTCGGCCGCCCGTCGGCATATAAAACTCCTTATAACTCCCAATCGTTATATCGATGATCTATGGTTTATGATTTAAAGGAAAGCCCGTCGGCCCACCATCCTGTACAGGTATCGATCAATCTTCAACCAACGTTCAACCAGGTTCCCACTTGTCTTTCAGTAACAATCAATCAATGCTATAATCGATGCAATAATCAAAAATAAAGAAATCTAAGACGATCATATCAATAATTATTCGCATATCAATTCAATCAATCAATTTCAATCAAATCAGAAATCGTACGAAAATCGGGCAGAGTAACGGTAGTCTATCGAAATTACACAAAAATCTCCAAAAATCACAATTCACCAAATTAATACAGAACGTGCACAGTAACATTATAAGACTATTATTCTACTGTTCAAACCAATTCGGACATCATAATAATTTGCAGTCAAAATAAAACCCCGCAAAACCAAAACGAACCGGACGAAATCTTCCAGAAAATAATCAAAACGTGCAGAATAATCATATCTACAGCATACCAAAAGTTATGCGGTGAAATCTTCGCCAGTACCAAATCAGGTACGAAAATCACTTACAAAAACACAAATCTGAGCACCATTTTACAAAACCTCGAAATCTTCGAAAACAGAAGTAGGGTTCGGAATCCTTACAGCGAGACAAACACAATATCCAACAGCAACGAACGACGAAAATCGCTCCGCGGGCCTCGAAATCGAACTTTTCCTTTGCTTTTCCGCTCCTTCTCTCTCCTCAGATATTTTGATTTTATAAAATGATTTTTCTCTCTCCTCAAAACGAGCTCATTTCCCTTAAGTAATGCTCATATCGGCCCGGCCGATCGTCTCGATCGTCCTGGACGATCAGACCAAATTCCCATCGTCCTGGGACGATTTTTCAGGACGATAATTACTGTTCATAGGCGATAAAAACCCCTACTCACTGACTTGTGCCATCCACTGATCGTCCCGGGACGATACCTCGATCGGCCTGGACGATTTCGTCCAGAAATCATTCCAGAAAGCACTCCAGAAATCAGCTATTTTCAATGCACTGATCGGCCTGGACGATCCAAACTTCGTCCTGGCCGATCCTGGGAGGAAAAATCACTTTCCAGCAGCTACAGCAAAGGAACAAGGTCTTACAATCTCCCCACCTTAGAAAAATGTCGTCCCGACATTTCCCTAACGTGTCCAGAACAAAACAAAACAAAACAAAGCAAAACAAATCCGATCTATCGGAAAATCGAATAAAACACATCAAAACAAACAATAAACTAAACTCGTACCAGTCTCACCAGCAGGCACGGAAGGAACATCTTCCATCATGGCTTGTACATTTCCAGTCTGAACAGTCGGAACAGGTCCTTGCCTAAGTTCAGAACTCGGGCACTCAGTCATTCTATGTCCATGTGCACCACATCGGAAGCATTGCCCTGTTCTTCGATAACACTGTCCCGAGTGTCTCTTTCCACAAAACGTACAAACATTAATTCTTGCTTTGCTACCTTCCCCGCTTTTCTTGCTACGCCCAGAGCGTTTCGCTAGCTTGTCACTCACCATCTGAGCAACCATATCAGCAAATTTATTCATATTTTCAGATGTGAGAGGGAGGTTAGCAGCAGGCTCAGACTTAATCTTTTTGCCTTTCGGATCCATTTGCCTGATCAATACAAATCATTCCAATCAAAACCGCGGAAATCAAATACGTATAACAAAACAAATCAAATCAAATAATGCAATCATCAACTCTGGATATAATCAAATCCTTTTCACTACACTCGCTCTGATACCAATTGTAACAACCCAAGATCGTGTAGCGAAAGGATTCATCTGATCGTTCTTTCTTTTTTTTTTTTTATCGGTTTCTTCAACTGTCATTCATATCAATCCATACCAACATATATCCAGAGCCAGAAATAATTACTTTACAGAAAAGAAACTACAGCAGATACTATAATTCACATATAGTACAAACAGTGAAGTGACAAAAGAGTCCAAAAGAAATATCTACACTAGCCACACCGGTTACAAAAGAAAGCCTACCAAAGGCTGCAAAACAAAAGGCTGAACTCGACAGAAAGATCTTCAGACTGGAGGTTCTGCACCTGAAATCATTAACCACATATAATGAGCTTATAAAGCCCAGCAGGTCACCAAAGCCTACAACTGAAATCAAAGCACGGCGATGCTATCAATATGCAGGTCAATGAAATCAAATCAATCAATGGTCAATGAGTTTATGCAATACGGAAATCCATCGTCAATGAAATCAAGTCTGAACAGCGGAAATCAAATCAGTAGTCAATACAGTACGTAAATCAATAGTCAATAATCAATGCAGTGATAAAAACATCGGTAAATCGAAATCAAATCGGTAAGTGCTTCCAATCAATATCTATCCTTGTAGCAGTGTCTATCAATCAACACTATCAATACTATCAGTTCGATCAATCGTGTCGTCTAATCAAATCAGTGTATCTATATCATCAGTCAAATCAATAGGATATCTGTATCAATTACTAGCAACCGATAGCGTCAATTAATTCAATAAGGAACTCGTGTCAGAACGTACTTTTGCAAATCAGTCAATCAACAGATTCTATAATGACGACGTATGATGCTACAGTAAGGAAATCATCTCAATCAATAAAGCACTTTCCAGTCAATTACATCTATTAGCAGGGAAATTCATAGAACAATCGAATCAACTCAATAAGCAACCTAGCAATTGAAAACAATCTATACAATGAAATCATCAGATCAATAGAAATCAATTCTACGATAAATCAAATCCATACGACAACAATCCATCCAATCAATCAATCGATCGAGAACCGGTACGACGACTCAATGTATCAATATCAGTGTCAATCTCTATGAATCAATACGTAGAATCCATATCAATATCGGTGCCGGTATCTATGAAGCAATCACGTCGATAACATCAAACAGAAAAGCAATACGATAAATCAATAGTAGCAAGTCAAATCAATACTGAATCAATAGTATCAATGAGTCTATGAATCTATGCCGTCCATGTCCATATCAATATCAATGATCAATAGTCAAGTAGTATCAATGCTCAATGATCATTCAATGAAATCAATGAATCCGTACAATAGTAAGTCAATTCGATAAATCCATCAATATCAATGAATCAGTCAGAAATCGATAAATCAATGCATATCCGGAAATCCATACAATGGTCTTACTCGACAAGCACAAACACTAGCTATTATCAATGATCAATGATGCTGTTGTAGTTCGTTCAATGATGCTGTTGTAGTTATCCGCACGTTGGTTCTATCAAGAAGAGTCGTCACTCTTTTGCCCGTCGGCCGCCCGTCGGCATATAAAACTCCTTATAACTCCCAATCGTTATATCGATGATCTATGGTTTATGATTTAAAGGAAAGCCCGTCGGCCCACCATCCTGTACAGGTATCGATCAATCTTCAACCAACGTTCAACCAGGTTCCCACTTGTCTTTCAGTAACAATCAATCAATGCTATAATCGATGCAATAATCAAAAATAAAGAAATCTAAGACGATCATATCAATAATTATTCGCATATCAATTCAATCAATCAATTTCAATCAAATCAGAAATCGTACGAAAATCGGGCAGAGTAACGGTAGTCTATCGAAATTACACAAAAATCTCCAAAAATCACAATTCACCAAATTAATACAGAACGTGCACAGTAACATTATAAGACTATTCTTCTACTGTTCAAACCAATTCGGACATCATAATAATTTGCAGTCAAAATAAAACCCCGCAAAACCAAAACGAACCGGACGAAATCTTCCAGAAAATAATCAAAACGTGCAGAATAATCATATCTACAGCATACCAAAAGTTATGCGGTGAAATCTTCGCCAGTACCAAATCAGGTACGAAAATCACTTACAAAAACACAAATCTGAGCACCATTTTACAAAACCTCGAAATCTTCGAAAACAGAAGTAGGGTTCGGAATCCTTACAGCGAGACAAACACAATATCCAACAGCAACGAACGACGAAAATCGCTCCGCGGGCCTCGAAATCGAACTTTTCCTTTGCTTTTCCGCTCCTTCTCTCTCCTCAGATATTTTGATTTTATAAAATGATTTTTCTCTCTCCTCAAAACGAGCTCATTTCCCTTAAGTAATGCTCATATCGGCCCGGCCGATCGTCTCGATCGTCCTGGACGATCAGACCAAATTCCCATCGTCCTGGGACGATTTTTCAGGACGATAATTACTGTTCATAGGCGATAAAAACCCCTACTCACTGACTTGTGCCATCCACTGATCGTCCCGGGACGATACCTCGATCGGCCTGGACGATTTCGTCCAGAAATCATTCCAGAAAGCACTCCAGAAATCAGCTATTTTCAATGCACTGATCGGCCTGGACGATCCAAACTTCGTCCTGGCCGATCCTGGGAGGAAAAATCACTTTCCAGCAGCTACAGCAAAGGAACAAGGTCTTACAATCTCCCCACCTTAGAAAAATGTCGTCCCGACATTTCCCTAACGTGTCCAGAACAAAACAAAACAAAACAAAGCAAAACAAATCCGATCTATCGGAAAATCGAACAAAACACATCAAAACAAACAATAAACTAAACTCGTACCAGTCTCACCAGCAGGCACGGAAGGAACATCTTCCATCATGGCTTGTACATTTCCAGTCTGAACAGTCGGAACAGGTCCTTGCCTAAGTTCAGAACTCGGGCACTCAGTCATTCTATGTCCATGTGCACCACATCGGAAGCATTGCCCTGTTCTTCGATAACACTGTCCCGAGTGTCTCTTTCCACAAAACGTACAAACATTAATTCTTGCTTTGCTACCTTCCCCGCTTTTCTTGCTACGCCCAGAGCGTTTCGCTAGCTTGTCACTCACCATCTGAGCAACCATATCAGCAAATTTATTCATATTTTCAGATGTGAGAGGGAGGTTAGCAGCAGGCTCAGACTTAATCTTTTTGCCTTTCGGATCCATTTGCCTGATCAATACAAATCATTCCAATCAAAACCGCGGAAATCAAATACGTATAACAAAACAAATCAAATCAAATAATGCAATCATCAACTCTGGATATAATCAAATCCTTTTCACTACACTCGCTCTGATACCAATTGTAACAACCCAAGATCGTGTAGCGAAAGGATTCATCTGATCGTTCTTTCTTTTTTTTTTTTTATCGGTTTCTTCAACTGTCATTCATATCAATCCATACCAACATATATCCAGAGCCAGAAATAATTACATTACAGAAAAGAAACTACAGCAGATACTATAATTCACATATAGTACAAACAGTGAAGTGACAAAAGAGTCCAAAAGAAATATCTACACTAGCCACACCGGCTACAAAAGAAAGCCTACCAAAGGCTGCAAAACAAAAGGCTGAACTCGACAGAAAGATCTTCAGACTGGAGGTTCTGCACCTGAAATCATTAACCACATATAATGAGCTTATAAAGCCCAGCAGGTCACCAAAGCCTACAACTGAAATCAAAGCACGGCGATGCTATCAATATGCAGGTCAATGAAATCAAATCAATCAATGGTCAATGAGTTTATGCAATACGGAAATCCATCGTCAATGAAATCAAGTCTGAACAGCGGAAATCAAATCAGTAGTCAATACAGTACGTAAATCAATAGTCAATAATCAATGCAGTGATAAAAACATCGGTAAATCGAAATCAAATCGGTAAGTGCTTCCAATCAATATCTATCCTTGTAGCAGTGTCTATCAATCAACACTATCAATACTATCAGTTCGATCAATCGTGTCGTCTAATCAAATCAGTGTATCTATATCATCAGTCAAATCAATAGGATATCTGTATCAATTACTAGCAACCGATAGCGTCAATTAATTCAATAAGGAACTCGTGTCAGAACGTACTTTTGCAAATCAGTCAATCAACAGATTCTATAATGACGACGTATGATGCTACAGTAAGGAAATCATCTCAATCAATAAAGCACTTTCCAGTCAATTACATCTATTAGCAGGGAAATTCATAGAACAATCGAATCAACTCAATAAGCAACCTAGCAATTGAAAACAATCTATACAATGAAATCATCAGGTCAATAGAAATCAATTCTACGATAAATCAAATCCATACGACAACAATCCATCCAATCAATCAATCGATCGAGAACCGGTACGACGACTCAATGTATCAATATCAGTGTCAATCTCTATGAATCAATACGTAGAATCCATATCAATATCGGTGCCGGTATCTATGAAGCAATCACGTCGATAACATCAAACAGAAAAGCAATACGATAAATCAATAGTAGCAAGTCAAATCAATACTGAATCAATAGTATCAATGAGTCTATGAATCTATGCCGTCCATGTCCATATCAATATCAATGATCAATAGTCAAGTAGTATCAATGCTCAATGATCATTCAATGAAATCAATGAATCCGTACAATAGTAAGTCAATTCGATAAATCCATCAATATCAATGAATCAGTCAGAAATCGATAAATCAATGCATATCCGGAAATCCATACAATGGTCTTACTCGACAAGCACAAACACTAGCTATTATCAATGATCAATGATGCTGTTGTAGTTCGTTCAATGATGCTGTTGTAGTTATCCGCACGTTGGTTCTATCAAGAAGAGTCGTCACTCTTTTGCCCGTCGGCCGCCCGTCGGCATATAAAACTCCTTATAACTCCCAATCGTTATATCGATGATCTATGGTTTATGATTTAAAGGAAAGCCCGTCGGCCCACCATCCTGTACAGGTATCGATCAATCTTCAACCAACGTTCAACCAGGTTCCCACTTGTCTTTCAGTAACAATCAATCAATGCTATAATCGATGCAATAATCAAAAATAAAGAAATCTAAGACGATCATATCAATAATTATTCGCATATCAATTCAATCAATCAATTTCAATCAAATCAGAAATCGTACGAAAATCGGGCAGAGTAACGGTAGTCTATCGAAATTACACAAAAATCTCCAAAAATCACAATTCACCAAATTAATACAGAACGTGCACAGTAACATTATAAGACTATTCTTCTACTGTTCAAACCAATTCGGACATCATAATAATTTGCAGTCAAAATAAAACCCCGCAAAACCAAAACGAACCGGACGAAATCTTCCAGAAAATAATCAAAACGTGCAGAATAATCATATCTACAGCATACCAAAAGTTATGCGGTGAAATCTTCGCCAGTACCAAATCAGGTACGAAAATCACTTACAAAAACACAAATCTGAGCACCATTTTACAAAACCTCGAAATCTTCGAAAACAGAAGTAGGGTTCGGAATCCTTACAGCGAGACAAACACAATATCCAACAGCAACGAACGACGAAAATCGCTCCGCGGGCCTCGAAATCGAACTTTTCCTTTGCTTTTCCGCTCCTTCTCTCTCCTCAGATATTTTGATTTTATAAAATGATTTTTCTCTCTCCTCAAAACGAGCTCATTTCCCTTAAGTAATGCTCATATCGGCCCGGCCGATCGTCTCGATCGTCCTGGACGATCAGACCAAATTCCCATCGTCCTGGGACGATTTTTCAGGACGATAATTACTGTTCATAGGCGATAAAAACCCCTACTCACTGACTTGTGCCATCCACTGATCGTCCCGGGACGATACCTCGATCGGCCTGGACGATTTCGTCCAGAAATCATTCCAGAAAGCACTCCAGAAATCAGCTATTTTCAATGCACTGATCGGCCTGGACGATCCAAACTTCGTCCTGGCCGATCCTGGGAGGAAAAATCACTTTCCAGCAGCTACAGCAAAGGAACAAGGTCTTACACTGTAGTCAATGGGCGACATAAGTCGAAAGGACCGTAGTTGACAGGCAACGGATCAAGGTCGGAAGGACTATAGTCGGTGGGCGACATAAATTGGTAAAATTGTAGTTGGAGTGTGATGGAGGTCATAAAGACCATTGTCTGATGAAGAAGGTAGGAAGGACAACGTCAAGTAGAAGTCCAGTGGTGGATATAAGTCCTGTGTCGGATAGAAGTACGACGAATATCCAGTGACGGGAAGAAATATGACGACGGGTAGAAGTTTGAAGAAATTTTGATGACGGTTGAAAGTCCGGTGTCTGGCAAGAATTCGATGACGGGTGCGATCCGACGTTGGGTAGAAGTCAGTGGATGGACATAAGTCTGGCATCGGATAGAAGTCCGGTGAAAATCCGCCAACGGGAAAAAGTCTGACGTCGGGTAGAAATCTAACGACGAGCGGAGGTCTGATGTCGTGAAGAAGTCCGACGTCAGTCGTCGGTCGGGTGGAACTCCGACGTTAAATGGCATTCAGGTAGAAATCCAACGTCGGTAGGCTGCTCGTTGAAAGTCAGGCGGTGGTCGAGGAGGGGTTTCTTCCATCTCTTCCTTGTTTCATTCTCTTTCCTTCTTGTTTGGGCCTAGCTCCTTCTTCCCCCCATTTTGGGCTCCCTCTCTATGTGAAATGGGGGGTCTATTTATAGTTTTCTAAGATTAGCATAGCTAGTAATTAAATAGGAGGAAGATCAGAGGTAAGTTAGGAGTGGTTTGAATGGACGTCTAATGTTGAATCCCTTGATCATGGTGTGTTTATTGAAGATTTGAATGTTTTAATGATATCAGAATTCGGTGATCTTGGGCTCGTTGGATTCTTCTCATCGAGTCGCTCGATTCGACTATAAGCATGTTACATTTGGAAATTGTTTGGTAAATCAAATTATGGATTAAATCTTCTGAATGTGCTTCGGGCCTTTGATTTATATTCATTTGGGCTCGGATTGAGTCAAATTTGGTGTTGTTGGGTTCATATTTCCTAGACGTTCAGTTCAAATATAAGTTTACCAAAATTGGAGCTCAGATGATTCCGAATTAAATTTTTGAAGTTTCCAATTTACTTTTGCTTCAAGAGTCATGCCTGATTAAGATAATTTTTGATGATATATTCGTTGCCCCCCTATTTTCGAACGTCGAAGTTATAGGAGTCCAAAAATACTTTTCGCAACATTTTACATTGGTCAAACCGCTAAATTTTGCATTCCAAAAATTATAAACTTACTCAAACTCGATCATGGAGACATTGTTAAGTTCTGAAAGTATCAAAATTGAGTATGAAACATCGAAAAATGTGCCAGGAACTCCATAAACATCCAATTTGGATAGTATGAACCGAAAATCAGGCTGGAACAGGCGTCAGCGGCCAAACCGTCCGATTGGCCGGCCAACCGCCACCTGCGGCAATCTGCACTGGCATGTGAGCGATAGGGCACACCCCTCCTAGGCTCACCGTTTGGACCGATGCAGCCGACAACTATTTGGATTTTTTTTTATATAAACATGGGCCCCACTTTTTCTTATATGAGATTGCAGCGGCTATAGTGTCGCCGCCTCTCTTAGATTTTTTTTTGTGGGGCCGCAACACTTCTTTTTTTTCTTTTTGAGAGAGAGAATGAAATTTTATTTATTTATTTATTTTTAAAGAATATTCCTTTGAATATTCTTATTCTAAAAATATTCTTGACATCTTTTTAAAATATTCTTATTCCTAGGAATATTCCTCGCTCCCCTTTCACCTATAAAATCCCCCTAAGGCAAGGAGAAAATTGCTCTTTTTCTTCTTCTCCCTTCTCCCTCTAATTCTCTTACAATTGAGGCTTTCCACTATTTTTTGTAGGTGATTTTTCCTACGCAAAATAAGTGCCTCTCTCTCTGTGTAGAAGTTCATCCCCTACTCAAATTTAGGGCCTCTCTCCTTGTGTAAAAGTTAGAATTTTTACAGCAATTCCTTTTCTTTCTCCTCCCTCGTTCTAACTTTCTTATAGTTGAGGCATTCTCCTATTTGGTAGGTGGTATCCCCTACTCAAATTCAAGACCTCTCTTCTTGTATAGAAGTTAGCATTTTTAGAGCCGTTTATTTTCTTCTCCTCTAGTCTTCTTCTTACATTAGAGATATTTCACTGTCGGAGATAAGCGACATTCTCATATCAAGCTTCAGTGCCCCTCTCTTATATAGAAGGAGATGTTTTCCTCCTTATTCTTCTCTTGCATTCTTCTTCTTATATTGGAGTCATATTTCATTATCAGAGATAGGCGACATTCCCTTATTAAATTCAGTGCCCCTTTCTTGTATAGAAGAAGACACGATGAGAGACTATCTTCTTAATAGATAATCCTTGATAGAAGAAGAACAATTGCTGCTTATATACGATGGTAATTTGAGAAGATCTGACGATAATATTACTCAAAAGGAGAACCATAAGTTATTAGTAGACAAGGATAATTTCAATATTATTCGAGCACAAGTCTATTGGTGATAGAAGATCGAGTTAAAGCCCATTAGCAGTTAAAAATCGAGTGTAGAGCTAGAGGAGAGAGTTAGAGGGTGTGCTACTATCAGTAGTTGAGCAAGAAGCCGATGATGACATATATAAAGTGAAGGATTGATAGCGGACATCAAGTGAAGGGCTGATGATGGCAATAGTCCAGTAGCATTTTGCTAAGGCAATATGCTTCCATACAGAAGTGTGCTGACATTAGATATCCCTGATTCAAGGAGCTAGCCAAAGTAGTGTGCTATGTTTGTAGTCTGGCGAATTATGTATAGTGTTAACCGAGTTGAGTCTTGATGAAAATCAAATTGTAATCTTTCTTTAAAAAAAATTATAAGAAATGCATTGAGGTGCGGTAGAAAAGATGTCACATAAATCCACCAAAAAAATTTGACTATTTTGAAGTTGTTTGTTGCTTGATGATAGTAACTTGTATGATTGATTTCAATTTACTTTTTAATTTCAACTTCTAGTAAGAAAAAATGGACACATGAATATATATTTATGTAACTCCATTGATATTATATATAAAGTTGAGAACTTGTCCCTTAGAGAAAGTTAAATTGTTATTTTATCTTTGAGACATGCTTTGATATATTATATAATATGCTTTTTTTAGGTTTTTTAGGGGTGTCAATTTCGGGTCACGGGTTAGGTTCGGGTCAAACAAGTCGATCCTAAACTGACCCGGGTATGTAAATGGGTCGGACACTCGGACCTAAACCCAACCCATCGGGTTGGAAGGTTGACCCAACCCGACACGATTTGGCTTCTAGCGGCGGTGGGACTGCCGGTGGCACGCGTGGGCACGAATGCATGCGGGCTGTGCGGACGTGGACTTGTGTGAACGGCGGGGCCCGCGAGCTAACACGGGTGCAAACTGCATGGTTCGCGAGAACGTGTGCAAGCAGGTATGCGAGGGGCCAGGGGTAGCTCGGGCACCAGCGGGGCGTGCATAGGCAATAGCGGGGCGCGCTAGTGGGCAACCTCGGGGCACGCGAGCGGGCAACAGCGAGGCGCACACGTGTTTTTGTGAACCATGTGATTAGCTTAGGCAGGTGGGGGTAGCTCAGGAAGCACACACGGACGGCAGCTAGCAGGCAGGTAGGAGGGGGCAGCTATAAGTAATTTAATTTAAACAGGTTTTTAGGTTGACCCGGCAATCCATCGGGTTAACCCGAACCCGACCCATTTTTTAAATGGGTCGAATTCGGGAACTTGAACCTAATTCATTTTGAAATCGGGTTGGGTCCAACCCAAATTTTTCAGGTCGGATTCGGGTCGAATTTTTATGTCCTGTCAAATATTGACACCCCTAGGTTTTTTAGCTTGCTAAGATATTCATATGAGTGATTATTTTATCATCTACTTGCTTTCATAGAATCTTTATATAGATAATATTATTCACTTAAAATATTACTCAACCTTTATGGAAGATGTCCAGAGAACACACCAATGGTGTATGGCCTATCCAAGATTATATGTCAGAGCTCTGCTCGATGACGTTAACCTATATAAAAGAGGTTAAGAGAATTTACCAATAATGTATAACCTATCCAAGATTATATGTCAGAGCACTACTCGATGATGTTAATATATATAGAAGAGGTCGAGAGAATCCACCAATGATGTAGACCTATCTGAGATTATATGTCAGAGCCATACTCAATGATATTCACTTATGCGAAAAAGGTTGAGAGAATCCACCAAAGATATATGACCTATCATTGGTAGTAGAAACAACATGGCGTTTGAAAACAAATTTGATGATGATTGTTTGAATTTTACTTAATTTATTTTTAGTAGTTCCATTCTTTTGCGTTTGATTGCTAGCATGTTGTTTTCATCTATAATCATGTGAAGCCAGCTATATTACAAGAAAAAGTAGAAACAACATGGCAGTCAAATTAAATTGTTAGCATTGTTATTAACATAATATCAACACAATAATACTTTTATTAGAAAGAAAAATCAATAATTGTGTGAAAGCTCGATTCTTATGACAGTGATGACAACTGTGAAAATCTTGCATTTGAAAACAAATTTGATGATGAATTTTTCAGCAAGAAATATAAATAAAAAAACTCTTAAAATAAGTGCATCTTATTTGGATTTTTTTTTTGTTTATTTTTTGACATGGACGGGAAGATATACCAAAATATTTGAACTTTATAATCCTTAAAGATTTTAGAGGATGGTGGAGATGGGCATAATCAAGAACATGACATAATTGTAGACATGGAGGATAATAAAGGAGATATTAATTCAAAAATTAATCATTGAAATAACTAGTATCAATGTAAGAGGGCTGAGTTGGAGATATGCATGGTAATGCTAATGATGGCCATAATGAAAATCATGAAATTTTTAAAGCTTTTGATTTCATATAGGAGGAAGTAATTAATGTTCTGTCTTAGCTTGTGGGTTTTGAAGCTTTTTTATTTTGGTCATATATTAAAAGCATAGAGCTTTCATTTTGACCCATTGATTAAGTCATGTTGAATAAGTAGTTTAATCGTTAGTTATGTTTACACATCTCACTCAACTTTTATGTTTGTCCTGTCCTTTCAGGCCCTTTGTTCTCAATTAAGCTGAGGCTCATGTTAATAGGCAAAAAATTTGTTATCTCAATCTGAATGGAGTCCCAAATATTTTAGAGGGATTGAAAGCTTCCTAATTTTTGCATATCATGGTGAATATTCTAGAGGCCAAATTTTCTATCGTGATTGGTCATGCATTAATTGATATTTTGAACTCTTAATGAAGTTAATTATAATTTTGGAGATTTTTTATTTAATTAAACGGTTTTTTGGTTTGAAGTATTTTTTTTAATGGATTTTAAATTGGTTGATTTGGTTCATTTTCGAATACACCACAATTTGTCGCCTTAACTACCATTGTTTGCTTCCATTTGTCATTGTTATCGTTGTCATCATCATCCACCACCATTGCCTATTACATCTATTGACCATTAATGTTCCCCATGCAGCCATCATCTAGTCGTATCACCGTCCTTTTCCCCCACCTGTCGTAGCCTACTATTATGCCGCATCCATTATTATTAAGCTTTACACTGAATTCATTTTACTTCAAATCAAACACAAACAAGTAATGTCTTGCATTTATTTTTCATTCAATAAAACAACTCTAAAATATTTCATATATACTATATTTATTTTAGATTAAATTTTTTTTTACTCTGTGTTCATTCAATAAAACAACTCTTTAATCTCATAAGGAATATCATGAGGTCTGTTGAATGAAAATGACATTAAGATGATATATAATATTTGGTTCATGAGTCTAAGCATAATCATATATATATACAAATGAAACTCACATTACAAAAGCAATTCTAATTTCTCAAGCTTACTTTATAATAGTTGATGATATGAAAGTTTTATTTCAAGATATAATTGGTCTATCAAGTATGCAAGTCAAAGTAAAACAAGATGATACAGAGGTTGTGCTGACAAATGAGCAACAAAAAATTAAGCCGTTGTTTGATAAGCATGCATTTTCAAAATTAATAAAATAACTCAATTCATAGTCATATTAGCGGTGTAAGAAATATTTTCATAATGCATCTTTATCATGTATGTGTATAGAATTTAGTTCTTTAAAAAAAGCCAATGGGTTAACGATCACTTCAAGAAAAATGATTCCAACTTTTGTCATACCTCAATAGCAACCTCCCTTAGCACCTCATCACCGAGTGAAAGAAGAATGACACCGCAAACCTTCAATTGCAACTCTTGGGCATTTGCTCTATATACCATTAATGTGAAATTGTCCCTCATAATGGATTCAAAAAGTCTTTGATGAAATAGAAGTGCCTATATCTTGATCATTCATAGGATGAAGTCATTTTCCCCAGTGAATTTGCCAATTTCAAATTTCAACATTGATATCATCCAAGTTTTTCTTTTCCGACTCTATGATACCAATTGTTATTCAGAAAACATATTGGAACTAGATCTCACATCTCATAGTGATGGTCCGTCATTCTTGTTTCTTAAAGCTCCCATATCATTTCCTCACTTCTTTGTTGTATATGATTACAATAATTTTGATAGGGGAGGGAAAATGAGAGATCAAAAGATAGAACATTGGGCCAGGTGGGGTTTTTTCCTAAACTTTAGCTTGTGTTACTTTCCCGCCGCCTTCTCCGGCCTGGGGGCTTCTCCCCTATGGCTACTGCCGTTTTCCCACCGCTTCCCTCCGCTTCTTCGTCTTCACCTACTCTTCCTACCGTATTGCCTCTCTGGAAGAACCTTTTGACTACCACGCCTCCAGTCTCCACAAACTTCTCCCAATCACTCTCTTTCGTCCCCACTCAAAATTTCACGGCAAATTTCACCTCGGACCAGTTCGTGGCGGGTGCTCCGGAATGGTCTCTGTCGCTTGTCGGATATTCTATCGGGAAGCGACCATTTTATGAAGCCCTACTATCGACAATCAAAAAGACGTGGCAGCCGAAAGGAGACCTTTCTCTACTAACCATGGATGATGGTTTCTTTCTGATTAAGTTCACAGCCCTAGAAGACTACGAGCATGCATGGGCAGGAGGTCCTTGGTTCTTCTTCGGAAAGCCGTTCATCCTGCAGAAGTGGAGCCCTGATTTCATCCCTAAGCGTGAGGAATTTCCTTCAATCCCCTTATGGATTAAGATTATGAACTTGCCTCTTTCTCTCTGGACTCCGGAAGGTATATCTAAACTTGCTAGTTGCATTGGTATACCTATTGCTGTGGATGCTCTCACTGCCGCCAAAACTCGTTTAACTTTCGCCCGTGTATGTGTTCAAGTTACTAGCTCTTCTACTCTTCCAGAAGAAATATTTTACTCTGTTGAAGGAAAAATTACCCCTTTACGTGTGAACTATGACTGGAAACCAGAACATTGTTCACAATGTGGTTCTATAATGCACCCTCCTACACTCTGTCCAAAAGACCCTATTATTAAAACCACTACTAATACCAACCCACATGCTAGGGGACGCAGTTCTAGCCGAAAATCCCGCCCTTCTCCTCCTCCAAGGCTGACTATCCCTAAATACCCACCTACCATAAAAACTACCAACAATACTTTTCTTCCACAGCCGCCCTCAAATACAGCTACTATTAATACTATCTCTGACCCTATTATACCAAATTTGAACTCACCTTCTGAAGATGTGTTGAACAATATTGATGTTGTTCAGCAACTGATTTCCTTACCATCACATTTACAAGAACCTCCCTCCATCAACACAGCTAATAAATTTCAAACCTTATTCGATCTTGACAAGACTGAAGACGAAACACATGTTTTTCCTCAACAAGCTCAAATCACTGTCTTACCAACCCATACATCCATGGAAAAAGAAAACCCTACCCAAAACCACAATAGTCAGCCACACACATCTCCCCGTTCCCATCAACCAAGCATACCTACACACTCAAATGAAACTTCAAGCTCCACATCAAACACCCCAAAAAGCCAATACAAAAACAATCAAAACCAAAATCAAAAACAAACTAGAGGCAAAGCCAAAAAGGCCTCTACCCCCAACAACAAAAATCAATGACCTTTCCAAACATTGCAGCTTGGAATATTAGAGGGTTTAATAAACCTGACAAAGTCAAAAGCTGTAAACACCTAGCCCAAGCCCATAACCTTGAACTCATCTTCATCCTGGAAGCCAAAATCATTCATACCAACCTTCAAAATGATTGGTTTATGGCCAACCATCAAATTTTCCCTATAGAAGGCAATTGTGACAATTTTTTGTTTTCCAATCCTGGTCGCATTTGGGTAAAATGGAACAAGAATGCTCTTAATTTTAGACCCCTTTTCATGACTAATCAGCTCATACATGGCACCATCACTACTTTTGCTAATGTTGTCTCTACTATCACGGCTGTTTATGCTAGCAACTCTCATTCTGAGAGGCAAGTGCTTTGGAGGAATATCCAGGATCTTGCTACTTCAATTAACACCCCTTGGGTCATTATGGGTGACTTTAATTGTTGTCGTGATATGGGGGAAAAAGCTGGGGGAAATGCCATTCCTGTTTCTAAATTTGGTGATTTTAACGGTATGATCTTCAATGCTGGAATTCAGGACCTTTCTTCTATTGGTCACTTTTTCACTTGGCACAATCAACAAGTCCACAATCCCATTCATATTAAACTAGATCGGATTCTAGTAAATGATCAGTGGTTAGACAGTTTTCCCAACTCTTTCTACAAGGTTGAAGACCCGGATTGTTCAGACCATTCTCCTCTCATCTTGATCAATTCCAATGTTATCAAACAGGGGCACCGTTTCCTTTTCAAAAATTACTGTATCAAAATTCCGGAATTTTGGAGTTGTCTGCTGGATGTTCTTTCTATTCCTAATGAGAGTAGTCCCCTAAGCTCCTTCAACTATAAGCTCAAGACTCTTAAGAACACTATGAAGCATAAAAGGTGGTCAAATGCTAATCATATTCAAGAGGATATCGATACTCTCCAAGATCAATACCATTCGGTTCTCAATCAGATCCAAAACAATCCTCTTGATTTGATCCTGAATAGGAAACTCAACCACATTAGCACTAATATTGCAAACTATCAAGCTGCTCTGTCAAATTGGGTCTCACAAAGAGCAAAGGTTAAATGGTTAACCCATGGTGAAGATGATTTGAAGTTTCTATACACTAAAATCAATATCACCAAAAACTACAATAGAATCAAGGCTATCACCAATGACCAAGGCACTTACTACCACCATTCTGATATTGCTCATGTTTTTATCAGACATTTCAAAAATCTTTTCAACACTCCTGCCCCTATTGGTCTCAATGTTCAGTCTGTGGACATTCCACCTGGAAATCTGATTCCTGCTCACCTTACATCTTCTCTTATTGCTCCGGTTACTATGGAAGAGATTAAAGATATAGTTTTTTCTGGGAATTCTAATACTGCTCCGGGTCCAGACGGTTTCACTTTTGATTTCTATAGATCCACTTGGAAGGTTATTCAACATCAACTTTGCAGAGCTGTCTCTTCCTTTTTTACCACTGGTTTTATGCCTAATCAGATTAAAGCTACTGCTATTGCACTCATCCCAAAACAAGCTCACGCTAGCAATGTTAAAGATTACAGGCCAATTGCTCTTTGCAATGTTATTTACAAAATCATTGCAAAAATTATTGCAAATAGGATGAAACAGGTGCTCCCCCATATCATTCACCCTTCTCAAGGTGGATTCATTCATAAGAGGATGATTTCTGATAATATTCTATTGGCTACTGATATCCTTGGTTGTTTCAATCTCAAGGATAAGCTTAAGTATTTATGTGCCAAATTTGACATCACAAAAGCCTTTGACATGGTGTCTAGAGAATTTTTGTACAAAAGACTTGAAGACAAAGGTTTTCCGAGTCTGTTTATTTCTTGGATCAAAGCTTGCACCTCCAATGTCCACTTCTCTATCTGTATAAATGGGGTTCTTGAAGGCTATTTCAACTCTACATCTGGCATTAGGCAAGGGTGCCCCTTGTCCCCTTACCTTTTTTGCATCATTATGGATGGTTTGTCCTCTCTATTTGACCTTGCTACATCCAACAATTCTCTTCAAGGCATTAAAACTGGTAATTGTGAGATTTCACATCTTATGTTTGCTGACGACCTACTTGTGTTTAGCACTGCCACCACTTCAAATGCTCACACTATAAAATCTATTCTTATGGATTTTGCGGCTGTTTCTGGGCTTAATGTTAACCCAATCAAAAGTTCAATCTTAATTTCCAAGAACACTATGGTGGCTGAGGAAATCTGTAATATCCTGAATGTTCAGCAATCCTTCTCTCCTATGAAGTACCTTGGCTTGCCTATCTTCTATAAAAAATTGAGAGCTTGTGACTTCCAGCCATTATTGCAAAAAATCACCACTCTTCTTGATGGCTGGAAAGCCAAATTGTTGTCTTTAGCTGGAAGAGTCCAATTCATCAAATTCACTATATCCAATACTCTAGCTTATTGGATTCGGGGCTCAATAATACCAAAAGGTTGTTGTAAACAAATTGATAGGCTATGCTCCAGATTCACATATTATGGCAACATCAAAGAGAAGAAGCTCATTACTATTTCTTGGAAAAATACTTGTTGTCCTAAAATTAATGGGGGTTTGGGCATACCTTCCATTGATTCTCTTAAACATAGCTTTACCTGTTCCATCATCTGGAGATTTTTAAATGCAAACGCTCTTCTTTTTAATTGGTGGAGAGCCAGATACCATTCGCTGTGGAATAATCAGGCTATTAAAAAATCTCCTTACTGGGATTTTATGTGCGCTAAAGCGAAGGAGAATAAAAGCTGTATTAGTTTCTCCATAAATGCCAGTAGCAATCTGTCTTTTATTTGGGATCCCTGGTGTGGTGGCCTCTCTGTTGCTGACCATCTCATCAATGCCAACTCTATTTCTAGTTTTACTCATCTTTTTGACAAAACTGTTTCTCAGTTTATTTTGGGAGATCGTTGGAACATTCCTTACAGCTTTGATAATGATCTTGTTTCTCTGATTAAGAATGTGGTTATTGTTTCGCAACCTGAAAACCATTTCTGGTTTGACAAGCAACACCCTAGTTTTGGTGATTTCCATTCTATGTTTTCAGCACATAAAGAAAAGGTGACTTGGCATAAGCATATTTGGCATAAAAGGGGTGCTCTTCGTTTTACTGTCTATGCCTGGTTGGCATTTAAGGGTGGGTTAAAAACAGCGGATGTTCTTGCTATTAGAGGCATTCTGGTCCCAAATACCTGTTGTTTTTGTCATAATAACATGGAAACTATCACTCATCTCTATTATGAATGTAGTTTCACCTTTGACATTGCCAAAAAGTTATTCCCTTGGTTACAAAAACTGTTAATGAGACCAAATATCTACCAGTTGTATGATAGTATTTGGGAGCAAAATTTTAATTCAAAAACGAGGAACCTTTTCCTTCTTACTGCCTCTGCTACAATCTACTATGTCTGGCGTGCAAGAAATGACAGAATTCTTGGTGGCATTATTGATTGTAATGACACTATTACTTCCAAAATCAAGAAAGCCATTTTGTTAAAAAATCTGGGTTGGAAAACTTGATGATAACCGAATTTGGGAATCTGGAAGCTGTTTTTCTGGAAGGTGGGCGTTGGTTTTTCGGGAACCTGGGAGTTGCTTCAAAATTTTCTCAGACTGCTGCTACTGTTTCTGATGCTTGCGTGATGGGCGTTCTTTACCCTGAAGCCTTAATACTGATTTGTATGATTTTGAGAAGGTTCAAGTGGAAATTATTTTGGAGGGAGTTACAAATTTTTGAAAGGACGATGATGAACGCTGATTTTTCAGCTGCCCCTAGGACGGTCTACTGGGCAACCAGGGGCCATGCTCAACTATGACCCAATCGACTTTTGACCCTTCGAGAATCTGAGCATTTTTCTGAGTCCTTGGCATCTAGGCCTTTTTATTTTATGCATTTGTTATCTCTGTTTTGTATTTTCCTTTCTTTAGAATCCTAAATCTCTTTTTGTTTGAGATTTTTGGATTATAGTTTTGGCTTCTTACTTACTTGTAATCTTTTTTATCAATGAGATGGGCTTTATGCCCCAAAATTTCCCAAAAAAAAAAAAAAAAAAATCTTGTAAAGGCTGACACATGAGGGGAGACTAACACATGAAGGGAGACTAAAGTGGCCACAGAGATAATGACATGATGGTATTATGTGGCATTATTTTTTATTTTGTTTTGAAATTTTAAGTGATATGGCATAAATAATGAAGATTATATGTGAAATATTTAAAATTTAGTACTTTTATAGTTTTATTATTTCACAAAAAGTAAATTAATTTTTATTTAAAACCTGCTCAAAACCTTCTGCCGAACAGCCTAACGTTGCGATTAAGCGAGCTAATGTAGCATATAGTACCAGCAACCTCAAGTCAAGCCTCAGACGTCTGAGCCGGCCTGTCGTGGAGTCCTCCATATCTTTGAGAAAACCTGTGAAATTTTCCATACGACAGCAGCTGGAGAGTACTCATGCCTTCATTAGCTACGCGGCCGGAGCGGCAAACGGATTACCGCCGCTTCTCCCCGGCGATCCCCATCGTTATCGACAATGGCGGCTTCAACTTCCGGATTGGGTAACGCCCAGAAACCTAACCCTTGTCCTTAATCTGTTAAAACATTGATCCCTTCCATGGGATATTCTTTCGCTTAACAGCCTTTCTGTTAACTCTCAGATGGGCGGGAGAATCAGATCCCCGCATTACCTTCCGCAACCTCGTCTATCGGCCACGCCACAAGGCAACAGGTATGTTATACCCTTCCATGAGTGTAAATTTTCTTTGGCAGGATTAGCGGTTGTTTATGATTTGATGAAACTTCATTTGCTTTCCACTGAATTCTTCATCAGAGATTGATACTTCTCTTAAGACGGTCTTCCTCAATCCTTAAAATAGGGTTAATCGCCATTGATAGACTACTATTATCTCATGATTATCTACTAGTTGATGATCAGTATGATGGAATACTGTAGGGTATTTGATGAAAACGGTCATGGCATTCTCTGTTAAATGAGGGTAAATAATATCTTTTTAGTAGAGTTGGCAGTCATTCATAATTTTATTAAACTTTTGATTTACACTGAATTCTTCATTAGCAGAAGATGGCTTTGTTGATATCTCTTAAGATGGACTTTCTCATTCCTTATAAAAAGTCTCATTTCCGAAGAAAGTCTCCTTTTACTTTATAATTAAGCATTGCTTGTTGATGGGCATGATGACTTCTTGCATTTTAAGTAAACATGGATAGTTTGAAGTTACACTGCCTTAGTTTTAAGGTATTTAGCTATCATCTATCCAAACTCATGAGTAGTGGACTACTGATTTTATAAGATAGTCTTGGCAAAATATTCTCATGTAATTGATGTTTCTCATTAGGGGTAGCAATGATTTTTTTCTCGACTCGAACTTGAAATGTTTGACTTTAGCTCAACTAGAACTCAATTTATTATTCTAATTGAGTTGACACAACTTGAAGGGAGTTGACTTTGAGCTGATTTCAGTTAGCTATATAGTTAAATAGGCGAGATATAAACTATTTCATGTAAAAACCACTAAAAGGCAGTTGAAAAATATTAAAAAATAAGCGAAAGAGGGACTAAACATGAATCAGATGAAAAAGCAATAATGGCCAACTATTGAGCCAACCATTTCATGCAATTCTATTTATAATAATATAGTATAATATATTTATTTTTAATTGGCTCAAGTCACATTTTGAGCAAGTCATGTTGCGTTCAAAATCAATTTGAAAAAATCTTGAGTTAAAAAGCAAACTTGTAACTTGACTCAAAAGTTATTGAATCAATTTTGAAAGCTCCAACAAGTTTCAAGCTTCACACAAAACTACCAACCCTATTTCTCATGCACATTGCTTGATGCAATGTGACCTTAGCACTTTCGGAGCTTTGGCGACACAAGGTGCCATTTGAGCAGCTTGGCACTTATAGTTGTTAAGTCCGTAAATTTTTAGAAGATGAGTGACTTGGGCTACTTTGGCAATGCATTTGCACTTTATGATGTAGGACTATATATGCTTTAAATGATTGATATAAGAATTTGCACGCTTTCAAGCAAGAGCAATAAGAATTAAAACGTTAGCCTCTTAATGAAAATAAAAAATAAGAGAGGGGTAGAGGATTTTCAATAACATTCCTAGATTAACAACGAAATTAGATGCATAGAAATCAATCATCATTTCCTACATTTATTAAACTTTGGCAGATAGCTTTGCACAATTCCTTATGCTTGATTCACAACCTACAATCGAAGAAGATTAGAAAGGAAATTGACGAGGGGGAAAGAGTTCACCCTTATCTTGGCGTGGTGGTGATTTGCCACTGGACGGTGGAAAGTTGTTCTTCAATGGCTTCCGAAAGGGTGAATATGATTCGCTCGAAATATTCCTCGACGGAATTATCTACCTGTTGATTAACGTTTAAGAAAGGTGATCCGAGAATGTCAACGAAGCCTTGTTCGTTGGAGACGAAGCCGAAGTCAAGTTCAGGATCGACCATGCATAGGATTCGTAGTGTTGAAGTGTTGTGGAAGACGTCCTTTCCTATCCTTGTGGATTCCCCTTGAGAGAGAAGTTTCTCCAAGGAATCCAAGTTGAGGAAGGGGTGAGAGGGTGGCCGGCCAATTAGAGTTGATTGGGTCCAATGAGAATTAATTTAATTGAGAATAATAAGAGAGGGAGAGAGGCGGCTAGGAGTTTCCTAAAGTTGGATTTTAATTTGGAAAGGATTTAATGGGATTGGAGAGAGGGAGGGGGCGGGTAAGAGAGAGGGAGGGGCGGGTAAGAGAGAGGGAGAGGGTTTGAAATCTTTCCTTAGTAAGAGGCTTAACTTTGGAAAGCATTTAAGGGGTGGGGACAAGGATGGGAGGCCGGTGGCATAGGGAAGGGAATTGGGGGGATTTAGGAAAGGAATTTAGTACTTACTTAAATAGGAATCTCAAATTAAGGAAGATGATTTAATTCCAATCCAATTTAAATCTAATTTGGATTTGATTTAGAAACTTTCCTAAAATAGGATTCTATTTTAGGAAATATTTCAAAATTCAAATTTGATTGAATAATTGAAATTAAAAACTTTCCCAAAAGAGATTATGTAAGAAAGGAAAATAATGATGAGGGGTTTTAAAATTTTGGAGGCAAAGAGGAAGGTGAGGTGGGGGGTTTTGGCCGTGGGCTAGGGCCGGCGGATTAAGGGGCGGGTGGGGGAATTTGGCTGAGTGGTAAGGAGGGGTGGTGGGGGCTTGACCGTGAGAGGGGAAAGAGGGGTTAGCGCCGGCGGTGGTGAGGTGGAGGAGGTGAGGAGATAGGCAAGAAAGAACCACAAACCCGAACGCTTCCAAGGTTGGTGGGTGATCTGCTTCCCTCTCCTAGGATTTTCTCTCCAAAGACTCTCAAGCTCTCACAAGAACTCAATTTGCAGGAATTTGATTATAAATCATTCATTAACTTCAAAAGAATAAGGGACCTATATATAGCCTCATACAATGAAAGGGAACTAAAAGACGACATTGCCCTAGGTCTTACATATGACAAAACCCTTAAGGGTAAAATGAGAAATGCTGATAAAACACATACATAAAGCAAATAAATAAAACAAATACATATGAACACTTAAAAATGGATCAGCACGATCATGGCCGTAGTACGTCGGTCATGGCTCTAATATACTTTCCATGATCTGATATCCCCATCACCTTATTACTTTTAATTTGTTTTGATATTGTTTGACAAAATTTAAAGCTCAAGCTAGATTGTGTTTAGCAGTGTTGGCATTAATGAGCTTCAATGTATTTAATTCTTAGCTACTTTTTTTTTTTCCACAAAATTTTTTAAGCTGGTTGCTATATCATCTTCTTTCAGCTTAGGGGCAAAATGTTCTCCTATATTTGCTATTTATCATTTTCTTCTAGCTTTTCATGCGCAGACTTTTCTTTCATTTTTTTTTCTCCGACCATTTTCTGAAATATATTTATAATATTAATTTGAATTTTGTGCTGTCATATTACCTTTTTTCATCATGTTATTTATCACGTATGTTTTTATTTGCATGAGTATTGAATTGCGATACTTATTCTTACTTTTTTAATAGAATATATGAAGAAAGTGTTCTATGAATGTGAACTATTGATTCTAAATGTTCTTTATAGGTTTATACCACTTGAATGAGCATTTGTAGATCGTTATTTATCTTACTTTTTGTATAGAGTATTTATTAGAAATTTATTTGTTACATTGTAAATGCATCATTAGGCTTTCTTTCTTATCCCTAATTTTTTTTGAAGAAGTGTAGCCTTTATTTTACCACTATACCTCTGGGACTCAAAACCTTCATGGATCCTTTAACATTATTAAATATCTTTACCAACGTATTTCAGTTTTCTTGATTCATGTCCATAGAAAAGTTCCTTTCTTTTATGCCCCTACTTCCCCAAGTTGTTGTAATTAATAATTGTGATAATTTTTGTCTTTGTTCAATGCCTTTAACAATAGGCAGCAACTAAACAGAATGCCCTTGATTCCCTTCTGGAGTTATGCATCACTTTATTTCTTATCATCTTCTTATGGGTTATGTATTGATCCATGAATATTCTATGCATCGCAGGAGAAACAGTGACAATTGTTGGTGATCATGATCCTGTACTTTTGAAATACTTTGATTGCACACGCTCATCTTATCGCTCTGCCTTTGACAGCAATGTTGTCTATCAATTTGAAATAATGGAATATGTAAGTAACAAGCTAGATCTCTTTTTGAATGGCCATTAGTTTCCATCATGAGGGTAGGCATTTATATATACCATCTATCATAGCCTTCATCATTTCTTGTTTTTTATTCTAAATTGCTCAGAGTTATAGTGGCTACAGTTACTCTAAATTATTAGTCCGCATGCATTAAAAAGCCATTTTCACCATGATTATGACTTGACATGGTTAAGCCAGTTCAGTTGGTTCATTGAATTATTTTTAAGTGGTAGTTAACACCTATGTTTCTTCTTTTCTGATGTGTTGTTTTACTATGTTTCCATTGCCATATCCTGATATTCATACCAAACTTAAAACCCTTCTAATTTAGTCAAAGTTAAGTCATTTCTTCATCATGGCTGGTGCATCACTTTGGTATGAAAAACATAATTCCTCGGTTTTCATTTTTTTAATTTTAATGTTCTCGTATCAATTCATTTCCTTAAATTTTATCTACAACTATTTTTGTCCTTAATTTTCCGCATTTGTTCTTACAGAAAAAATATGCTCATTACATGTAGGTCCTTGACTATGGTTTTGACCGGTTGGGGGTTGAAGATTCACCGGTAAGGATGAGATAGACTTCTTACATGTATTTATTGACAATGTCATCATGAGTAAAAATAGTAGCTTCCTTACCTTAACTGCTATGGTCATCTTTTTGTATGCTTCTAGGAAATCGCTTGTCTTTACTTTTGTACTTCAGTTTAGTTGACTTTTTGCTAACTATTATTGACCATGATACGTGAGTTTTTTCCTCTTGAGCCCATCAAATGATTTGATCCAAAACCTTCATAATTAATGTGCACAAATGATTTGACAAGGCGGCATATATCAGATGATTATTGACCTTATTTTGATTTTGTTATGGGTTGTAAATGTTTAGTTTTCATCATGAAGGGAAGCATAGAAACTTGTATTGTACAAAGGGATGATGTTGTATGGACATACATGAAGTTAACATAGAGTTACATCAAAGTATAAATAGTCAAGAGTTTGTATATAGGATAATATATCATTAATTGAAGCATAATTATAGCTTCAACGTTATTTGACCATGTAATGAACTGGCTTATTATTCTTTGGAGACAACTTAACTTTTGGCTTTTAAATAAAAATTGGGAATGATGTCAACTGATCTGATTATTCTAAGAGAAGCTGATGTGGTGATTTTAGTTTATATTCTTGTGCTCCCATTGTGACATCTCTCGCCTTGTCATGATGTGGCTTCTTCGTTGTGGCTATTTACTCTAGTTATTTTTATGATTCCTTCCTTCCGTTGTTGAGTTTAGTTGTTTCTATGCCTTGTAATGTGGCTTATATTGTGACTTATGAATTATCCAGCAAGGTAGTAACTTGCTTGGGGTTTTTTCTCTATGAGACGATATATTGATGATTAATCTTAGAGCTGTTAGTGTGACACTTTGTAGGTGCATTTTCTCTGGATTTTTGAATTCTCCTCCAGTATGTTCTTTTTGGAGATGATATCTATTCTTGTGGTATTATAAATGGTGCATAAGGCATATAAAAATTATTATACAATTAAAAAAATATTTTTGAATGAGTAAATCTTTAAAGTTTAAGACTTGAAGGGTTCCATAAGAGGCTATCTCCTTGTGTAAGTGCAAGCCTTACTTCTTAGCGACTACTAATTTTTTTCCTCTCTCTCTCTCTCTCTCTCACACACACACACATTCTCCAATAGTCATTGTCTATTACTAGTTGAAAGCATAAGTGAATTTTATCAAATGAATTGCATGATGATATTATTTCTTTGCGTAACATTTTGTCATTTTCATGTCTTTTGTGATTCCTAGCTTGCTTGTTAATTTCTAGTAAAAGTCCAGAATCTTGTCTTCTGAATTGGAACTTACTATTTTTTAAAAGTTTTCATTGATAGTGGTAAATAGTTATTTAAGACTGTTATTGTGGGCTCCGAAAATTCGGCCTCGGCCTCCGCTCGCTTTTTCCTTTTATTTCAGCGAGGGAGTTTTAACTGATAAGTTCCGGGGTAAATTTTGGAAGGCAGATGGGTTTGTAGATAAGACACTACCCAAAGATTTCGCCCTCATTTTGTGAGGACTTTATAATCTGAGTTCTGGTTTCCTATAGGCGCAAGCCCCTATAGTTAATTATCCCTCCCGATTACGAGAGAGAACTTTCGATTAAGGCTAGTCGTCAATCAGATACGTGTTATCTGGCATATAGTAGCAGCAAAGGTTTAGATTTAGGTATTGGGTTTGGATTTGGGAATTGAGTTTGGATTTGAGAATTGAAGAATTGGATTTTTGGATTTGGAATTTGGTTCGGAAGATTTGGAGATTTGGATTGGGATATTTGAGAGAATTTTATATTTAAAAAATAGAAATTGCACCATCTTGTACTTAAGGCGGATGGTGGGGGAATGGATGATGGACCCGATCAAGATCCCATGGTTCCGTTGTCCCGGGCCATCGTGGTCCCTGGTCTACTTAGTCAGAGGAGGTATTCGACCCAACCTGATAGAAGGATCCTTGTCGGCAGCCATGGGTTGCTTCGTTAAAGGGTACCTTGTAGACCGGGGTTGAATGTTTGTCTAAGGGGACAAATTTGAATCCACTTTAGCTTACAGAGGGCTTTGTGCCTTATCAATCATATTCTATTGATTCATATCTCAAGGATTTAACGCCATTAAGGAGCGTATTGGCTCTGGTCATAACCGCTATCTGTGGTGCCATTTAGCGGCAAAACCACTCGGTTCAGAGGGCCCCGGGTCATAACCGTTTACCTGCAGTGCCATTTGGCGGCGAAACTGCCGGTTAGAGGATACGTACCACGTCCTTACTGGCAAGAGACTGTTTGAGAATGGATCCTAGTGATATTTTCGACTAGGCATTTGACTCTTTGTGAGCTAAAATAAATTTTAATTTGTCCACCTCGGCAAACTGTTGCGGAGGGTGGATGGATTTTACTTTAAGCATTTAATGGGTTGAATTTCAAATTTAAATATTTTTGGGATTTTTGAGAATTTTCTGGATTTTTGGGTTTTTGGATATTTGGAACGGCATTGGAAATTATTTGGGAACCCCTCCGGTTGAGATCTGCATTCAACACAGCCATCATCGGGGTGTTTTGGGTCATTTTTATTTGTAGCTTGAACCTTGTCAACTCAGCCGAGCTATTGACTGAGGATCGGGTTTCGTAGGTTTCGTGCATTTATTAGTGAATTCATATTGTTGTAGGCCTTGATGGTCTAATATGAATGTTTTAAAGCAAATATACCAGTCGTCACAACTTTATATTTGCTTAATGGTTTGAACCATGTCGACTTCTATTGATTCGTATAGAAGGATCGGGTTCGAGCTAGAATTCACTTAATAACCCGCACAACATCCCTAGACGTCACGTGTGTACCAATAACATGCTCGTCGGGGCCCATGCGGTTTTTATAATTATTTTTACCCCTTTTAGTGTATCTATGTGTATACAAGCTATGGTGCACGTGTGGGGATATTCTTGGAATAAACGCCTTATGTCTGCTTGTACGAATGTTGCAGATCCGGTGGTGTGACGTAGCAGCTTCTGAATAGAATTGTTCGCTGCTTCGTGCAGGTAGACTGTCGTGCACTACTTGTCGCTTTCTGCAGGTGGATCGTATTGCACTAACTAATCTCTTGCTTTATGGTTGTAAGGACTTGCACTTGTTGAAGATCTTATATATTTACTTGAGCATAACACTTGTCGTATTCTTCATGCGTTGTGAGTTTTGATCTTTTCGGTACAGCCACTACTGTTGGAGGTAGATGTATTCATTTTTATACTGAAGTTGTCTACAGGATACTGCATTTACTGTAATCTTTATGCACCTACCCCTCAGTGGCATGTGGCTCATACAATCATCTTCGTAGAAAGATCGTATGTGTTGCAGATCTTTTTTATTCACTTGTGTATGAATTTTGAGTGTTTGTTGGTATTTGCACCTCGATCGACATGAAACTTTCTCAACTTTTGCTAAGAGCCTCATACACTTGATTGTAAGCATATTGTTATCCTTTAAATTTGATCTATATCTGCAAGAAAGTTGTTGTATTTGTTGCATATTTAATTCTTCTCCTTGAAGGAGATGGATACATCTACTTGCATGATAGCTCCATGGTTGTGAGTTGTGTTTACCACATGTCTCCCATTTGTGTTTGCTAATGATTCGTTGAACTCGTTGCATGTGGATCTCAATAATCTATAAGATATTGATGTGTTTATTTATAGATTTATTATTGACTGTTGGAATGACTACAACCATTGCTAATTTTCTCACATACATTCGTCAGCAACCTACTATGATCATTGTATGTTTCCTTTCAATGTTTATGGAACTCATTTGTTGCTTGCAAACAAACTTCACTTGCAAATTCTTTATCTTTTCTTGTAAATTGATGATTGAACATGTCAATTTTCCTTAGTTCATTTGAATGCTTTAGATCATTGCCACCAAAGCTTGTAGTGACTTTGTGTGTGAGCCTTTGTTTGAAAACAAATTGTATCACAAGTTCATTTGTTCATCTATGTTTGTTTGAGTGCACAAATCTTGCCCAAGTCCAAGTCCATGTCCGACGAAGCTTCAATATGAATCTTCTATTCATTTTGAGTTCAAGTACAACCTTTGTATTTATTCACTTGGGTCCAATACTTATTTTGCTTGATTCAAGTTTGATTTTAAGATCATTGATCACTTGATTTAGAAATGAGTTCCATGCTGTCTCATAAAGTTCGAGCCTTGTCTCCTATGGTCCAACTCAAGTCCTCTTGAGTTCAAATGGCTCTTTTGAATCACATGAGATTCAAAGTCAAGTCTTATTATAGTTCAAGTTTATAAGTCCACATCAAAGTTCTCTTGGGTCCATGTCTTGTTCAAGTTCGAGTTCAAAATAAGTCCTTTGCACGAGTTCAAGCGGTCATTGTAGTTGTTCCAAACTACAATCTTAAGTATAATTTTTTTTGCATTTGTTCTTTTGATTTCAATCAAATTCTCTTATATTTTTCAAATTCATTTGAATTTAAAGCTCATTTTGTTCAAATAAGTCCATAAGTCCAAGCTCTTTTTTGTTCAAGTCCTTGAATTTTCAATCCAAATTTCGGCAGCCTCCCGGCGTCTCCCCCGTTTAGGGGAAAAACTAGGAGGCAACCATTCCCCTCGACGCTACGTGAGCGCTTCAGGTAGGTGTCAAAAATGACACAGCGGTCGCAGTTTGTATTTTTTTATCCCCGCCCATTACGTGAGCGTTTAAGGGTTTTTTAGGTTTGTTGATTATAAGAAGAAAACAGGTTAGAAATAAACACAGATTTCCCCCCTCTGCACGACGTGGGCGTTCGGGGGTACTTATATAAAAATAAAATAAAATAAAGACATTTTTTTTATCCCCTTCGCCGCAAGCGTCGCACCGGTTTCCCACCCTAAACGCTACTTGAGCGCCTCGGGGGTTTGCCGGCTCGTTGCAAGCTTTGAAGAGGGATTCTTAAATCGTCGCGAGCATCGCACCGGTTTCCCACCCTAAACGCTACGTGAGCGCCTCGGGGGTTTGCTGGCTCGTTGCAAGCATCGAGAAAAGAACCTTTTCATTTTTTAGGATTAATCATAATTAAAATAATTAATTATTATTAATGACAATTAATTATCATTAATTATAATTAATAAATATTAATTATAATTAATACCAACTAATTATATATAAATTATAGTTAATTATAATTATCTTATAATAAATAATTATAATTAAAATTAATTATAATAATCAAAATAATTAGTTATAATTAACGATAATTAATTATAGTTAATTATTATTAATAATAATTAACTATGATTAACTATAATTAATATAGACTAATTATAAAAATTATAATTAATTAAGAATTAATTATAATTATTTTATAAATTAATTATAATTAATAATAATAATAATAAAAATCACTAGTATATATAAAAAAAAACTCATAATCTCTACCTTAGTTTAGAGATCGGGTATGGCTAAGTGGACTGAGTTGAATGGGTGAGTGAGTGAGTGGTTAGGTTTTAAGTGGGCTTAGTGGCTGAGTTAGGGCTGAGTCAGAGTGAGTTGAGTGAGTGAGCTTGGGGATTAAAGGGGGCTATTTGGTTCGGTTATGAGAGGGTATCGGCTGAGAGGTGGATATGGCAGAGGGGAAGATCGGGCATGGCTGCTATGGAGTGCGGCTAGGTAGGAAGAAAACTGCCTCTCTCTCTCTCTCTCTCTCTCTCTCTCTCTCTCGGCTTGGGATCGATACAGGCAAAGGAGGAAGCTCGACGGGGTTGAAGAGTTTGGATCGGGAGCAGCGGCAGGTAGAGGAGAAGGAGCTCGGGTATGAGGTGCTCTCTCTCTCTTTCTCTCTCTTTTCCTCTCTCTCTCTCGGCTGAAGGAGATCGGGTAGGGAGTGGCTTCGGTCGTATGGGATTTGCGAATGGGAGAGGGAGGAGCTCGGGATCGGCAGAAGGAAGCAGAAAGGCTTCGTTTGGGTCGGTATTTAACGACATCAGAAATCAGCGATCGAGGAAGCGTACGCAGGAATCCTGCGAGGAGACTTGGACGGCGCCGAATCGGCATGATTTCGGCAAGGTATTGCGGATCCGTCGGGTGGAAGGTTTGTACGCGAGATTTTTTTTTTTTTTGTTTTGTTATTCTGAGGTTAACAGTTATATGATTTTCTTGCAAAAAATTGTTTACATCATCAAAATCTACTTTGTATACCAGATTCGTATTAGAAATTTCAGGTCCTTAATATCTTGCATTATATGTGATATCAAAGCTTAGGGTTATATTACAATATCTCTAAAAGAGAGGCACACTATCAGGGCCAATTAACATATCAATGAAAAGGCAATTTAAGTAAAATTAACTTATGATTTTGGAAATTTCAACATAAACATTATGGAATCATGGATTATATTTTTATAATTGAGGGGAGACATAATCCAAGTTACTTTCATATAGGTTCGATTAATTATATAAGTTTTTTTAAAAGTTCTAAATTGTCTTATCTAAAGGATTGAATATAAAACAAAATAAGGAGACTCGCTCTAACTTTTTGGCAATGTATTGCTAATAAAGAAAATCTACAAGGACTAAAATGAATCATAAACTTAAAGAGTAATTTCTGTTAATAATGTCTCATAAAGGTTAAGTTGACATGAATCCTTTAATCATGACATGTCTTATAAAGGTTAAGTGCATGATAAATCTAAAAACTTTAAGCAATGTGATTATAATGATTTGAATGTTTTCATAGGGTTGAAAATATTTTGGCCAAACATTATTTGCTTAGATATTATTTTGTTATTAATGTCTAGTTTATTAATGTTCTTAGGAAAAAAATTATGGATAAATTAATTTCAATTCTACAAATATCCAGGAGTGAGGCTTTTATATAGCTTTAGGAGATGTTTGGTCAGCGCTTAAGCTAGGCTTAAGTTTCTGAGAAAAAAATATTTTTGTAGTTTATTAAATGCCTACCAATACTACTATCTTTTCTTTGTCAAATTTGAGTGTTTCAAAGAAACTTTATTTCATTAATATATTTTAAAGATTTTATTTTTGTAGAAAAATATTTTAGTTGCAATATCAAATTATATTCTCTGATTATATTACTTGGACTTGGATTAGACACTGTGGGTTTCAAAAGATGCGTCTGGCATTGCTATTGAAGGTCAGCTGTAGCTAATCAATGCATTTCTGACCCATGGGGATTAATGAAAGGAAGATTGCATGAAGGAGTTCCAGGGATTTCCCCTAAAAGGAATGGGGCTCCAAGCAGAGTTTATTTTAATTTTGGGGGTTGAGGTTTCCTAAAATGGCAAGCTTCTAATGTTTATTATATCCAATGCATATTTGCGTACAATCTCGATTAAAAAGCTTCGCTTGTGTTCAAAGAATTGTGTTTGTAGATGGGGATTTGGTGGTCTCTTCCAATATTGTAGCAAAAGGGAATATTGACTTTAGATGGGTCATAATAGGCGTACTTGGAGAAATATACCTGCTATTTATTTTCTTTGAAAGATATGCTTGAAAGGAATTAAATCACTTCTTCTTGTATACGCGAACTACTTATTTGAAATTTGTCATGAACAAAATTGGTTCATATTCAAACTAAACTTTAGTTTGAACGTTCA
Organism: Dendrobium huoshanense; assembly: GCA_016618105.1. Lineage (NCBI taxonomy): Eukaryota > Viridiplantae > Streptophyta > Magnoliopsida > Asparagales > Orchidaceae > Dendrobium > Dendrobium huoshanense. The sequence continues at coordinate 1,149,396 of CM028358.1, forward strand.
TTTGAACTTGTCTAGAAACATGGTTCAAATCACTTCCAAACCAAGTTTGAATCACATTTGAACGAATGTACAAATAGGATTAGAACATTATTCGACTAAACTTATAACCTAATCAATCAGGTTTCAAATAAGATCTAAGTAAGGTTCGAGTAGGTCTCTAGCAAAATTAAAACAAAGCTCGAATAGGGTTCAAAATGTGTTTGAACTGGGTTTGAACTTCATTTAGCAGGTATTACAACAATATGGTTCTTTTGGATTTTAACATAAGAAACATTACCATCACAAGGACAAGCTTTACAACATTGAGTAGAACTAATTAGTGATATTACTCCAATACTTGCATTAGATCACATTGCACAAAGATTCTAGACAGATCATCAATAAAAGAAAGGCACTCTTCTTGCATCAAATAAAATTAAAATGTTACAATTATTATAAAGAAAATTAAGTAAAAGTTGTTATGAAAGTGGCAAGCACTTGGTTCTGTAACTAGGTTATATCCTTTCATTCCACATCAGCTGCACCTACATTTTCCCCCATCTTTCTTCCCCTTTGAAGGCTTTTTGTTCTTTTTTGAATTATCACTCTTTGGCTCCATCATTGGGGGTTGCACACCAATGGTCTTAATTTCCTCTATAACCTATAAGATGTTCTTTCCAATCAGATATAAATTTTCAGCCTATGCACTCACATGCTTTCTGCATATAAAAATTTGGGCATAACTTATAGTAGCTTACTTCTCAATCCTAATTAGCAACCAATGCATGTTTGCACAGAAGGCTCACCACATCAAACAATCTATATGTTCATATCCTCTCACATAAATTAATATTACCCCAGCAATGACATGTATTCCAAATTGGCTAATCGGATAAACAATTAATGTTTGAGCCTTATTCAAGCATTAAATGCTTCTACAATTTCATTTGCCAAAAAATATTTTTTTCTTCACGGTAATAGTGCTCCTATAAAAAAAAGTATTGCTGCATATTGTACCTCAAGAACTATTGGTCCTAATGATATTCCAATAGAGGTGTATAAATGCTTAAGAGATGAAGAAAATTCTTGGCTTACTAAACTTTTTAATATTATTTTGAAGACTTAAAAGATGTCAGATGTGTGGAAAATGAGTGTGTTGATTCCTATCTTTAAGAATAAAGGTGATGCACAAGATTGTGCAAATTATAGAGGAATTAAGTTGATGTGTCATACTCTATGTTACACCGATATGGATACGGCGACACAGATATGACACAATACGGATACGGGACATGTCAATTCTTAAAAATACAAGAAACGAGTACGATGCATACACAACATTATAATTTATAAATCATACATAAAATTAAGAAAACAATCAAAGCATAATGTTTGAAATGACAAAAAAAAAAAATAAGGTCACATCATTTCTAGCCTTGTCAAAATAAAAGTAAGCATTAAATGCCTAGTACAACAACCAATACATAAACATAAAATGTCTAGCACATGAAGTTTTAACTATTCAAAAGAAGGAATGATATGATTAGCTTCTTCAGTGGTTTGTCTTTGAACTTCTATATCATCTTCTATAAATATCATAGTCTTAGGCTGGCTCCTCTTGGGAGGGTTGAACCGGTCCCTAGTGGACTGGTTTGGACGTGTAGCAGGTAGCCCAAACTGGGTGAAACCAGGGAAGAGAGAGGGGGGGGGGGATGCTCCTAGGGGCCCACTTGCTAATTAAATTTGCTTTGGAGGAAATTCAAATTCTTGAATTTCTTTGAAGTTTCTTGGCATCTTGGGCTCTAGACTTCCTTGTCTAGAGATTTGAGAGAGACGACCCTCCTCTCGAATTGAGGATCCCTTGTATCTTGTTCTAGTGTTTGTTTGGCTTGATTCTCATATTGCAATCCATTGTTTTGGGGGCTGTTGTCCCCCAGATTTTGCTTATTTCTCGTTGTTTTTTTTTCAATTAGTGATAGTTTTGCTTACAAACTCAAGTATTTCCCTTAGGGTTACTTGCGAACTCAAGTATTTCCTATCAAATTGGTATCAGAGCGTCGTCTTGGGACAATCAGCGGCTGAAATTCTGTAATTTCAACTGTTTTTTCGCATCTGGAAGAAGATCTCTTGTGATTCTTGGGAAGGAAGATGGCCGGGAAGAAGGTTGAAGTCTTGGAAGGAGAAATCGGGCAACTAAAATCAGATTTGGAGAAAATTTCTTATTTTCAAAATCAGATTACATCCAATAAAGAAAAGGTAGAAGGGAAGTTCGCCTTGATGGAAGAGATGTTGAAGAAAATACAAGAAGTGAAAAACAATCCGGCGACATCAGAAGCAAGGGAGAACATCGGTGGCCATGGGAGGAGGGAATCCGAACCCATTTAGGGGGAGGAAAAATCCGGAAGTGGTGATTCTTGAGAGAGTGGATGGCATGCCGTGTCACGCCCCGAGATCTAACTTGGAAAGAATGTCGATCAATAGCCAAACAATTTACCAGAGTTATCTAAAACCATCATTAAGCAATCTATCAAACATCTATAAAATTTAAAACATCAATATAACAGTCGATTCATATCTCAAAACATCATGTACAATACTCAGGAACTATACTATCAATGCAAATAGAGAAATCTATCCTGTCCTGAGTACAAAAGAATCATCTATCGATCAAAAGAACTAAAACCTGTCAATCTGAATCAACTCCTATCTCCTGCTCCCGATCCCTGACCTGAAAATATCAACCACATATAATGAGCTTTACAAAGCCCAGCAGGTCACCTAATACCTATAACTGAAATCAAAGCACGACAATGCTATCAATATGCATGTCAATCTATCAATCCGAATCAGTCAATGGTCAATGAGTCTATGCAGCGGAAATCAATAGTCAATAAAACCAGTCAATGCAGCGGCAGGCAAGTCGGTAAATCAATTCAATCAATCATTGTCCGTCAATCAAATCAATACGGTCAAATCAGTACGATCTAATCAATGAAGTCAAATGAGAAAAGCGATACGAGACAAGGAATCTATAAAACAGTCAATACGGTGTAGAACAATAGCAACAGTGAATCTATAAAATCTATAGGCAGCAATACAATGAATCTATACGATGTCCATGCTATCAATGCAATATCTATATCTATCTATGTCCATATCAATGCTCAGTAGTCGATCGATGAAATCAATAGAATCCGTACGATACAGTAAATCCGATCAAATCAATAAAGCAGAAATCGAATAAGCATTAAATCCGTAAGTCAATACAATAAACATGCAATTCAATACTATATACTGAACAAGTACAATCTACTGGCTATGTTGCTGTTGTAGAATCCATATTGCTGTTGTAGATATCATTTTACATTGGTTCAATCAATAAGAGTCGTCACTCTTTTCGCCCGTCGGCATATCAATAAACTCCTTATGTCTCCCTTCAATATATCAATAATCAATGTTTAAAGGAAAGCCCGTCGGCCCACCATCCTGTACAGGTATCAATATCAATCTCCAACCAATGTTCAACCAGGTTCCACTTGCGATCAGTATCAATAGTCAATTCAATCAATAAACAATTCAATAGTCAATATTAAAGCAATCATATCAATAATCATATGCATATCGATTCAATCTATCAATTCCAGACAATTCAGAAATCATACGAAAATCGGGCAGCGTAACGGTAGTCGGTCAAATTTACACAAAAATCCTGCAAAAAGATACAATATCCAAATTCTTCCAAATTACAGTAGAATATCTATAACATCAATACAAGACTATTATCCTATAGAAACCAAATCAAATCAAGTCCCGATTATTTTCTATTCAATTAAAATCACGTAGAATCAATTCCGACCGGTAAAATCTTCGTAGAATACAGTCAAATCGTGTACAATAATCATATCTATAACATACTAGAAGTTGTGCGGTGGAAGTTGTGTCAAATCAAAATCATGTCGAAAAGTCGACTACGAAAACACAAAACAGATCCCAACTCGGTCAAAACACAACATCTTTGAAAACAGAAATAGGGTTCGGAGTCCTTACCACGAGATCTTCACTTTCTCCAACAGCAGCGTCGGACGAAAAGCGCTCCGCGGTCTCCGAAAACCAGCTTTTCTCTTTTTCCTTTTCTCTTTCTCTCTCCTCAGATATTTCTGATTTTATAAAAATCTTTTCTCTCTCCTCAAAACGAGCTGATTTCCTTATATCAGTGAACTGATCGGCCAGGCCGATATTCACATCGTCCCGGGACGATCAGACCAAGTCCAGATCGTCCTGGACCTCACTCAGGGCTATTGTCTGGCCGATCATTTCTACAGTACCGATCGGCCTGGACGATCTCACGATCGGCCTGGACGATCTGTACAGAAATTCTTCTAGAAACACACCAGAAATCAGCTGTTTTCCAAGCACTGATCGGCCTGGACGATCTAAACTTCGTCCTGGCCGATTCTGGGAGGAAAATCCAATTCAGAGAGGAACAGTAAGGGAACGAGATATTACATGCCGCCTCTAGAACCCCTTTCTAGGGAGGAGATGAGTATGGGCTACGAAAGGAGGGATGTTGATTTTGTGGGGAGAAGGGAAGATTTCCACTACAGATGTGCTGATTTTGAAAAAAGAAGAGGGGGAGATGAAGGGAATGGTTATGATCGTCGGAGGGAAGATTGTGACAACTAGGGAGCATTTCCTTGTGGAATGGGAGGTTATTGAGGATTCAGAGGCCACCAGGGTGACTCGAGGGTGAGGAAGCTAAAGATGCCCATCTTTGAGGGCGAGGATGGCCATGGATGGATCTACGAGGTGGAACGATATTTCACCGTCAACTGGTTGACGAAGGAAGAAAAACTGACTACGGCCGGACTGTGTTTAGAGGGAAAGGCACTAACATGGTACCAATGGCGAGACATGAGGCAACCCATCCGGAGCTGGAGGGAGTTCAAAGAATGCTTACTAGAATATTTCCGAATTGAAAGGGAAGGAGACTTCTATGAGCAATTATTTGCCTTGGCACAGGAGGGGACGGTGGAAAAATACCGTGATAAGTTCGAGTACCTGGCCAGCAGATTAGACCAGCTCTCTGAGATAGTATTAGAGGGGAATTTTATGAAGAGGCTGAAATCGGAGATACGGGTAGCGGTTAGGGTGATGAGGCTAAGAGACATAGGGGAGGTCATGGAGCTAGACTAGTTGGTGGAGGATCAGACATAGCTGTCAATGGCGCAAAATAGCGCGCGCCATGGCGCACGGCGCGGCGCGGCGCACCTACGGCGCCATGTTCATGGCGAGGTGCATGTGTTTAAAATAGCGCGCGCTATTTGCGCCACATGTGAGCCATGGCGCATTGCGCACGGCGCAAAATAGCGCGTCAAATTGTTTTTAAATTTCCGTATACTTATGAATGTTTTTTATATTTAAAAATATATATATATATATATTTTAAGATAAACGACTATTCATTACCCTAATTTCACGAAAGATTTTCTGTTTGCTGCATCCGCCGAACACATCCCGCAGTCCCTAAGTCGAGGTCGCTGAATCTATCCCGAAGTCGAAGGTTTTTTGTTTTTTATTTGCTGCATTCGCTACTTCAGCGAATCCAGCCGAATCTGTCCAGAAGTTGAAGTCGTTGTTTCCGCCGAATCGTCCCGCAGAGCAGTGCTTCTGCCAAATCTGCCCCCTCCTTCGTCTGTTCCAATAAAAAATCTTATCAGCTGACTCTGATTTGCAACCTCCAACTGTTCCGCACAGCTCTGTTGTTTTGCACGGCTATTTCTTACAAGAATTTACAACTTAACAGGTATACTCGGTACCGCTAAGTAAATGCTCGGTACAGCTATGTATATGCTAGATACCGCTCGGTACCGCTAGTTACTTGTTCGGTACAACTAGGTACCAGCTCGGTACAACTAGGTACAAGCTCGGTACAACTAGGTACCAGCTCGGTACAACTAGGTACAAGCTCGGTACAACTAGGTACCAGCTCGGTACAACTAGGTACAAGCTCGGTACAACTAGGTACAAGCTCGGTACAACTAGGTACCAGCTCGGTACAACTAGGTACACGCTCGGTACACACTCGGTATTGCTAAGTACATGCATGATACCGCTCGATATTGCTATGTAAATGCTCGGTACTGCTCGGTACAGCTCGGTATTGCTAAGTACATGCATGATACCGCTCGGTATTGCTATGTACTGCTCGGTACAGGTCGAACCCCGCCAGGGGGCAGCGCCCCCTTGAACCCCCGGCAGCCTCCATATTATGTTTCTTGGACAATATTATATTTCTTTTATCTAAATTTGTTTGTTTTAGGTGATCATAAAATGTCAGATTCAGTTCAATCTTTAAAAAAAGATCCAGCATGGAAATATGCTATACTGACAAATGAATCCGACAACAACAGTGTGACATGCATTTTTTGTGGTAAAATAACAAAAGGAGGAATTACACGCCACAAACAACACCTCGTTGGGGGTTTTAGGAATGCAAGGTCTTGCTCTAACTGTCCCGAGCATGTGAAGTCTGAAATTAAGGCATCCATGTTGAAAAAAAAAAGATTTAAAGGAACAGTTTAATGACATATCAAATGTCAACCTTGCTGAAGAAGAAGAAGAAGACTTAGATGTGATGACAGATGATATTTTAGTTGCTAAACCATCTAAAATGTTGCGGACAAATAAATCTAACACATCTAGTCAAGGATCAACATCTACATCTATCTTCAAAACATCACGACCTAAAGGTCCATTAGATACTTTCCTTACACCAAATCCGGAAGATGTAGTAAAACATAGAAAAGGTCAGTTTAACAAAGAAATGGATGCAGCTAAAAAGGAAATGAGGGGAAGAGCTGTTCAAGTGTTCAGTAGATGGATGTATGATGCTGGGATTCCATTTAATGCTGTGAACTATGATAGTTTCCCTGCTATGGTGGAGGCACTTGGGCAGTTTGGACCTGGAATGAAACCTCCTAGTTATCATGAGGTACGAGTTACTTGTTTGAAGAAAGAGGTTGGACATACATATGAGCTATTGCGACGCCATCAAGAAGATTGTGTACGATATGGTTGTTCTCTAATGGCAGATGGATGGACGTCAAGGAATGGGAAAAGCTTAATCAATTTTCTTGTTAATTGTCCAAGAGGTAGTGCGTTCATAGAATTAATTGATGCTAGTTCTTTCTCCAAGAATGCTGTAAAAATGTTTGAACTTTTTTGCAAGTATATCGAGGTTATTGGACCACATAATGTGATCAAAGTAGTCACTGATAATGCATCCGAAAATGTTCTTGCAGGTTTGTCACAACTTTTATTCTAAAGTTATGTTATTTCATGAAGAATTTGTGTACATCTTAACTTAAATTATAATGACATAACAAGAAAATTATTGATGGACAAATATCCTCACATTTATTGGACTCTTTGTGCTGCTCACTGTTTAGATTTATTAATGGAGGACATTTTCAAAATTCAAAAGCTAAGACGATGCTTTGAGAAAGCAGTAGCAGTACACAGTTTTATATATTCTAGGCCTCGCTTACTTGAGTTAATGAGAAGGTGCACAAATCAAAGAGCACTAGTCAAACCCGCAAAGACTCGCTTTGCAACAGCTTTCTTAACTTTACAACGTTTTCATCAACAACAACTGAACTTGAAGAAAATGTTCACTTGTGAGGAATTTATCTTGGGTCCTTATGCGAAAGAGGCTAAAGAAAAACAATCTCAACATACAATCTTACAGCAATCATTTTGGAACACTATAGTGTATGCCTTAAAAATAGCTGGTCCTTTATTAAAGGTTCTTAGATTGGTTGATGGAGAGAAGAAGCCCCCAATGACTTACATATATGAAGCAATGGATAGAGCAAAAGAGGCAATTGCTGCAAGCTTCAATAACAGTGATAAGTATGATCAAATTTTTAAAATGATTGATAGAAGATGGGAAGTGCAATTACATCGGCCTCTACATGCAGCGGGACATTTTTTAAATCTTGAATATTTCTTCAATAACCCTGATATTGCCAATGATAAGGAAATAGCTGATGGTCTTTATCAATGTATTGGAAGATTATCTCAAGATGTAGCTGAAGAAGATAAAATCAGTAATGAATTAAGTTTATACATTAGGGGTGAAGGACTTTTTGGTATTCCTTCAGCTGTAAGACAAAGAACTACCCGATCTCCAGGTATCATTATTTACAAAAAAATTAAGATTGATTTGTTATATAATATTGAAAACAAAATTATTTATTCCAGCTGATTGGTGGTTGGCATATGGACAAGGAGCTCCCAATTTACAAAGCTTTGCTATCAAAGTCCTAAGTTTAACATGTAGTTCATCTGGATGCGAACGCAATTGGAGTATTTTTGAACATGTAAGTATTTTACAATGTATGTGTTGATTTTTTATATATGTTCATAATATAGTAATGTAATAATATTTTAATTGCAGCTTCATAGTAAACGAAGAAGCAAATTGGATCATGGTCGCTTAAAGGATTTAGTTTATGTGAAATATAATAGAGCACTGATTCGGAGATTCAATCATCGTGATGTTATTGATCCTATTTCTTTGACTGAGATAGATGATGCAAATGAATGGCTAATAGGAAAATTAGATGATGAGTCTGATGAAGAAAATGACTTTATTGCTGGAGAGGAAGATTTAACTTAGACAAGTGTTGCTAAAGCTACTGGTGTTTATGATAAAAGCTATAATATTAGGGAAAGATCTAAAGGGAAAGAGAAATAATCTTCAATTAGGCATGATGTTGCTATTGAGAATGATGATGAGGAGGGTGATGAAGAGGATTATGAAGTAGGAGACAATGTTGGAGAAGATAATGAAGCTTTTTTAACATTTGCTGATGATGATGATTCCCAAGAAGAGTAGATTAAATTCATATTTGATCTTTTTAAAAAATATTGTAATATTTGAATTATGAGATATTTGGATGTTACTTAGTCGAACTTATATATGTCATGGTTGTCTTTTATTATTATGATAGCTTGTCTTTCATTTTTAATAATATTTCATATTCATGCTTATTATTTTATATTTTTTATATATCTTGCGCCATGTTCAAAATAGCGCGCGCCGCGCCGGGCGCTATGCGCCATGGCTCCAAATGGACCTTTGCGCCATGGTGCGCCATTCGCCGTTAACAGGTATGGGATCAGAAGTAGCTGGAGAAAGGGGCTAGAGGGAGCAGTTCAGGGAGTAATTATTCCGTCAGGTTACCGAATGCATCCGGAAACCAATACCAAAATGCCACGTCACTAAAGTGCTTGGTACACTCGGTATGCTCGGTATTGCTCGGTATTTTCATCGGATGGAATAATTTTTCCAATTCAGGGGGGGGGGGGTCATACAGAATGACCACCACCTTCTTAGCTCCAAAGGGGGCAGCGCCAGGGAGTCTGAAGGAAGTGCCCAAGGAGAGAGCTGGAGGAGGGGGAAATGGGGGGAATTTCAAAAGATTGACTGAGAAGGAGGTACAGGAAAAGAGGGCAAAGGGGTTGTGTTTTCGATGTGATGAGAAGTACATGCTGGGGCATATGTGTAAGGACGAAACTCTTCAGGTTCTCACCGTCTGTGATGAAGAGGAAGCTGAAGAGAGAGGTGAAAGCGGGTTAGAGATGGTGGAAGAGGAGAAGTTGCATTTGGATGTGGCAGAAGTCTCCCTAAACTTAGTAGTGGGATTGACCCCGAATCATACTATGAAGGTGAAGGGAGAGATAGCCGAGAGAGAAGTGGTAGTGCTGATAGATAGTGGGGCAACCCACAATTTCATCTCCACCCAAATGGTAGATCTGCTGGGGGTGAAATTAGTGGATACAGAGGGCTAATGGGTGATGATGGGCACGAGAATTATGGAAATGGGTAGAGGAGTTTGCAGGGGAGTGGTGTTGATCATTCAGGGGGTACAAGTGAAGGACTTTCTTCCCTTGGATTTGGGAAGCACCAACATCATTCTAGGAATGAAGTGGCTACAGACCTTGGGAGAGACCAAGGTCAATTGGAGGACTTTGAGGATGGAACTGGTGGTTGGGGGGAAGCAAATGGTTATTCAGGGTGATGCAGGGCTATCTAAGAATGAATAATCTCTCATGTCCTTGATTAGAACCATAGAGGAGGTGGGAGGAGGATATTTGGTGGAGTTGCATCGCTTGGAGGGAGCAAGATTGTAAGAGGATGGCGACATTCTCTCTTCAGTGCAACCACTCATACAGAGCTACAACGAGGTCTTTCAATCTCCACAGGGCCTACCACCAAATAGGGAATTGGAGCATGCAATTACTTTGAAGGATGGGGTGTCGTCGATCAGTGTTTGCCCCTACTGTTACCCTCAGATTCAGAAGGATAAAATTGAGAAGCTGATTCAGGAGATGCTGGAGGCCAGAATTATCAGGCCGAGTGTGAGCCCTTTCTCTAGTCCATTCCTACTGCTCAAGAAGAAGGGTGGGAGCTAGCGGTTATGTGTAGACTACATAGCTCTAAATAAGGGGATAGTGCTAGCTAAGTTTCTTATTCCTGTGATTGATGAGCTCTTAGATGAATTGTATAAGGCAGTCATGTTTTCCAAGCTGGATTTGAAATTTGGGTACCATAAGATCAGGATGAGGGAGGCAGACGTTTCAAAGACAGCTTTCACAACACATGAAGGACATGAGTTTTTGGTGATTCTGTTTGGGCTTACTAAGCCCCTGCTACTTTCCAGTCATTGATGAATAGAGTGTTCAAGCAGTACCTTAGGAAGTTTGTTCTGGTGCTCTTTAATGACATCTTGGTGTACGACAAAATTGAGGAGGAGCATCTGGAGCACTTGAGGATGGTTCTGGAAGTTTTACAGGAACATTAGTTGAGGCCCAACCTAAAGAAGTGCAGCTTCGCCCAATCCAGTGTGGAGTACTTGGGACATGTAGTGTCCGAGGAGGGAGTGGGGGCCGACCAAACAAAAATTGAGGCAATGCAGAGATGGCCTATGCCTAGGAACCTAAGGGAGTTGAGAAGATTTTTAGGACTGACATGGTACTATAGGAGGTTTGTGAGGGGGTATAGTACCATAGCTTGGCCTTTGACCGAGCAACTGAAGAAGGACAATTTTTTATGGGGAGAGGCAGTAATTCAAGATTTTGAGAAATTAAAGAAAGTCATGACTATAGTTCCAGTTTTAGCTCTTCCGGATTTCAGCCAGGTCTTTGTAGTAGAGATGGATGCGTCAGGATATGGGTTGGGGCAGTACTTATGCAAAATCACCTACCTATAACCTATTTCATTCAGGTGTTGTCAACCAGGGCTAGATTGAAGTCGGTATTATGAGAGGGAGCTGATGACCATTGTTTTGGTTGTTCAGAAGTGGCGCCCTTACCTATTGGGAGACATTTCATAGTCCGGACGGATTAGAGGAGCTTGAAGTATCTGTCGGAGCTAATAATGGTGACCGAGGAGCATCAAAGGTGGTTGTCCAAGTTACTAGGCTATGATTTTGAAATCCAGTATAGGTCGGGCTTGGAAAATAAAACGGCTGATGCCTTATCTAGATGTGTTGGAGAGCTTCATGAGTTGGCTATTTCAGTACCAATGATGGTAGACTAGGGGGCCATCAAGGAAGAGAGTATGCAGAATGAGGAGTTGAGGAAGATTATGGAAGATTTGATGAAAGGTGAGAGTAGCCATCCGGGGTACCATCTTGAAGGGGGAAGGCTCTTGCATCAAGGGAGGTTTGTGATTCCACGAAACTCCATATACATTCCCCACTTATTCCAGGAGTTCCACGGTTGTGCATTTGGAGGTCATTCAGGGGTCCAGAAGACCTATAGAAGGCTGACATCCGAGGTTTACTGGAAGGGGATGTATAAAGATGTTGAGGAGATGCTGGTGAAGTGTGAAGTGTGCCAGAGAAACAAATATATAGCAATGGCTCCGGGAGGACTACTACAACTCTTGGCACTTCCAAACAGAGTATGGGAGGAAGTGTCCATGGATTTCATCGACGGACTTTCACGATTAGTAGGGTTTAAGGTCATTATGGTAGTGGTTGACAGATTGAGTAAATATGCACACTTCATTCTCTTACGACATCCCTACACCACAGTGTCAGTGGCAGCATTATTCATTAGAGAGGTGGTTAGGCTGCATATGGTTCCAGAGTCGATTGTATCTGATCGGGACAAGGTGTTCCTCTATTGGTTTTGGAAGGAGTTGTTCAGGTTGTAGGGTACTATTCTCAAGAGAAGCACCGCTTACCATTCACAGACAGACAGACAAACGGAGGTGGTAAACCAAAATTTGGAGACTTATTTGAGGTGTTTCGCTTCTAAAACATCGCGGAAGTGGGCCAAATGGTTGGCCTGGGCTGAGTATTGGTACAATACTTCATACCATACTGCTTCGCAGATGACTCCATTCAAAGTGCTATACGGAATAGATTTCTCACACTTGGTGACTTTTGGGAGAGGAAGTACGTCAGTCTCTTCATTTGAGCAGTACTTAGAAGAAAGGGGCAAGGTGTTGGAAGAGCCGAAGAAACATCTGTTGCGGGCACAACAAATCATGAAGAGGTAGACAAACACATACAGGAGAGACATACAATATGAAGTAGGGGAGAAAGTGTTCCTAAAACTACGACCTTACAGGTATATGTCAGTTTTTCGCAGAAGGAACGAGAAAGTGGGTCCGAGGTACTTTGGCCCCTATGAGATTGTGGACAAAATTGGAGCATTGACATATCGTCTAAAGTTACCCCCATCTGCCACTATACACCCAGTCTTCCACGTGTCACTGTTGAGAAGAGCTCTAGGGGAGCAGACAGTTAGTACGGAGTTGCTAGCTACACTTACAGAAGAGTTAGAAGTGATATTAAAACCACTGGAGCTACTAGGTGTCAGATCAGATAAAAAGTGCTTATTAGGTGGAAGGGCCTTTTCGAATTTGATGCTAGTTGGGAGCCCTATGAGAGGGTAAAAGATCAGTTCCCTTCTTTTCACCTTGAGGACAAGGTGAGTCTTTAGGAGAGAAGTAGTGTCAAGTCGGCTCCTCCTGGGTCGGTTGAACCGGTCCCTAGTGGACCGGTTTGGATTTATGGCAGGTGGCCTAAGCTGGGCGGAATCATGGAAGAGAGGGAGAGAGGGGACGAATGCTCTTAAGGGCCCACTTGCTAATTAAATTTGCTTTGGAGGGAATTTTTGAATTGGGGGGCTGTTTAGGAAATTTGTAATTATCATTTGTCTTTAATTAGTTGCTTTTGGGGAAGGGGTTCATACTTGAATTGAATTTCTTTGTAGTTCATTGGCGTCTTGGGCTCTAGACTACCTTGTCTAGAGATTTGGGATAGACGATCCTCATCTCGAATTGAGGATCCCTTGTATCTTGTTCTAGTGTTTGTTCGGCTTGATTCTCATGTTGCAATCCATTGTTTTGGGGGCTGTTTACCCCCAGATTTTGCTTATTTCTCACTGTTTTTTCCAATTAGTGATAGTTTTGCTTGCGAACTCAAGTTTTTCCCTTAGGGTTACTTGCGAATTCAAGTATTTCCTATCACATAGCTTCCAATTCAGACTCGTCAAGTGAAAGATTAGCAATTTTTAATATTCCTATGTTATCAAGAAACTCAAATCCATTTCCATTAACATCAGACATCATGTTATCTCCTTCCATATAAGTTGGAGTTTTTCTTGATAGAAGCTAAAGGTTTGTATGCACAAACTAAATCTTCAGCCCATTATGGAGTAATTATATTTCTCTTCATTGATTGGATGAAAGAGTATGTGCTCCAATTTCTTTCACAGCAAGATGAGGATGAAACTTCACGAAACAGTTTTATGACGATCGTTTGAAATAGAGGTGCTGAAGTGCCATGTATCAACCACCACATTTTCGGATCAATTCTCCAGTTATCACACAAGGATGCTTGGTCACCAAAGTTCTCTAAATTACCAAAAAATTTAGCAACCTTTGTATTGACACTTCTTCTCTCATATTCATTTGAAAAATAACGCTTTAATCATGTCTTCCTCCTCTACAGCTCATTATCCTTAGAAAGAATAAATGGGTTGACACAAAATGCCGTTTCAAATGTTACAACTCCAAACACAAAGCTCAAATGTTAGATAATCAACAAGTCAAGGGAAGAGTTAAAACTCATTGTCTAATAAGAATTTTATGACATGATTCTAATTATTTTGTTGGATGTGTTAAACTTCTTTTTTTCCCATTTAAGAAGATATACAAATTACAATGACATGCTTTTTTAATACATGAAACAAAAATCAAAGCATTACAAATGCAAAATAATTTGATGCCCTAATATCCTATTCTCTAGTAAACTAACATCAATATAAATGGCTCAAAGGAGATATAATTTTTTCATTGGCAAAATTTTAATTAAAAAAATGGTCTTTTATGTTCTTTTATACTATATTGATTGTGTAAAAGAGGACCTTTGTCGCCTGGCCTGCTCAACGTTGTTCGATTCTCCTCTCTTGCTCCTTCGACAAAATGACGAAGACGAAACTCGCTTGCAGCCGTGAATGCACACTCTCCAGTCGTAGAAACGAAGGAGCCCTAACACTTCGTCTCGCGGGTTCGGAAATGAGAGAGCATCGCTTGCACCATGGAAATAAATACGACGCGTAATTTATTTATTTTTCGTTTTTCAATAGACGCGTGTCGTTTTGAAATTAAATAGTATTTTAATTGGATATGGCTTTGCCGTATCTGACACGTATCGATGTCGTTTCAGACGCGTATCCGTGTCTGACACATATCTGATACAACACGCCTTCATAAATAGGTGTATTGGTGCAACATAGGTTATACTTTAAAACTATGAGAGAGAGTTATGGAGCATAGGTTACGAGATAATATTAATTTTTCTGAAAATCAATTTGGATTCATGCCGGGTATGTCTACTATGAAAGCCATACATTTATTAAGAGGTTTGATGGAGAAATATAGAGAGAAAAAGGAAGATCTTCATATGATATTTATTGATTTAGAGGAAGTGTATGATAAAGTTCCAAGAGAAGTGCTATGGAGAGTTCTAAAAAAGAAAGAGATTAATAATGCTTATATTCAAGTCATTAGGGATATGAATGCTGGAGCTGTTACTTGTGTTCAAACACAAGGTGGTTTGACCAAGTATTTTCCAATTTTAGTTGGATTACATTAAGGATCAACCTAATTAAGCTCATTTCTTTTTGCTTTAGTCATGGATGTTCTTACTAGAGATTTGCATGAGGATGTTCCCTAGTTTATACTTTTTACTGACGATATTCTTCTTGTTTATAAGACTAAAGATGAAGTTGAAGGTACATTTGAATTATGGTGATCAACCTTAGCGTCTAAAGGTTTTCGTTTGAATAGATTTAAAACCGAATACATTGAGTGTAATTTTAGTAGTAATAGATCTAGTGGGGGGTTTGTGACTTTGAGCAATCAAGTCATTAATAAGAGTGCACGTTTTAGATATCTTGGTTTTGTTGTTCAGAGTGATGATGAAATAGATGGGGATATTATTAGTAGAATTCAAGTTGGATGAATGAAGTGGAGGAATGCATCAGGCTTGTTGTGTGATAAAAAAGTACCACTCAAACTTACAGGTAAATTCTATAAGATGGTGGTTAGACCTGCAATGCTTTATGGCGCAAAATGTTGGCCATTAAAAGAGAAGCATAATATTAAGTTAAGTGTTGTAGAGATGAGGATGCTCGGGTGGATGAGTGGCTCTACTCTTAGAGAGAAGCATAATATTAAGTTAAGTGTTGTAGAGATGAGGATGCTCAGGTGGATGAGTGGCTCTACTCTTAGTGATAGGATATGAAATGAGCATATATGTGTAAAGGTTGGAGTCGATCCAGTGACAAATAAGATTAGAGAAAGTTGTCTTAGATGGTTTGGTCACATAAAATGGGGGCCTTCCGATGACCCGGTTAGGAGAGTAGATGTATTAGATTTAACCTATATTAAGAAAGGTAGATGTAGACCTAAAAATACTTGGTTAGAAAATATCAGAAATGACATTTCTTTATTAGATCTAAATGAGAAATTAACTCTTAACCGGACATAATGGAAAAAAAAAGGATTCATGTAGCCAATCCCACGTAGTTGGGTAAAGGCTTGATGTTGTTGTTGTTGTATTGTACCTAAGAACAAATGCTGAATGGATATGAATATCTCTTTCAAAAAGAAAACAATATCATAAACTCTTGGGAATTAATATCATAAAATTTGCTCCACTAAAGTGGTACATTTCCTTAAGCTTTAAGCTTAATTGGGTTCTTATCAGTCTATGTAACTTCATATATAAGATCTATGAGTTCTTCTGGGGAGATGCTCTTTCAACCATCAATCATTTGCTTTGTTTCTCAGTATATGCAGAAGCATCAAATTGACTTGTTTTCTTCTTTTAAAACATTTCAATATAGCTCAAGAATATTGATACTTGATTCATCTTTAGTAGAAAAGTTGTTCAAAATATAAGCACAAGTAAGACCACTATCTAGTTCGAACAAGATTTGATGAACGGGTAAAATACATTCAAACCTGGTTTGTCACCATTGTCGGAAGAGAAATCATCGATGTGCTTGTTTGGGGATGCCACGTCATTTGGGTGGTTTGTGTAGTCATCTTTGTGGGCTAGGTCCCACTATTGTTGGTTATTTATTGCTGGATGCTTACTGTTAAGCATTCAATGTTCATGGAGTTTAAGGACAGAAATGGAATGTGATTGTTTTAACTTATTGGTTCTTACATGTATGAGACTATTGTAGAAATTTTTTTTTGAAGTTTTAGGCAGGAGTTTGAAACTTAGGTAATAGTTTTTATAGGCAAAATTTTAGGTATTAAAATTTTTTATTCTTACTCCCTAGGAGTTCTGAATGTTTTTTTTATTTCTATGTTACTATACCTTAATATCATGCATATAGATGTGTTTCATGGGAAATTTAAGAAATTTAAATTTCACTAAGTGTTGCTTATCCCATGCATTGGTTCATATATGTAACATAGAAAGTGATTGCAATCTGAGCAGGTCGTAAACCATACAATTTATGCTAATGGCTGTAAACCTCCGCACCAATCTCAACTACCCGCCCTTATTATGGTTGGATCGGGCAAGGTGGTGCATGTTTGAACCTCAGTTCTACTTACTATATCTTCACCTGAATAGTCCCCACCCACCAATTATCACCTTCCATTGGCTGAAGGAGCACAACTTGGAGTGTTTGTGCGATATGCACTTGTAGAAAGCAGAGTGCAAGAGAAAGCATACTTCCGTGCGCTTGTACATATGAGTAATTTGGTCATCTTTGGAGAGAAGATGGTGGAAGAATGGTTAGGAGATTGACCCCCATATGAGCTAGAGTGTGTTCATATGTGCCTCTTTCCACCATTTTCTATTATTTAAGAGTGGGTAATCTAGTTGAATCAAAGAAAGGTTGAGGCAAGAAAGATTCATTTGGCAAAAAACTGCAAAATTTAGGCTGACCTTCCGACAACATTTAGCTCTCACGTGGTAACAAAGCCAAATTGGCTAGAACTGGGGTCAGATGGATGGTAGAACCATAGTCATGTAATTGGAAAACTTTGTTGGCTCTTCCTCTGTTGTAGACTCTCATACCTTCCATGACAATTTGTTGCTCTTCATACAGCAATTGGAGCAGATGTGAAGCTGCTAAGAACTGTAGATGGATGCAACAATCCAATGCTATGAGTTAGCAATACAGGTAGCTAAACTTGGGGCATCCATTAGTACTGATTGATTAAATACCTCCGAGATAAAGTCCTGTGATTGTTCGAGGAAGGTAGTGGAGTTGGAGAACTTCCTATAAGATAGGAGCATTATTTTCTATAACCAAAGCATTACTGAAATAGACTTGGTCTCCATCATCAGCATGTAAGTGAGCTTAGATGTGAATTTTTGGTGTCTTTTGACTTGTTTTCCTAAAAAAAGATGTTTACTGTTCTATTTAACAGATTGATGATAGTTATATTGACGGTGATGAGATTGAGTATGGGGATATCAGTGTGAACTTGGAGAGATTTCCACTGGAATGATACATGATGCACATCCAAGGGCTTCCATTGACTTGAATGGTACATGAATATCCATGGACTTTTTATCTGTGGTTTTGTCATTGGTGGTGGAGTAAAACTTAAGTTGGTTGCTGCCAATCTTGAAAAATTAAGATAAAATATTATCCAAGTTTGCTAATGAAATTAAACTTCACACTAACATAGTACTTGCAAGAGTGACATGTAGTAGCTCATTATGTTCTTTGTTAAGTGGAGGAGAATGATGTAGGGCAACCTTTCTTTGAACCTAATAAATATAATAGAAATGTCACGTGCCCATTTTTGGTTAGGCAGAACATAACTAGGTTTATTAAGCATCATGGGATACTTTTTGGAGAGAGAATGTGTTGGTTGACTGCATGCGATTTGCTGTGCGTGAGATTTATTTGACTCATCGTCTTATATTAGGCATCATATAATGGCCTTTCATTTTCTAAAGAGAAAAGAACAAAAATGGTCCCTTGACTCTTTATAAATGATCAAAATGATCTCCAGCTATATTAAAAGAATAGTTTGGCCCTTTAATATTGTTAGGAACTATTTTAGTCTTTCATAAAAAGTCAAGGGACCATTTTGATCATTTTATCATTTTCTAAGTAATGCTTACTGCCGAACTAATTCTTTGAAATTCCCTGGTACAACTGTTCTTATTTTTGAAGTTGTTCTATGGAGTTTTCCAAGTAGAAGCAATATGATGTATAAATTACTCTAGTCTACGAGTTATTAATTTATGTTTTCATACTTACATGTTTATGGCTATGTTGAACTTGAGGGCAGAACAGGTGGATCATCCCATACTTATGACAGAGTGCATTTGCAATCCAATTTCCTCTAGGAGTAAAATGGCTGAACTTCTTTTTGAGACTTATGGGGTGCCATCTCTTGGTATAAGACATGTTCGAAATTGCATTATTCATTATTTTAAGCATTCTTGCAAATTGTCAAGCATCTTTAGGCCCTTTTCCACCCCTTTTTTGGGAGGTTGTAAGGGTTTCTTGACACTGTTGGTTACTTCCACTGCAGCTTTTGGTGTAGATGCGGCGTTCGCTTACAAGTTTAATCAGCAACATGGTATTTGTAGTGAAGATGGCCTCGCAATTTGTTCAGGATTTGCAACCAGCCATGTTATTCCAGTAAGTTTCTGCTTTGCTCTAATTTGGGATTATGCAGTAAATGGTCAAAGTTTCTAAGATGCAAATTCACTTTTTAGTTGGTGAAGTTACTGCAATTATCATGCTTATTCCTTGGGTTGGCTTATCAGTAAAAATAATGCTTTATGAAGCTGAAATTTATCATTACCTCTAGGCTTTATGATGATATGAAGCTTGTGTACTTAATTTGAGTATTGAAACAGATAATTGTAGAACCAGTATTTAATTGGGCGTATTCCCAACTTCATACTGTTTATCATGTTCTGACGTGGATTGGTTTTTTTAAAATTAGTGTATTTTGAACGGTGTAAAGTATCATTCATCTTAGGCCATAGTGAAACATTGCTTATGCAAGATAGTGATTGATGCACAATACAATGCAAGCTCTAGGAATCCACTTGCATCAATAAAATGAAGCATATGTTCAGATTTGATGGCTTTTATTTAGATGCATCTAGTACATTAGATATATCATGGAGAGGAGTGAAAATAGCTATTCAACTTATAATCTATTTAAATGTCAAGAAAAATGCCAAAATTCTAGAGATTAAAAGGTTTGGTAACTGACAACCTAGAAGCATAGGGCCCACAAGAGATGAGGGTTTTTTTTTCTTTTGTCATAATTATTCTTTATGTAGGTGCTATAACTGGTTCGCAATTTATGGACACATGGACATTGATGTTTCACACCTCCCAACATAGATCAAATTCAAAGAGAGGACGAGAAAGTTGGAAAAAAGAAATTATAAATTTATCTAATGGAAAAGTGAAGAGTCGAATTGGCTGTTAGGTATCTGTTACGGAGCCGGCCCTTCCTGGGCCGGCTGGACCGGTCCAGGTCTATAGCTGGCGGAAGAATAGAACAGGGAGGGGCGGAACATTGAGTGGGCCCCTTGCTTGGCTTAATGCAAATTTGGGGGGAAAAAATTGAATGTAAGGGTAGTTTAGGTAAGTGTTAATTATCCTTTCATGTTAATTAGGGGGAATAGGAGGGATGGGGGGATTATCTTGAATTTTGAATTGTGATTTGAGATCTAGGGTTTCTTGCTTGGGCTCTTGGCGTTGTCGGAGATTGGAGAGTTGTTCTTCCTCTCGGATTGAAGAACAAATTGTATCTTTGCTATTTTATACATAGTCTAGTGGAATACAAGCGGTGTTTTGAGTTTTCTCTCAGTTTTCATCCATTTTCTTCACTGTTTTGGCTGTTTCACTGCTGCAAACAGCATTATTTCTTTGTCGTGGTGCTTGTACTGGTTAGGATTGCTTGTGAATACAAGTATTTCCTATCAAATTGGTATCATAGCCTCGATTTGGAACCTTAGGCGGCTGACATTCTGAATTTTCAGCGAGCTTTTAACTTCCGGAAGTAAGTTACATGAGATCTGTGGGGAAGGACGATGGCCGGAAAGAAGGTTGAAGTCTTGGAAGGCGAATTGGGACTAAAATCAGATCTGGAAGGAAAATTTTTTGGTTTTCAAAATCAAATCACCTCCAACAATGAAAGATTGAAAGGGAAGTTCACGGTTATGGAAGAAATGGTGAAGAAATTACTTGAAATGAAGACCAATCCGGTGACATCGGAAGTAAGAGAGACCACTGACGGCCATGGCATGGGAGGAAATCCGAACCCGTTGTGGGGGAGGAGGAATTCGGAGGTGGAGATCCTGGAGGAGGAGAACGACATGCCCCCTCTAGAACCGCTTTCTAGAGAGGAGATGAGTAGGGGATACGACAAACGGGAGGCTGATTTTGTCGGAAGAAGAGAAGAATTTCATCGCCCAGGTGTTGAATTTGAGAGAATCCAGCGTCGATGTGCTGATTTTGAAGGGGGGAGAGAGAGGAATTTAATCGCCGAGGTGCTGAATTCGAAAGAATTCAGCGTCGAGGGGCTGATTGTGAAGAAAGAAGGGAGAAATTTCATCGCCGAGGTGCTGAATTTGAAAGAATTCAGTCTCGAGGTGATGATTTTGAAGGAAGAAGGAGAAAGTATGAAGAGGGGTTCGAGAATAATCGCCGGAGGGAAGATCGTGACAGTTGGGGAGCACCTCATCTTCGAGGAATGGGAGGCTACGGAGGATTCAGGAGAAACGGGGGAGACTCACGGGTGAGGAAGCTGAAGATGCCCGTCTTTGAGGGGGAAGACGGCCATAGCTGGATCTACAAGGTGGAGCGTTACTTCGTTGTCAACGGGTTGACAGAGAAAGAAAAGTTGACAGCGGCAGGAATGTGCTTGGAGGGAAAAGCCTTAGCCTGGCATCAATGGTGTGACAGACGGGAGCCTATCCTGAGTTGGTCGGAGTTCAAAGCATGCTTATTAGAGCGTTTCCGAGCCGATGGGGGAGGAGACATTTATGAGCAATTCTTTCCCCTTACCCAGGAGGGTACGGTGGCAAATTACCGGGACAGGTTTCAGTATCTGGCTAGTAGGCTGGATCATATCTCGAAGTCAGCCTTGGAAGGGAATTTCATGAAGGGGCTGAAACTGGAAATAAGAACATCAGTCAGAGTGTTGGAGTCAAGGAATCTAGGAAGGGCCATGGAGTTGGCCCAATTGGTGGAAGATCAGAAGAAGTATGAAAGAGGGACTCTGGGAAACTATTCAGGGGGGTCGTACAAGACGACGACCACTTTCTTACGAGCAAAAGGGGCAGGCCCCGGAAGCATGAAGGAAGTACCTAAGGAGAAGAAGGGAGGAGGAGGCAACAGTGGACAGTTCAAAAAGCTAACTGAGAAGGAGCTGCAGGAGAAAAGGGCAAAAGGGGTGTGCTTCAGGTGTGATGAGAAGTACATGCCGGGGCATAGGTGCAATGACCGATATGTTCAGGTTCTCCTCGTTTGTGAAGATGAGAAAAATGAAGAGGGAGGTGGGAGTGGCCCTGAGGTGGAGGAGGAGGAGAAGTTGCATCTGGACGTGGCAGAAGTCTCTTTGAACTCAGTAGTGGGATTCACTTCGAGTCACACTATGAATGTGAAAGAAGAGATCTTTGGCCATGAGGTTATGGTGTTGATAGATAGTGGGGCAACACACAATTTCATTTCCACCCAGATTGTTGATGTACTAGGGATGGAGCTGGTGGATACGGGAGGTTACGGGGTGATGATGGGCACCGGGAAGGTGGAGATGGGTAGAGGAGTTTGTTGAGGAGCAGTACTGAAGATTCAAGGGATCCATGTGAAGGAAGACTTCCTTCCCTTGGAATTGGGGAGTACGGATGTCATCCTTGGGATGAAATGGCTGCAGACTTTGGGGGAGACCAAGATCAATTGGGGGACATTATGGATGGAGCTTGTGATAGGGGGAAGAAGAAGGGTGATCCAAGGAGATGTTGGGCTTACCAAGGCTGGGGTGTTACTCAAATCCCTAATCCAGACCATCCAGGAGGAAGGGGAGGCTACTTGGTGGAGTTACACCGATTGGAAGGGATCAGAATTGAGGAAGAAGGCACTATTCCCTCCTCAGTATAGCCTCTCGTAGATCAGTTCAGCGAGGTTTTCCAACCTTCGCAGGGTTTACCACCCCAGAGGGAATTGGAGCATGCCATTACTTTAAAGGAAGGGGATACACCAATCAGTGTTCGCCCTTATCGTTACCCACAGATCCAGAAGGACGAAATAGAGAAGTTGATACAGGAGATGTTGGAGGCAGGGATCATCAGGCCAAGTGTTAGCCCATTTTCTAGTCCAGTCCTCCTGGTCAAGAAGAAGGATGAGAGTTGGAGATTTTGTTTGGATTACAGGGCTCTGAATAAGGGCACTGTACCAGACAAGTTTCCAATTCCGGTGATTGATGAGTTACTTGATGAGCTGTATGGGGCTGTGTTGTTCTCTAAGTTGGATTTAAAATCTGGTTACCACCATATCAGGATGAAGGAAGCCGATGTACCAAAAATAGTTTTGAGGACACATGAAGGGCATTATGAGTTTCTGGTGATGCCCTTTGGGCTGACTAATGCTCTTGTCACTTTCCAATTCTTGATGAACAGAATATTCAAGCAGTACCTCAGGAGGTTCGTCCTGGTCTTCTTTGATGACATTCTGATGTATAGCAAAACTGGAGGGGAACATTTGGAACACTTGAGGGTGGTTCTGGAAGTACTACATGAGCACCAATTAAAGGCCAATTTGAAGAAGTGCAGTTTTGCCCAAACTAGTGTGGAGTACTTGGGACATGTGGTATCCCAAGAAGGATTGGCGGCAGATCCGAGTAAAATTGAGGCAATGTATAAGTGGCCAAGGCCTAGGAACATAAGGGAGCTGAGGGGTTTCTTAGGTTTGACTGGGTACTACCGGCGATTCGTGAAGGGGTGCAGCTCCATTGCCTGGCCGTTGATTAAGCAGCTGAAGAAGGACAACTTCCTATGGGGAGAGGCAGCAACCCAGGCCTTCGAGAAATTGAAAGAGGCCATGACGACAGTACCAGTTTTAGCTCTCTCAGATTTCAGTCAGACCTTTGTGGTAGAGACAGATGCATTAGGATATGGAATTGGGGCAGTATTGATGCAGAACCACAGGCCTATAACATACTTCAGTCAAGTGTTATCAACTAGGGCAAGACTGAACTCAGTGTATGAGAGGGAGCTGATGGTGATTGTCTTGGCCATTCAGAAGTAGCGCCCCTATCTTTTGGGTCGACACTTCATTGTCCGGATTGATTAGAGGAGCTTAAAGTACCTCTCGGAGCAAAGGATGGTGATGGAGGAGCATTAGCGGTGGCTATCCAAACTGTTGGGATACGATTTCGAAATCCAGTACAGACCGGGTTTGGAAAATAAAGCAGTGAACGCCCTATCCATATGTGTGGGGGAGCTCCAAGAGATAGCTCTATCTATACCTTTAATGGTCGACTGGGGGGCCATCAAAGAAGAAAGCAATTTAGATGAGGAATTGGGAAAGATTAGGGAGGACTTGAGGAAGGATAAGAGTAGCCATCCGGGTTACTGCATTGAGGGGGAGATATTATTGTATCAAGGGAGGTTTGTGATGCCACGAACCTCCATACATATCCCCCACTTATTGCAGGAGTTCACGGCAGTGCAGTTGGAGGCCATTCAGGAGTTCAGAAGACATACAGGAGGCTAGCAGCAGAGCTCTATTGGAAGGGGATGCATAAAGATGTGGAGCTGGTGGCGAGGTGTGAAGTGTGCCAGAGAAACAAATACATGGCCATGACTTCAGGAGGACTGCTACAACCTTTGATACTTCCAAACAAAGTTTGGGAGGAGGTGTCAATGGACTTCATCGATGGATTACCACGATCAGACTGTCATCATGGTGGTGGTGGACAAGCTTAGTAAGTATGCACAAATCATCCTCCTGCGACATCCCTACACCACAGTGTCAGTGGCATCAACATTTATTAGGGAGGTTGTTAGACTGCACGGGGTTCCTGAATCGATAGTGACGGATCGAGACAAGGTGTTCTTTAGTCAGTTTTGGAAGGTTCTGTTCCGATTGCAGGGCACTACCCTCAAGAGAAGCATCGCTTACCATCCACAGACAAACGGTCAGACGGAGGTGGTGAACCGAAGTTTAGAGACCTATTTGAGGTGTTTTGTTTCGGAGACCCCGCAGATGTGGGCAAAATGGCTGCCTTGGGTTGAACATTGGTACAATACCTCGTACCATTCCGCCTCCTAGATGACCCCATTCAAAGTGTTGTATGGAAGGGACCCTCCACCCCTGGTGCACTTTGGGAGAGGTAGTACACCTGTGTCGTCAGTCGAGCAGTATTTGGAAGACAGAGACAAGGTGCTGGAAGAATTGAAGAAACATCTGATGAGGGCCCAATAGATCATGAAGAAGCAGACGGATTCACACATGAGAGACATGCAGTTTGAAGTGGGGGAGAAGGTGTTCCTGAAATTACAACTCTACCGCAGCAAATAGTGGCCAGAAGAAGGATCATAAACTAGCACCCAAGTACTTTGGTCCCTATGAAGTGTTGAACAGGGTTGGTGCGGTGGCGTACCGATTAAAGTTACCCCCATCAGCCACCATACATCCAGTGTTCCATGTGTCTCAGCTGAGAAAGGCCATAGGGGAGCACGCAACAAGTGAAGAACTTCCAGATACCATGACGAAGGACTTAGAGGTGGTTCTAGAACCACTAGAGCTGGCAGGAGTTCGATCAAACAAAAAGGGGAATAAATAAGTACTGATTAAAAGGAGGGGTCTCCCTGATTTCGATGCTACGTGGGAATCGCTGGAAAGAATGAAAGAGCAATTTTCCTCGTTTCACCTTGAGGACTAGGTAAGTTTTTGGGAGGGGAGTAATGTTACGGAGCCGGACCCACCTGGTCCAGCCTGGACTGATCCAGGTCTACAGCCGGCGGAAGAATAGAACAGGGAGGGGAGGAACATTGGGTGGGCCCCTTACTTGGCTTAATGCAAATTTGGGGGAAAATTTTTGAATGTAAGGGTAGTTTAGGTAAGTGTTAATTATCCTTTCATATTAATTAGGGGGAATAGGAGGGATGGGGGGATTATCTTGAATTTTGAATTGTGATTTGAGATCTAAGGTTTCTTGCTTGGGCTCTTGGCATTGCCGGAGTTTAGAGAGTTGTTCTTCCTCTCGGATTGAAGAACAAATTGTATTTTTGTTGTTTTATCCATAGTCTAATGGAATACAAGCGGTGTTTTGAGTTTTCTCTCAGTTTTCATCCATTTTCTTCGTTGTTTTGGCTGTTTCACTGCTGCGAATAGAAGTATTTCTTTGTCGTGGTGCTTGTACTGGTTAGGATTGCTTGTGAATACAAGTATTTCCTATCAGTATCTCCAGTCACTTCAAGTTTCCCACTTAGGGATCAAGGACCTAATATTAATTGGGAAGAAAATTTTCGTTCATGTTAAGAGGTTTTGAACATTGTCGTTGCTAGGGGTGCAAACGAGTCGAGTCGAGCTCGAGTCAGGAGGTGTTCGAGTCGAGCTCAACTGTCAAATACCGAACTCGAGCTCGAGCTCGAACTCGAGTCGAGCTCAAAAGTTGAGCTCGAGCTTGACTTGTTCAACTTTAAACGAGTTTGAGCCGCTCGTCGAGCTTGTCGAGCTCGTCGAGCCTCCCATATGGTCCGGTTCGCCTTCTGAAATATGAACTTGGCGAGCCTCCGACGTTCTTTCAAAAATGCAGCGGGAAAAGAGAGAGAGAGAGAGAGAGAGAGAGAGAGAGAGAGAGAGAGAGAGAGAGAGAGAGAGAGAGAGAGTATTGAGGAGAATAAAGTGTTTGCATTTATTATTCAGCAAGTTATTTAAATGAACAAGTCACTTCAGCTAAGTAATTGGACCGTTGGACGGCTGAAGTTTGTTAGATTAGACTACTTTAATTTTGAAAATTGAAATCCATGCGCGGCATTTGAGAATGAAATACACAGCGGGAAGTTGGATTTATATAAAACAAGTATTATTAATAATTTTAATATATTTAAACTTAATAATTTCGAGCCGACTTGCGAGCTCACGAACCGAGTCTCATCAAGCTCGAACTCGACTCGTGAGCTCGATAAGCTCGGCTCGCGAGTCTATAAACGAGTCGAGCTCGAGCCGGCTCGCGAGCCGGCTCAGCTCACTTGCACCACTAGTCGTTGCGAAGTCCCAAGTCCTGAATGAGAAAAGTGTAGGGTTCTATTAGGTAGTCGACAACCAGCGTAAAACTTATCGAATAATCATGGCATGAATCTTTTAAAAAATTGTGTTAATGCTAGGGTATCCCTTGGAAGCGACGCGTTGTATTGCCTGAATACAGCGACAAGTGTGCAAGGGCCGCTGCACCGGCGCACGGGTGCAGTGTTAAATGGGCAAGGGTTCTCACATCAAGGACGGATGTGGGCAAAGAAGCTTGTCCATGAAACTAAAATTATGATGAAAACTTGGAATATAGGCTCCCTTACAGGAAAATTAATAGAATTAATAGATATTATGATTCATAGGAAGATAAATATTCTATGCATTTAGGAGACTAAATGGGTTGGAGAGAAGGCTAAGGAGACTGATAGTTTATGATATAAACTATGGTATTCAGCAGAGCCCTGCATTGGATACCCATACCCAATTATCCACACCCACCCATGTACCCACCCATAGGATATAGGTACGCCCATGGCCTTGTGGGTGGGTACTCAACATCATGGGATAAATCGATTTACATTGTTAATCACCGTATATCTTATATTACTGCAATCCTCGTTGTGTAATGTGCAACACTTAACCACAATACTGCAACTGCAGTAAATTCTAATATGAGGCTTGAAAGTTTGGAATCAGAGTAAAGGGCAACAAGCCTTAAGGCCATCAGTCAGTGGCATACTGCATTCAAGAAGCATAGAAAGTGGGTGGGTAAGGCATCCCGAAAGTCACCATGGCTGGGGGTGGGTGGGTGAAACCTGCCAGAGTAAAGCATGGGTACCCAACCAGGATCCATGTAGGGCTTTGGTATTCAGGTAGGAGTCGTACTAGAAATGATGTATGTGTGTTTATAGATAAGAGTTTGAAGGATAATGTTATTAAAATTAACAGAATTTGAGATAGAATAATAGATTTAAAGATTGTTGTTGATGTTAAGATTGTTAATATTATAAGTGTTTATGCTCCTCAAGTAGGTTTGGATATGGGTTCAAAATTAAAATTTTGGAATGAGTTATAAGAATTAATACAAAAGTTTCATTTTGAAGAAAGTTTTTATTGGAGGAGATTTAAATGGATATATTTGTAGAGAAGTAGACGATTTTAAAAGCATTCATGGTGGCCATGAGTTTGAAACGACAAATAAAGGTGGTAAGACCATATTAGATTTTTAGCTTATGATTTTTTAATAGCTAATACCTAATTTCATAAAAGAGATGAGTATCTTATAACTTATAAAAATGAATATAGTAAAACGCATATTGATTATTTTCTTACAAAAAAATTATATCGTTTAGATTACAAAGATTGTAAAGTTATTCTGAATGAAAATTTATGTACCCAATATTGATTATTAGTTTTGGACTTTTAGATAAATGGGTAGATAATAAAAAATAAAGTAAAAAAAAAATTTCTAGGATTAGATGGGGGCATTTAAAGATTATTAACAAAAGTATTTTTGAGAGTAAGATTTTAGATCTTAAGATTTTGTCTATGCATGAGGATGATAATGTTATGTGGGAAAAAATGACTAGTGATATTAAGAATATTGCAAAATATGTGCTTGGAGTTTTGAAGGAAAAAATTCCTAATAATAAAAATAGTTGGTGGTGGAATCCAAATGTGCAAGAAAAGATAAAAAATAAAAAGATTTGTTATAAAAATTGATTTAGATGTAAAAATTTTGATAATTGGGAAAGCTATAAAGAGACTCATAAGAAATCTAAGAAAGCTATTTGTGATGCAAAGAGCTTAGCTTTTAATGATTTATATAATATATTAGATGCTAAGGAGGGAGAAAGATATATGTATAAGTTAGCCACACAAAGAGATAGGAGTAGTAAGGATTTAGTTCAAGTGAAGTGTATTAAGGACGAATATTAAAAAGTACTTTTCTTATTAGATGATATTCAACAAAGGTGGATGATATATTTTGTTAAACTTTTTAACGAATAATGTAAAAATACGATTGACTTTAGTTACTTTAGTACCCTAAATGAAAATAAAGATTTTTTTCTTTCGGCGTATTAGTAAAATCGAAGTTAAAGAGGCTTTAAAGAAAATGAAGTGTGAAAAAGTTGTTGGACCGATGATATTCCAATAGAGATGTGGAAATGCTTGATGAAGGAATTTCTTGGCTTACTAAATTTTTTAATACTATTTTGAATACGAAAAAGATGTCAGATGAGTGGAGAATGAGTGTGTTAATTCCTATTTTTAAGAATAAAAGTGATGCACAGGAGTGTGCGAATTATAGATGAATTAAGTTAATGTGTCATACTTTAAAACTATAGGATCGAGTTATGGAGTGTAGGTTGCGGCGTGATACTAATATTTCTCAAAATCAATTTGGATTCATGCCAAGTAGGTCTACTATGGAAGCCATACATTTATTGAGAGGTTTGATGGAGAAATATAGAGAGAATAAGGAGGATCTACATATGATTTTTATTGATTTAGAGAAAGCCTATGGATAGTTCTTGAAAAAAAAAAAGAGTTTATATCGCGTATATTCAAATCATTAAAGATATGTATGCAGGAGCTATTACTTGTGTTCAAACGCAAGGTGGTTTGACCAAGTATTTTCCTATTTTGGTTGGATTACATCAAGGATCAGCCTTAAGCCCATATCTTTTTGCTTTAGTCATGGATGTTCTCACTAGACATTTGCAAGAGGATGTACCTTGGTGTATGCTTATTGCTAATGATATTTTTCTTGTTGATAAGACTAGAGAGGGAGTTGAAGGTAAACTTAAATTATAGAGGTCAACCTTATAGTCTAAAGGTTTTCACTTGAATAGATCTAAAACTGAATATAGGGAGTATAATTTTAGTAGCAATAGACCTAGTGAGGGGATTGTGACTTTGGGTGATCAATTCATTAATAAGAGTATACGTTTTAGATATCTTGGTTCTATTGTTCAGAGTGATGGTGAAATAGATGGGGATATTATCAGTAGAATTTAAGTTAGATGGTTGAAGTGGAGGAATGTATCGGGCTTATTGTGCGATAGAAAAGTCCCCCTCAAACTTAAGGGAAAATTCCACAAGATGGTGGTGAGACTTGTAATGCTTTATGGTGTTGAATGTTGGTCATTAAAAGAGAAGCATAATACTAAGTTAAGTGTTGCAGAGATGAGGATTCTTAGGTGGATGAGTGGTTTTACCCGTAGACATAGGATACATAATGAGCATATACGTGAAAAGGTTGGAGTAGCTCCAGTGCAAGATAAGATTAGAGAGAGTCGCCTTAGATGGATTGGTCACATTAAACAGAGGCCTTTTGATGGCCCGGTTAGGAAAATTGAGGTATTAGATTTGACTTATGTTAAGAAATGTAGAGGTAGACCTAAAAAGACTTGGTTAGAAAATATTAGAAATGACCTTTCTTTTTTAGATTTAAATGAGAATTTGACTCTTAACATGACACAATGGAGCAAAAGGATTCATATAGCCGACCCAACCTAGTGGGATAAATGCATGATGTTGTTGTTTTTCTCTTCCCTTCCTCCTGTTCTCATGAGCAAGAAAAGATTAGCTGCTCTTTAACGGGCTTATATGTTTTTAACTTTTTATTGAGCTGTAAGAATGAAAAAAGGAAGTTTGTTTGAGATTTATAGTTTCTATTTTTTGGTTCTCTTTATGTTTAGATTACATCCATTTTGAACATTAAGTGCTTATCATTTTCTTTCTTAAAACATCCAATCTTCAGCTGTTTTTTTCTTTTTCACTTGTGTTTGGTTAGACACCTGCTCATTATCGCTATTTTCAGTTTGTAGAAGGGGAACCTGTTTTGGAGGCATGCTGTAGGACAAATGTTGGTGGATATCATGTTACGGACTATTTGAAGCAGCTTCTTTCGTTAAATTACCCCTATCATATGTATATATCTTCCTGATCCCCATTCATCTATTCTTCTTTCAAAGTTGTTATAAATATTAACAGTTAAATTTCGTTTTAAAAGCTCAAGCATAACATGGGAGAAGGCAGAGGAGCTGAAGCTGGAGCACTGCTATGTTGCTTATGATTATGCTGCAGAATTGCAATTATTTCAGGTTTTTTCAACTTTTTTATTTCTTAATCATTAAGGTCCATATTGTCCATATATATATATATATATATATTTTTTTGGTATACTGTAGAGAATTGCTATTTGTACACCTTTGTGTTCCAATTGCAGTTCAGTAATTTCTTTGCTTTGTTATTACCTTCCATAAATGTTCAATGGTCTATGTGTACCACACCATGAAAGTTGGGAAAGTTTTTTTCAAATGGGGTTTTCATATGGTTATACATTTGTCACAAGGCCACAGCAAATATGATCAATTTTAACTGATGCCAAATTGTGTCATGGTAGTGAAATTTACCACAGTTGTTGAACACAAATTTTGGGCATCGCATCACTTAATAGTGAGATATACACATTATATGAAGGAATGAAAAAAATGATGGGTATTCAAAGCCTTTTGTTTCTAAAAATGTTTCAAGAGTTTTTAACAAAAAATATAGAATGCTTATGTTGAAGTATTGTGGGACCCACCCACAATTCAATCAATCTTCATTGGGATCCTTAAGCACACAAATTAAGGATTCTAACTATTTGATCAATCCTCTTATGACCTTTAGATTTTGCAATCCGTTTGTCTCTTCGTATTTTAGTCGTTGGTCGTTCTTGGGAAATTTTTTCTTTTTTGTAAAGAACTTTGATTTATTTTCATTGTAAGTATTTTAGAGTAGCATATAAATTCTTCCTCACTTTGTACATAATCAAGTAATAAAATTCAAAGTTTTTTTTTCCTTTTCTATTTTTCTACATGTTATTAAAGTAAAGTTAAGGTTTCTGTTTTCCAATCTTTGTTCTTTTTTTTTTCTTTCCCCCTTCTTGTCAAGTTTCTTCCTTCACTTTATTAGGACTAATTTCTTTGACTTTACTTTCAAAGAGTCGACTATCATGAATGGCAAAAATCATGCTAAAGAAGAACTCTATAAGCTACAAGGCTCATATTGCCTGAAGGAGAGAAATTATCTAAAATTATCTAAACTGATCCTAAATTTTGAAGACCTTTCTAAGAAGAAAGGGAAAGATCTATCTTATAAATCCTCTTTCGGAGCCAAAAGACTCAAATTTTATTTTTTGAGATGAAGAAAATTCTATGATCATGACATGGTTCTGGAATACCATGATACTTGAAATCAATTGGTCATATATGTTTCTTTCTACCGCAATAGAACTTTGACGCATTGTTAAACAAACGTGCTCAAAATTGAAAGATACTTCCCTCATCAACGAGATCAAAGTTAAGATTTTGACAACAAAGTAGGGTAACATTCATGTTATGAGTACTTTAATGCAATGATGGTTTATTAGATTGAATTGGATTATTACCAAGATTTCATGTTGAGATGGTGTGGTAATTCCAAGGTTTTAAAAAGCGAAATCGGTAATCGAGATGTTTTTTCCAAGCGAGGCGAGGCGTAAGCCTCAAAATGATTAAAATAAATTAATTTAAAATTATAAATAATGACAAAAAATAATAAAATATTATGTCAACTATGAATTTGAAGATTTGTTTCAAGATAATATTACTAGAATACAAGATTTAAAATAAACTCACTTAAAAATAAAATATCCCCTTAGGTCAAGACCTAAAGCAGGCTCATCATCACTTTGATTGTCTTCATAAGAATCTTCATAATTAATGTCAAAGTCATCATCAAACTCTTCTTCATCTATAACATTTTTTCCTTTATCTCCTATATCAGTTAATATTTCATTAGCTATAAAATGAAACAATAGTAACATACAAAATAAGTCATTATATTTAAGAATACCTTTGAATTTTTTTGAAGCTCCAATCTCACTTTGTTTCTTTCTTTTATATTGTTGACCTCCGGATCAAAACCAAAAGAAAACAAAAAAATGTATAACAGAACATACCTTATCCAAGTGATCCACGAATTCAGCCAGAAATCCCGTCAAAATCACTGTACACGCGGCGCCGTTCGCGTTCATTCCCGCAAATCCAGTTGAAATCCCGCTGTGCAGCGCCGTTCGCGTCGCTTCTCCGCATCTTCTGCGTAAATCCCGCGAGCTCGCCTCGACCGTGCTCCATCTTCGCGTCTATAAAACCCACACGACTCCATTCACTCCTCTACACTCACACAACACTCTCCGCTCTCTGCATCTCCACTGTCGACCTCAAACCTCTTCCACTCTCGACTCTCGTTCGCTTCCTCCAGCAGGCCGACGACTCCCCGAACTCCACCTGTAATAGCCGAAGCCTCCTTCCTCTGCCCGACAGCTCCTCTCCCACTCCCGACGCCAACCTCACGCCCGTCTCCCTCCTCCGACCTCTACAGCAAACCAAAACCCCTGCTCGCGATCCATCTCTCCCATTTCCTTCGACAGACCCCTCCTTTTCCGAACACCAAGTCGAAGCCACTTGACTCCTCCGACCGATCTCTCGATCCCCTGCTTCTTCAGCCCGCACAGAGAGAGAGAGAGAGAGAGAGAGAGAGAGAGAGAGAGAGAGAGAGAGAGAGAGAGAGAGAGAGAGAGAGAGAGAGAGAGAGAGAGAGAGAGAGAAGGGAAGCTTTACCCGAGCCGACCTCTATTGCATACACCCCGTCGATCTCCTCCTCTGCTCTCCCCGATCAACCCCACGGCCTCCTGCTCTTAGCCGACCTCCCTTTACCTTGCCCGATCCAATCCAGCAGCCGCCCCCTTTGCCTTAGTCAATTTTTAGGTATAGTTTTTTATTAGTATTGTTATTATACTATATTTATACTAGTTATTATTATTAATTAATAATAATTAGTTATAGTTAATTATAATTATTATAATTAAATATTTTAATTTCATTTAATTATTATTAATAATTAGTTTTAATTAAAATAAATTATAATTAATTTTAATTTTTATAGTTAATTATTATCATTAATAATTAACTATAATTTTATTAAAATTAATTATAATTAGATATTTTAATTTAAATTAATTATTATCAAATATAATTAAATATGATTAATTATTATAATTATGATTAATTATTATCATTTATTATAATAATGATAAAAAAAATGATAATGCTTCTCTCTCTCTTACATCGACCTGCGTGTCGAGTCGGTGGTCTGCCCATGCACGCTTTTCTCTAGCGTGGTGGGAGGGGCGACTGGCGCGACACCTACGACGAGGTAGGCGAGTGACTCCTCGATCCGTGTGCCAACCCCGACGACACTTGCAAAGGTATAAGCTCCTAAACTCTAAACTCCGAGAACCATTCCCGGCGCTTGCAACGCGGCGAACGACCAACTCATGCACGCTTTTCTCTAGCGTGGTGAGAAGGGAATTCGTTGCGATGCTTGCGACGGGACGGGTAATCAAAACCCTATTTTCGGTGTTAGCGGCGGACCGGAAAACCAACTCATGCACGCTTTTCTCTAGCGTGGTGGGAAGGGAACCCGGTGCGACGCCCACAACGAGACGGGGTAAAATATAGAATTGCTTAATTTAAACCGGTGCCCGCAACCCATGCACGCCTTTCTCTGGCGTGGTGGGGAATAAAAGAAATTACGGCCGCGGTGTCCTCTTTTGAGGGCACCTACCGTGCACGCTTTTCTCTAGCGTGGCGGGAGGCCCAGTTTTCCGTAGTTTTCCCCTAAACGGGGGAGACGCCGGAAGGCTGCCAAAATTTCGGGTAAATGCAAGATCGTACTTGAGACAATTTGGAGCTTTACTTGGACATTGATTGGAGCATCAAACGGACTTAATTCAAACTCAAACAATCTAATAAGTTCGAATGCAAACGAAACAAAGAATGACTCGAACTACAGTGGACAATGAACTTGGACTCTACAAGACCATTGAGGACCTTTATTTGGGACTTGAACTCTATAAAAGTGACAGAAGATTTAAACTTGAACATGAGCTTGGGCTTGAACTCAAGCAAGAACTTGATTTAACTCAGAGGACTTGTGAACATACATTTGAACTTGAATTTGAACAAGGAACTCACATTTGGATCTAAATGAAAAATACAAAAGGACATGTTGTAATTTGAGCCTCATTTGATCATGATTTGAACAATCATGTGGACTAGTAATTTGACCAAGGAGGACTTGAACTAAAGCTCAACCAAATGAACTTCATTCAAGCTTGATTTGTACTTTAATTACTAAGGACTTGGATTCGAATCCATAAGAGAAGTAAAGGAGCATGAACTCAAATCAAACTTGAATGAGCAAAGGACTTGGATCAAGTCTGATCAAGAAAGATTGAACTTGAACAATCATGAGAATTTGAATCATATGTAAGAGAATCCAAACTCAAAGGAATACAATGGGCTTAAGTTTGAGTTCAAGTGGATGATGACAAGAGACTCAACCGAACTACAAAAGACTTGAATTTTCATTCAAACTCATACGAAAATTTGAGCTCGAGATCAAGCCTATTTCAAATTTGAATCCAAATCAAACAGTAGAAGGTTGTGCTTGCAAGCTATTGGACTTCAATGAACTAGAACTAAGATGATGAAAGGTGCAAATCGAATACACAAGAATGTGTGAGGCTTGTGATGAGCCAAAGGACCATAAATACAAATCATGTGTGAGCAAATGAAGGGGCATAGTGAATGAGAGTAATTCTTATATCTCATTCACAAGCAACAAACAATATGACTATACAACTTGATTGTAGAATCTCTAATCCACATAAAAACAATATGGAACTAATGGTGTTAATGTCAACTTACAAGTCTATGTTAGAAAAGTTTGAAAGACGTTCAAGCAAATGCACCAATTATAGCAAACATACACGTATGTAATGATGATAATCAACAACGAATAACAAATTATCTACAAGCACCTACAAATCCAAGGCAGGAGATTAGTTAGTGCACTATGGCCCGCCTACAAAAATCAACAAATAGTGCACGACAGTCTACCTGTAAGAAGCAGCGAACAATTCTATTTAGAAGCTGCTACGCCACGCCACCGGATCTGCAATATTCGTACAAGCAGACAGAAGGCGTCTACAATTATTTCAAAGTACCCCTGCACGTGCACTATAGTTTGTATACGCATAGGTACACAAAGGGGTAATTGTAATCAAAAACCCGCATGGGCCCCGGCGAGCGTGTTATTGGTACACACGTGATGTCTAGGGATGCTGCGCGGGTTGACAAGTGAATTCAGGCTCGAACCCGATCCTCATATACGGATTAATAGGAGTCGACAAGGTTCGAACCAACAAATAAATATGTGGCCGTGGCGACCAGAATATTTATTTTAATACATTCATATTAGGCCTTCAATGCCTAAAATCAAAAGAGTTCACTTTCAAGGGTACAAAGCCTACGAAACCCGATCCTCTGTCGACAGCCCGACAGAGTTGACAAGGTTCAATCCATAAAAAGAAATGACCCCCAAACACCCCAATGATGGCCGTGTTGAATGCAGATCTCAACCGGAGTGGTTCACAAATATTTTCAATTGTCTCCCAATAAGTCCATTTCAAATAATCCAAAGCTCCACCCAAAAGTCCATACAAAATCCAAAATTCCAAAATATTTTAAAATGAAATAAATCTATCAATGCGCTTAAAGCAAAATTCATCCACCCTCCGCAACAGTTTGTCGAGATGGATAAATTAAAACTTACTTCAGCTCACAAAAGAGCTAAATGCCTAGTCGAAAATATCACTAGGATCCATTCTCAAACAATCTCTTGCCAGTAAGGACGTGGTACGTGTACTCTAACCGGTAGTTTCGCCGCCAAATGGCACTGCAGGTAAACGGTTATGACCCGGGGCCCTCTGAACCGAGTGGTTTTGCCGCCAAATGGCACCACAGATAGCGGTTATGGCCAGAGCCAATACGCTCCTTAATGGCGTTAAATCCTTGAGATATGAATCAATAGGATATGATCGATAGGGCACAAAGCCCTCTGTAAGCTAAGGTGGATTCAAATTTGTCCCCTTAGACAAACATTCAACCCCGGTCTACAAGGTCCCCTTGGACGAAGCAACCCATGGCTGCCGACAAGGATCCTTCTGTCAGGTTGGGTCGACTACCTCCTCTGACTAAGTAGACCAGGGACCACGATGGCCCGGGACGACGGAACCATGGGATCTTGTTCGGGTCTATCATCCATTCCCCCACCATCCGCTTTAAGTGCACGATGGTGAAATTTCTATTTTAAATATCAAACTTTCCAAACATTTCCCAAATTCCCAAATCCAAACCTAATTTTCAAATCTAAATTCTACCAATATCCAATTTATACCAATATCAAAATCCATTGCTGCTACTATATGCCAGATAACACGTATTCTATACGTATCTGATTGACGACTAGCCTTAATCGAAAGTTCTCTCTCGTGATCGGGAGGGGTAATTAACTATAGGGGCTTGCGCCTATAGGAAACCAGAACTCAGATCATAAAGTCCTCACAAAATGAGGGCGAAATCTCTGGGTAGTGTCTTATCTACAAACCCATCTGCCTTCCAAAATTTACCCCGGAACTTAGTTCGTTAAAACTCCCTCGCCGAATAAGAAAAGCGAGCGGAGGCCGGGGCCGAATTTTCGGAGCCCACAGATTTCTGGCGACTCCGCTGGGGATTGGTTTCTCTTTCCATCTCTGGCTAGTCATTTATAAGCTATAGTAGCAGCCGTATCAACCCATACTCATAATTTTGAGTCTTTCACAATAATCATTTAACGAATCGAAGTCTTAAATCTTTCAAAATGATCATTTGACAAATTCATTTGGCATTCAACAGTGTTTTAAATTTATTTTTATTGCTTGCTTATGCTAATCATTATTGGTCTATTTTTATTTTAGTGTTATGTGCAAGTCTCTGCATTTTGAAAGTGCGGGGTGATGTATCAGATTCTGATTACTAACCCTTGCCTTTCATTTATGCAGATGGATCTACAGAACACGCCGATGACTGTCCAACTGGGACAAGGAGCCAGGATCCAACTGGCTAATGCTGTCATAGAGACTGGAAATACTGGTGCTACCATTCAATTTGGTAGTGTTGATTTTCCTGCAGTCGTTGCAAGGACTGCCGCCATTCCCGTGAATGGAAGGAATACTGAAAGGCCTGCCAGGAGGCCCTATTCTACTGAAGCTGTCACCCGTCGTGTGCATCTGCCAGCACAACGATCTTTTACTGAAAATACTCGTGATAGAGTTTCTGTATTCGAGAGGCTATCACAGCCCGAGGTCCTGACCACCAGAAGAATTGTGAATGGTGGAAGAGTCTCTGTGGTGACTACAAACACCACACCCCTGCCGACCAGGTTATTTGCGTCTGGGAAATACGATGTTGTGGCCTCCTCATCTGGAGGAAGGCCTACAAGGAGGCAAAGAAGGAAGATGAATGCTGAACTTCGAGCTCAGCAACAACAACTCCTTGTTCACCCTTCCAATCTGTCAGCCCAAGAGCCTGAAGTCAATGTTCCCACCAGGAACAAATTTTCTGATCTAAAATGGGTCAAAAGAAATAGCTCTACTGGGGAGCTAAAAAAGTCTTTTTGGGAGCAACGGCCTGAAGCCCCAGCCCCTCCTAGGAGAAGTGAACCTGAGACCATGTCAGCTCGAGTGTATCGAGTCTTAAAGACTGTAAAGGAGAAGGGTTTGAAGAAAAAGAAGTTCCAACAGCCTTTAGTGATAGAGGCCAGAAGAACCCCGCCAAGAGAGCGTCTATCTGCTGTGGCGGAAAGAAGAGAAAGAAGACATGTCCCACGCGGTGAACATCGGGGTGTGACACCTGAACCATATGTTCAGGGATCCACCGCTGAAAGGTCCCGGTGGAAAGGAAAACAAGTCTGGAGGCCAAAGCCTCGAGGAAATGAAAAAGAAAGAAGAGAAAGGAGGATTGATCTGGGCGTGACATCCGGTGAGGCTTCCCGGAGATCCGCCCCCATCTACAAACAACATCAGAAGTGGGCCACAAAAAGGACCCATAATGACACTGTTCCAGACGGTAGACACCTTGGAGAATCCTCCAGGGGATCCCGTCGCCCTCCATCCCCTCCAAAGGAAGAGACTAATTTTGATCGCAGCCCACTGATCGAAGAAGTCCATGTGCCTAATCAGGAGCCGGAAATCCAATGGCGTCGTCGCTCGGAGATCCGAGTACTGGAGGAAAATATAGATGATCAAAATTTAGAGGAAGAAGAACTCCTTGAAGGGGAAGAAAATATTGAAGAAAATATTGATGAATTTCTGGAAGAAAACTTGGAAGAAGGATTGGAAGAAATAAACAACGCCCTAGACATGGAAGTTGTCTATATGGTGACACATATAGACCTTGATGATGACGCCAATTATGATGATGATGAAGATGAAGAGCGTTGGCAACCGCCACCCAGGCAAGTATATCGTCGTCGTCGTCGAGAAGGGTCCACCACTGGCAGAAGTCGTCATTCTCAAGAAGAAGAAGAAGTGGAGGAAGTAGATGAAAATCCTTCTGAAGCCGAGAACGTCACACTCGCTGAAATGCGACGACAAATGAGGCGACAAATGAGGGCCAAAGATAGGGAAATATCTCAGTTAAATGAGAAGATGACTGAGATAATGACTCAGATGGGGGCAATGATGCAGATGATGCAAAGAAATACTGCTATTGGTGCCATGCCTAATCCTCCTGCTGACCCTCCGAATTTCCAAGTGCCACAGGGTTCGGGAGTATAGGGAGCTCCTGAAGGTGGTCACGAAGCCCATAATATCGTTCGCCAACCCACTCCGCAGAATATTGCAAGTACTTCCGAGCCTGTGACTGCTGCACAGTTAGAAGGAATAATCACAGAAAAGATCAGGGCTATTATAGCCGTCGATCAAGCAGAAAAGTTGGTGGGCAAAGGTCGTCCGTATCCTGCTGAGTACGACCAAGTACCATATCCAAAAGGGTATTCTGTACCAAAGTTCAACACTTTCAATGGTAATAACAACCCCAGGCAGCACCTGGCACAGTTTAAAGCCACCTGTGGGAACACAGGAGGAAATGACGCCCTACTCTTCCGACAATTCGTTAGTAGTTTAACAGCAACTGCTTTCGAATGGTACGCTGAACTACCAAACGATTCTGTGAAGACTTTCGCAGAATTAGAAAATATGTTCGTGAAGAGATTCGCCAGTGCAACAGAGAAGATCACGATCGCTGACCTCGCTCTGGATAAGAGAAAAAGAGAAGAATCAGTGACTAAATACATCACTCGCTGGCGAAATTTGAGCATGAAATGTGAGCAGCAGTTAGAAGAAGAGCATGCCGTACAGTTGTTAATGGGCAACATTGATGACAAGATGCAACCCTTCCTGTGCATGGCTACAATCAACACATTTCAAGACTTACTCGACAGAGTGGCCAAATTTGAGAAACTAAATTTGTCCAAATTAGAAAATCATGCTGATAAGCCCAAGAAGGCTAAGGCCCCGGGTGCTAGAAGGGGTGATGCCGATTCTACATTCTTCTCAAGAGCTGATAGAGAAAAACAGGTGATTTATAATGTAGACAAGGGCAAGCAGCCGATGCAATATCAAGAAAAGCCCAAACAGGCCTACAACCCCAACCCCCAGCCAAAGTTGATATTAGGGGAAAATGATAAGCCACGGACTTATCAAGCTGGAGGCCAGAGACAAGCAATAGGAACTGGTGATAGAACGTTCCAATCACTCAAAGATAAAATGAATAAAGAATATTCATTCAAGAGGGAGAGTGTCGCCAAATTATTTCGACAAGTGTTGAAATCGGGTCTAGAACTGCCTGAATGCAAGAGACCCGAAGAGTCGAAGCACACTGGTGACCCAAATTTCTGCCCATATCATCGGGTGCTGAGCCATCCTATTGAAGATTGCAATATCTTCAAGGATTGGCTTGAGAGAAAATATCAGAAGGGAGAGATCACATTGTCCGACAATGTATTGTCTCACCCTAAAAAGGAATCAGCTCGGGTAGTCACGTCCTCTTCCGTAACCCTGGTTGAAAAAAGAAGAAATGAAAAGAAGCCAATTCAAGAAGAACAGTGGGAGACTGCGGTCTCTAAGAAAACTGTGAAAATGTTGAAGCAGCTTGAAGGAGTTTCAGGTGTAAAGTGGAAGTCTCCTATTGAGCCAATGATAGATTTGAAGGCACTGCCGGTGGTACGACCTTCTACTTCAAAACAGTTTTCCAACCAAGTTGGTTCTTTAAAGACTGAAAAGAAGAAATCATCAAAGAAGAAAACCAAGTTGAAGAAGCCTAAAGAAAAAAAGACTGTAACTCAGAGGGTTATTGACAATTTTGATGAGTACTACCAGACTGTGAGGCGACCTATCAAGCTCGCTGACTTCATGTCGGAGCTTAAGATAGACGAAGCCGGAGAAGATGAGAATTCTCTTCCAATAGAAATATGTCGGGTCATCTCGGTGACACCGAGTACTTTGACAGAAGAGGAATACACAGAAGAAATACCCTCTGAATCCTGTATGATGGTTTTGTCAATGGATTACAGTTCGGAGGAGGATTTGTACTTTCCAGAGGGAGACGAATCAGACCCTAGCATAGCGTCTCGGATGGGACATGTAAATCTGGGTGGTGATTCTGAATCAACAGATGAGTCCCTAGATGCAACAATGGCTGATTCTGAAGAAAATGCTCCGTTAAATGACTCTGAACCGGAGGAGATTGCTCAAGTGCAGTTAAGAAGCGGCAAAGTACTACCGCCTCCACCGAAGAAAGGGGTCTCCAATAAAGATAAGGAGAAAGAAATAGTCATCAATGACGATATAATCCCTGAAGATCACAAGAAAAAGAACACCTCAGCCAATGGGATAGACTATAATATCTTATCCCATTTGAGAAAAATCCCAGCACAACTCAGCATATACGATGCCTTGGTGATGTCTAAAGACCTTCGGGAGACTCTAATTCAGGCTCTCAAAGATCCCGAAAGATACGAGGCGTATTTTGCTGAACGTAATTTGACTGAGGTTCTGCAAGCTCGAAATGAGCCATTCATTACTTTCTCCGAAGAGGACATGATGCTCGGAACTGCAGACCATAATCGTCCTCTGTACGTTACTGCAGAGAGCGATAAGCTGATTATCAGTCGAATTCTAATTGATCCTGGATCCTCCGTGAATCTGATAAGCTTGAAAGCACTGAGATCCCTCTGCCTTGATGTGGA
Organism: Dendrobium huoshanense; assembly: GCA_016618105.1. Taxonomy (NCBI): domain Eukaryota; kingdom Viridiplantae; phylum Streptophyta; class Magnoliopsida; order Asparagales; family Orchidaceae; genus Dendrobium; species Dendrobium huoshanense. Next base: position 1,191,393 of record CM028358.1, read on the forward strand.
ACACCTCGGGCCAGATAAACTGATGGTGCATGGTTTCAACGAGAAAGGGCAGAAAACCCTTGGATCATTCATGGTCCCTCTAGTATTTGGAGAGCTACATACATAAGCTAAATTCCATGTGATTGACGCGGATACTTCATTCAAGGCGCTACTAGGTCGTCCCTGGTTGCATGAATATGACATTGTCCCGTCAACATTACAACAGTGTATGAAATATCTCAAAGATGGAGAAGAATTCAGGATCTCTGGTGATATTCAGCCCTTCACAGTTCATGAAGTAACAGTCTATGAAGATGCACGGTATTTCATGCCAAAGAAACAAAAATCTTCGAGCTCCCTTGGAGCTAAAGCATCAAACTCAAAGGCCGCAAAGCAACCTGAACTGGAGGGTAGGAAAAAGCAGGTGGGGAGAAAGAAGGCAGTGCCGACTCTTCCCAAAGTGCCGACCATTCCAAAGGAAAAGAAGCATGTACCTCATCTGGGAAGTGACACAGATGAAGATGATGTTACTCCTGCTAAATCTCGAAAAGTATGCCAGTCCACAGATGAATGGAGTAGGCAGGTCGAATTTTCAAATGATGATTATGACTACGACTCCATTTACATGAACACGGTGCAGAATGTGTTCTCTAGAAGAATTGACAGCCTATCAATTTCAGATAGTGTACTCGTAGTCACGCGTGTTCCTTTACAACATTTTAAAGAAATTATTCCGCGCGAGGTGCATAAAGTTGAAGAACTCGCCACCCTCTATCTGCCTCCCCGTAAAAATGGGACTATTCCAAAGAATGTGTTATATTCTACGGGAGTTCGTGAAGAGGAGAATCATGATTGGGATTGCATGATCCTCGATTCTGAAGAGTTATTTCCTACGAGGCTACCTAGGTTCAATACCAAAAATATTCAGAGAATGCTACGAAAGCAAGTCAATATTCCTACCACCAAGCGACAACTTCGTACAAGTTTGGGCCTCTGGTATGGGAGGAGTCCGCGTCCGTTACGGCAGAAGGATACAGACGCATATAAAGGTATTGTATTCATCAAAAGAAAATTCCTCCGGAAGGAAACTTGCCGGGCAATCACATGCATGGAAATTGAATCCGACGATGGTGATGCTGAAGAGACATACGAAGCTGATGATTATGATGAACAGCCCGTAGAAGCCGAGCCTGCACCAGAAGAGCTTGAAGATGGTGGACAGGCAGCCACTATGGATGAACTAAGAGAAGTCAACTTGGGAACTGAGGAGGATCCTCGCCCAACCTTCATTAGTTCTCTCCTACCCGAAGAACAGATAGAAGAAATAAAAGAACTCCTATGTGAATTCAGGGATTGCTTTGCCTGGACATATGCTGAGATGCCCGGCTTATCCCTTGACGTAGCAGTTCACAAATTAGCAATCAAACTGGATGTAGCACCCGTCAAACAAGCTCCAAGGAGAATGAGACTGGAGATTGAAGAACAGGTGATTGCCGAGACAAAGAATCTCATTGATGCAGGCTTCATCCGAGAAGAAAAGTATGCTGATTGGATCGCAAATATCGTCCCAGTGAAGAAGAAGAATGGGCAAATTCGTGTCTGTATTGACTTTAGGGACCTCAACAAAGCGTGCCCAAAAGATGATTTTCCACTTCCCGTATCCGAACTCCTGGTAGACAATACGTCCAACTACGACATGTTCTCCTTTATGGATGGATCGTCAGGATACAATCAAATCAAAATGGCGCCGAAAGATGAAAAGCATACATCATTTAGGACGCCCATCGGAATTTTCTGCTACACAGTCATGCCCTTTGGCCTGAAGAACGCTGGTGCCACCTACCAGCGGGCGATGACTCACATATTTGATGATTTGATACATCAGAAGGTCGAGTGTTATGTAGATGACCTTGTTGTTAAAAGCCTTGGCCGAAATGATCACTTAAAAGATCTCAGAATCGTATTTGAGAGAATCAGAAAGTTTGATCTGAAGATGAATCCTCTCAAATGTGCTTTTGGGGTCTCCTCCGGCAAATTCCTGGGGTATGTTGTTCGTCATCGAGGCATAGAAATCGACCCCAACAAAATTAAGGCAATCACGGAGATGCCACCACCAAGGAACCTTCGACAGCTTCGCTCGCTGCAAGGACAACTGGCTTTCATTCGGAGATTCATATCAAATCTATCAGGTAGATGTCAGCCCTTTTCAAAGCTAATGAAGAAAGATGTCCGTTTCAAATGGGATGCAGAATGTCAGGAGGCGTTTGATAGCATCAAGAGATACCTGTTGAATCCGTCCATTCTAGCAGCGCCAATTCCGGGGAAGCCTCTTATACTGTATACAGCTGCACTAGAAGAGTCACTCGGAGCACTGTTGGCCCAGAATAATGAAAAAGGCAAAGAAAATGCGCTCTACTACATCAGTCGAAGGTTGATTGGAGCAGAAAGCCGTTATTCCCCAATTGAAAAGCATTGTTTGGCGCTGATTTTTGCAGTTCAGAAACTCCGCCACTATATGCTATCTCATAAAATCACACTGATATCAAAGATCGATCCGCTGAAGTTCTTGATGACAAGACCAGCGTTGACAGGTCGTCTAGCCAGGTGGGCAGTATTGTTATTGCAGTTTGAAATCACATACATGCCACAGAAGGCGGTGAAAGGACAAGCCTTGGCAGATTTTCTCGCTGCACACCCAATCCCGACCGATTCTCCACTAAATGATGATTTGCCCGATGAGCAAATGATGCAGGTTGAGGAGAATGAAGAGCTACCGTTCTGGGAGATGTACTTTGACGGTGCATCATCTATTAGACCTGTCCGACCTCCAAATATTGCAAGAGCTCGAGCCGGCATCGGTCTCATTTTCGTAGCACCCGAGGGAGGCATAATGAGATTTTCATTCAGCTTAACTGAACCTCGAACCAACAACGAAGCCGAATACGAAGCTCTGTTAGCAGGGTTGGAGATTGCGATCGATGTCAGAATCCAACATCTCCAAATCTTTGGTGATTCTCAACTTGTGATAAATCAGGTCCTTGGTATTTACAAAGTTGGCAAAGTTGAATTGGCCCATTACCATCGGCGAGCCCTCGAGCTTCTGAAGCAAGTACCAAATGTCAAAATGGCTCGAGTTCTTCGAGGACAGAATACTAAAGCAGATTGTCTGGCCAAATTAGCCAAAGAAATGGCGAACATCAATGAGGAGAGGCCTATATTCATTGGAGTTTACACTCGTAGGGTCTTGGAGCCCGCTCTATTACAATTCTCGAGGGCAGAAGGAATTCCAGATTCAAGTCAGCAGGATGAAACTCCAGTTGACCCTCAACCTCTCCATCAGATCGTTATGGAGAATTATCCAGAAGAATATCACGTGGCCAAGAGACATAAAGCTAGTCAAGCTTCAGAGTCGTGGTGGCATTGTTTAGATATTGAAGTCGAAAATGATTGGAGACAGCCATTCATTGACTACTTCAAGGAAAACAAACTCCCGACAGAAAAGTCTATGGCCGCACAAATTCGAAAAAGGGCGTTGAGGTATGCATTTGTCAATGACATGTTGTACAGACGAGCCTTTGATCAAATGTGGCTAAGGTGCCTAGGGACCAGGGAAGCTGATAAAGTGGTAGCAGAAATCCACGAAGGGCTTTGCGGAGCACATCAGTCAGGTCCCAAAATGGCCGCTAAAATCAAGAGAATGGGTTATTATTGGCCGACAATGGTCAAAGATTGTATTGATCATGCTAAGAGGTGCCACGAATGTCAAATCCACGGTGATGTTATACATCAGCCTCCAAATCCGCTGCACCCAACAATAGCATCCTGGCCATTCGAATGCTGGGGTACTGATATTATCGGACCGATAGATCCACCATCTTCAGCGGGACATCGCTTTATTCTAGCAGCGACAGACTACTTTTCCAAGTGGGCAGAAGCGGCTCCATTTAGAGAAGTCACATCCGAACATGTGATCAACTTTTTCACCCATAATGTTGTCTACAGATTTGGTGTGCCACGCCGAATAATCTCAGACAACGGTACTGCTTTCAAAAGCACAAAAATCTATAAGTTCATTGATCGGCACAAAATCGATTGGCGATATTCATTCATATACAATCCAAGGGCAAATGGATTGGCAGAAGCTTTCAACAAGACGCTGGTGAAACTGTTGAAGAAGATCCTCACCAAGAACAAAAGAGAGTGGCATACGAAGATGGCAGAAGCTCTATGGGCCTATCGTACGACTTATAAAACACCAACTAAAGCCACTCCTTATTCATTGGTGTTCGGTGTTGAAGCCGTATTGCCATTGGAGATCGAACTTCCGTCACTCCGAGTAGCAATTCAGAATGATCTCACTCAAGAGCAAAATGCCCGCCTCAGAATGGAGGAGCTCGACGCACTAGATGAAACTAGGTTACAAGCTCAACAAAATCTAGAAATCTACCGAGGAAGAATGACAAAGTCATTTGATCGAATGGTGCGTCCTCGATCATTTCAAGAAGGAGAGTTGGTCCTGGTGCTGAGAAGACCAATCATCCCACACAGAAAAATTGGTGGCAAGTTCGTATCCAATTGGGAAGGCCCCTTCGTCATCGAGAAAGTATACCAAGGAGGAGCATATCAGTTGATCGACCTGAACGGTCAGAGACCTATGCCGCCTATCAACGGTCGACATTTAAAGAAATATCACGCATGAAAATTCCATATATGATGTATTTTGTGATAATCAAAATTTTATATGCGTATTTATTAATGCATGTTTACTTATATTTTGAAATTCTCTTGTATAGCAAGAATGCGTTTCAAAATCCCCCATCAGACTGGGGGCATTTTAAATATTTATTTGGGTCGACATCGCGTTGCGTGCCGAGATCCCCAAATAAATATTTAAAATCTTAAAGACAAAAAGCCTATCCAAAATGTCCCTATGAGATAAGGGGCATTTTTAAATATTCATTTGAGTCGACATCGTGCTATACGCCGAAATCCCAAATGAATATTTAAAATTTTATATTCCAAATCTATTCCATTCTAAAATGTCCCTACGAGACAGGGGGTATTTTAAATATTTATTCGGGTCGACATCGCGCTGCATGCTGAGATCCCCGAATAAATATTTAAAATTATCAATTCAAATATTCTTTCGTGCTAAAGAATACTACAAATTCTTTTTCAAAGTATATGCAGGTGGTCTTTCAAGAGTTAGAGACAACACCTTCTACAACAAACCAAAATTCAAAAGTCAAGAAAGAGACTTTTGTAACTACACACTCCTACAAAATTGAGCCGAAGAAGCTTGAAGTCTTTCGACAGCCTGAAGCTTAAGGTTCGAATGGGTGTAAAAGGTCGGATCCAACACGCCCAAATATGGCCGGATCGCTGGCAGCTCCGTCTACTCAACAAGCCATAAGAAAGACCGTAGTAGCGGAACCCCCACTTCGTCAACCCGTCAGTAGGGACTGTAGGAAGTACGAAGGCAAATTTGACTCGACAAGTTCAAGTGATCTTAGTCTACAAAATTCTCCCAAATGACTGGAGAATCAAAGTTCTAGTGGAAGGATAAGTCTCGAACAACCACCTAATGTTCGTAGGCTCTAAAATCCAAAACCAAAAAGGATGACTCCAAATCTGTCAACTTCAGCAAAATCAGCATTGGGAAGCGCAATCCCCATAGCTCAAGTCTGAAGCCTGAATGGGTGTAAGAGGTCGGATCCAACAAGGCCAAATATGGCCGGATCGCTGGCAGCTCCATCTACTCAACAAGCCATAAGAAAGGCCGCAGTAGAGGAACCCCCATCTCAGCAACCAGAGGACAAAGAGCTATCAAATTTCAGCTCTCCCGATCTGATGAACTCAAGTGATTCAGGTTAAAGTCTTCTCAAGTGGTTAAGGATCAAGATACTACCTACGTTTGGTACTATCAACTGAATCCAGAACCTGCAAATCCTTCAACAAATCCGTAAAGCACAAAGCGAGGATCGAAGGAATCTTTCTTCAACAAGTCCGTCAAAGCACAAAGCAAAGGACCGAAGAAAATTATCCCAAAGTTCGTGAAGAGCCTATGGCTGAACTAAGAGGATTCCGTCATCAACAAGTCCGCAATGCACAAAGCTCTGGACCGATGACTTTTCGCCACCGACCTAATACAAACCTAAGGGTTTAGGTCACTGGCATCTACTCCTTCAACAAGCCCGCCAAAGCAGAAAGCATAGGGCCGAAGGTACAAAAATCACCTGACAAGTCAATAAAGACAAATCAAACAATCCTCCATCAATGTCCGCAGCATAAAGCACAAGACAAAAGAAATCAGTATATCAACTATCTATTGATACATCCAAAAGATCTATGGAAGAAGAAAATCGTAGTGTGACATCCAAACAAATTTTTGGAGATCCACTAAATGAAAGCCCTTGTGTGACATCTAGAACAAATATCTAGAGATCCACAGGGTCAAACAGCTTACAACAAACGTGATTCGCTCTAGACGCGTACCACATTTGTTTGGGGGCATTTCTTGACCTCCGGATCAAAACCAGAAGAAAACAAAAAAATGTATAACAGAACATACCTTATCCAAGTGATCCACGAATTCAGCCAGATCAACCCCACGGCCTCCTGCTCTTAGCCGACCTCCCTTTACCTTGCCCGATCCAATCCAGCAGCCGCCCCCTTTGCCTTAGTCAATTTTTAGGTATAGTTTTTTATTAGTATTGTTATTATACTATATTTATACTAGTTATTATTATTAATTAATAATAATTAGTTATAGTTAATTATAATTATTATAATTAAATATTTTAATTACATTTAATTATTATTAATAATTAGTTTTAATTAAAATAAATTATAATTAATTTTAATTTTTATAGTTAATAATAATTAACTATAATTTTATTAAAATTAATTATAATTAGATATTTTAATTTAAATTAATTATTATCAAATATAATTAAATATGATTAATTATTATAATTATGATTAATTATTATCATTTATTATAATAATGATAAAAAAAATGATAATGCTTCTCTTTCTCTTACCTCGACCTGCGTGTCGAGTCGGTGGTCTGCCCATGCACGCTTTTCTCTAGCGTGGTGGGAGGGGCGACTGGCGCGACACCTACGACGAGGTAGGCGAGTGACTCCTCGATCCGTGTGCCAACCCCGACGACACTTGCAAAGGTATAAGCTCCTAAACTCTAAACTCCGAGAACCATTCCCGGCGCTTGCAACGCGGCGAACGACCAACTCATGCACGCTTTTCTCTAGCGTGGTGAGAAGGGAATTCGTTGCGATGCTTGCGACGGGACGGGTAATCAAAACCCTATTTTCGGTGTTAGCGGCGGACCGGAAAACCAACTCATGCACGCTTTTCTCTAGCGTGGTGGGAAGGGAACCCGGTGCGACGCCCACAACGAGACGGGGTAAAATATAGAATTGCTTAATTTAAACCGGTGCCCGCAACCCATGCACGCCTTTCTCTGGCGTGGTGGGGAATAAAAGAAATTATGGCCGCGGTGTCCTCTTTTGAGGGCACCTACCGTGCACGCTTTTCTCTAGCGTGGCGGGAGGCCCAGTTTTTCGTAGTTTTCCCCTAAACGGGGGAGACGCCGGAAGGCTGCCAAAATTTCGAGTAAATGCAAGATCGTACTTGAGACAATTTGGAGCTTTACTTGGACATTGATTGGAGCATCAAACGGACTTAATTCAAACTCAAACAATCTAATAAGTTCGAATGCAAACGAAACAAAGAATGACTCGAACTACAGTGGACAATGAACTTGGACTCTACAAGACCATTGAGGACCTTTATTTGGGACTTGAACTCTATAAAAGTGACAGAAGATTTAAACTTGAACATGAGCTTGGGCTTGAACTCAAGCAAGAACTTGATTTAACTCAGAGGACTTGTGAACATACATTTGAACTTGAATTTGAACAAGGAACTCACATTTGGATCTAAATGAAAAATACAAAAGGACATGTTGTAATTTGAGCCTCATTTGATCATGATTTGAACAATCATGTGGACTAGTAATTTGACCAAGGAGGACTTGAACTAAAGCTCAACCAAATGAACTTCATTCAAGCTTGATTTGTACTTTAATTACTAAGGACTTGGATTCGAATCCATAAGAGAAGTAAAGGAGCATGAACTCAAATCAAACTTGAATGAGCAAAGGACTTGGATCAAGTCTGATCAAGAAAGATTGAACTTGAACAATCATGAGAATTTGAATCATATGTAAGAGAATCCAAACTCAAGGGAATACAATGGGCTTAAGTTTGAGTTCAAGTGGATGATGACAAGAGACTCAACCGAACTACAAAAGACTTGAATTTTCATTCAAACTCATACGAAAATTTGAGCTCGAGATCAAGCCTATTTCAAATTTGAATCCAAATCAAACAGTAGAAGGTTGTGCTTGCAAGCTATTGGACTTCAATGAACTAGAACTAAGATGATGAAAGGTGCAAATCGAATACACAAGAATGTGTGAGGCTTGTGATGAGCCAAAGGACCATAAATACAAATCATGTGTGAGCAAATGAAGGGGCATAGTGAATGAGAGTAATTCTTATATCTCATTCACAAGCAACAAACAATATGACTATACAACTTGATTGTAGAATCTCTAATCCACATAAAAACAATATGGAACTAATGGTGTTAATGTCAACTTACAAGTCTATGTTAGAAAAGTTTGAAAGACGTTCAAGCAAATGCACCAATTATAGCAAACATACACGTATGTAATGATGATAATCAACAACGAATAACAAATTATCTACAAGCACCTACAAATCCAAGGCAGGAGATTAGTTAGTGCACTATGACCCGCCTACAAAAATCAACAAATAGTGCACGACAGTCTACCTGTACGAAGCAGCGAACAATTCTATTTAGAAGCTGCTACGCCACGCCACCGGATCTGCAATATTCGTACAAGCAGACAGAAGGCGTCTACAATTATTTCAAAGTACCCCTGCACGTGCACTATAGTTTGTATACACATAGGTACACAAAGGGGTAATTGTAATCAAAAACCCGCATGGGCCCCGGCGAGCGTGTTATTGGTACACACGTGATGTCTAGGGATGCTGCGCGGGTTGACAAGTGAATTCAGGCTCGAACCCGATCCTCCTATACGGATTAATAGGAGTCGACAAGGTTCGAACCAACAAATAAATATGTGGCCGTGGCGACCAGAATATTTATTTTAATACATTCATATTAGGCCTTCAATGCCTAAAATCAAAAGAGTTCACTTTCAAGGGTACAAAGCCTACGAAACCCGATCCTCCGTCGACAGCCCGACAGAGTTGACAAGGTTCAATCCATAAAAAGAAATGACCCCCAAACACCCCAATGATGGCCGTGTTGAATGCAGATCTCAACCGGAGGGGTTCACAAATATTTTCAATTGTCTCCCAATAAGTCCATTTCAAATAATCCAAAGCTCCACCCAAAAGTCCATACAAAATCCAAAATTCCAAAATATTTTAAAATGAAATAAATCTATCAATGCGCTTAAAGCAAAATTCATCCACCCTCCGCAACAGTTTGTCGAGATGGATAAATTAAAACTTACTTCAGCTCACAAAAGAGCTAAATGCCTAGTCGAAAATATCACTAGGATCCATTCTCAAACAATCTCTTGCCAGTAAGGACGTGGTACGTGTACTCTAACCGGCAGTTTCGCCGCCAAATGGCACTGCAGGTAAACGGTTATGACCCGGGGCCCTCTGAACCGAGTGGTTTTGCCGCCAAATGGCACCACAGATAGCGGTTATGGCCAGAGCCAATACGCTCCTTAAGTTCTCTCTCGTGATCAGGAGGGGTAATTAACTATAGGGGCTTGCGCCTATAGGAAACCAGAACTCAGATCATAAAGTCCTCACAAAATGAGGGCGAAATCTCTGGGTAGTGTCTTATCTACAAACCCATCTGCCTTCCAAAATTTACCCCGGAACTTAGTTCGTTAAAACTCCCTCGCCGAATAAGAAAAGCGAGCGGAGGCCGGGGCCGAATTTTCGGAGCCCACATATATACTTGGGTAGTTGCTTCATTGTCTTCTTCATTGACATGAGTTTCTCTTTCTACTTCAACTTTAGAAACATCAGCATTCTTAGGATTAATCCATTCATCATCAGATTGTAACTCATCAACAAGCAAATGGTCAATTTCATTCTCAATATTTACTTGATTCTTCAATTTGAGATATATATCTTTCAGTTTTTTGTTAAACATAACATAAACTAGTTTGTTTATTCGATCTGTCGCCAATCGATTTCTTCTCTTTATATGAATTTGATTGAAGATGTTCCAATTACGCTCGCATGTAGAAGCCGAACACGTGTTCGTTAGGCTAAGAACTTTAACTGCAAAAGCTTTTAATTCAGGAACATCATCTCCAAACTGAGCCCACCAATGTTCTACATGAAGATAAACATAGTATTTTATGAATATTGGTTGAAGTAGAATACTTGAACATAAATATTAACATTAAAATTATAAATACACAAACTATAAACATACCAGGAGATCGTGTTTTGTAGCATGCTTGTGCTGCTCTAAATCCAAACATTTCCTTCTTCAAATGAAAATCATCAAGTTGATCATTCACTTTGAGGTAATCTTCTTCAGAAATGAGTCTGTCCATACATGCATACAAACCAGTTTTCACCTCTTTGTCAACATGAAAATCCTTATCATAATGAAATTGAGGGTTTAAATAATACGCAGCAGCATGTAAATGTTGGTATAATTGTTGATCCCACTTTTCATCTATAATATCCCATATTTCTTTGTAGACACTTTCTTGACCTCTTAATTCTTTTGCAATATCTTCTTTAGCCCTATTTATTATTTCATAAATAAATCCCATAGCCGGGGCCCTCTCACCATCAACCATTCTAAGCACCTTTACTAATGGTCATGTTGTCTTCAAAACATAATTTATACTGTGCCAAAATGAATCGTCTTTCATAACAATCTTTTTAACTTATTCTCCTTCTTATTTTTTTTGTCCATGAACTTTTATCCCACTCTTCAGAAGTAAACATTGCTTCCAAAGGTTGTCTTAACTCCTTGAATCTCTGCAATGTTAAATATGCAGTAGTAAATCTTGTGACAGCAGGTATAATAATTTCCTTGTCAGTGAATTTTCTCATCAAGCTAAGTACCCAAGAATGATTGTATATAAACTTACTAACGAATTTGGCCTTTAATATGGCTGATTTATGTTGAGGCAACTGTTCCAACCTCTCAAGCATCAAGTCAATACAATGTGCAGCACAATGAGTCCAGTAAATGTGAGGTCTCTTCTCCATTAACATTCTCCCTGCAGTTTTGTATGCACTTGCATTATCAGTAACAACCTGTACTACTAAGGCATCTCTCACTTCCTCCACAACTTCATCCAATATTTCAAATAATAATTGTGCATCCTTTACAAAGCTTGAAGCATCTACTGATCTGAGAAAAACTTTTTCATATGGATTGTTGACCAAGAAATTAATAATACTTTTATATCGAATATCTGACCAACCATCTGACATTATTGTCACTCCTGTCTCAATCCAAGTCTTCTTAACATCATCCATCATTTTTGAAGTTGTCTTAACCCCCTCATTCAGCATCCAAGTCCTCAGCTCATACATGCTTGAAAGTTGTAGTCCTCTTTCATAGCTTCCAACATATCATAACATATTGATTCATGACGGACTCCTAACAACATTAAATGGAATCCCATTTTCATAGATGAATCTGGCGATATCCAAACAGACTCTGTTTCTGAGTTTTTTTGTAGTTGTAGGAGGCTGAATATCCTGAGTATTTATGTTTTCCTCGTTATTAATATTTAGCATAAATCTATCTATGGGCCCCCGATTGCCTCGGTCAGAAGAAACTAGATGGTTTTCAGTACTGGAACCTTCATGCTGTGATCCATAGTAAGAAGAATTTCCTATCATTTTTTCCATATTTCTTTGTGTGACCTCCTTTGTGGTGGCAAACTTCTTTAAATAATCTGTACATTCCTTTTTCATCTCATCAGGTACTTTTGCACATGGTCCCACATTGACATGAGTGCAGGTTAGATGATCCTTCAACCTCTTGATACCACCAGTTATGCGTTTCTCACAGAAATTATATTTCATGTAAACATATCTGTTCTTTTTACCTTCGCCTGACACTTCAACTTGAGTTTCATATTTCTATGCAAGATCTTTCATTCTTGTGCCACTAGTCATGCTAATAATTTATAGAAATATTAAATAATCAACTTAACAAAATCAATAATAGGACAACATGAATACAACAATATACCGGTCTGCCAGGGGTCCAAGGGGGCGCTGCCCCCTAGCGGGGTTCGACCTGTTTGTATGGAAAGATATCGAGTGGTAATTATGCTTATTTTTAAAGTTCGTAAATTGTTTGTATGGAAAGATACCGAGCGGTGCCGAGCATATACCTAACGGTACTGAGCATGTACCGATCGGTACCGAGCATATACTGCTCGGTACCGAGCGATACTGGCTCGGTACCAAGCATGTACCGCTTAGTACCGAGCATATACTTGCTCATTACCGAGTGGTACTGGCTCGGTACCGAGCATGTACCTAGTGGTACCGAGTATGTACCGCTCAGTACTGAGCAGCACCTAGCGATACCTAGCAGTATCGAGCATGTACTGAGCGGACGAATGAAAGAAAGCCGAATCAGGAGTTATTCAAGCTTTCATTACTGCACGTCAAAGTCAAGGCCCACAACACCGCTCACATGCTCTTCCGACCTAATCGAGGCCTGAACGTTTCCTGCACTCACAACTTCGACTTCGTTTCCTGCTTTCGAAATCGTTATTGCTTTCGGGTTCGTTTCCTGCGTCGTCTCCTTCCGACTTTGTCTCCTGCACTCACCGCTTCATCTCCTTCCCTCACGGCTTCGTCTCTTTCCCTCACGGCTTCGCCTCCAGTTCGCCTTTCAATTCTCACAGGAAGCCCTAATCCTATACGCGAACTCGAATCTGCTGCATTGTATTTACACATATACCGAAGAAAAAATTTTGAAGTGGTGCCTCGTACTGCCTCGAGGCGTTACGCTCTGATGCGTACGCCTCGTGCGAAAAAATTGTAGGCTTCGCTGGATGGTTTGAGGCGTAAGCCCTGATACGCATGACTTCCGCCTCGACTTGAGGTGCTACTCAATGCGGACGCCTCGTCCGCTTTTTTAATGGTTGGGTAATTCTAAGCAATTTAAAGAAATTTGTGGAAAGAGAGAATGTGTGAGTTTATTGCAAAACTCAATATTGACTTTGAACAAACTCGTATCCAAATCCTAAGCAAAGAAAATCTATCATCATTAAATGAAGGGTTTTTTTTTTTCTTTCATTGGCATCGTGGAAGAAAGAATGGTAATGCTCAACGCTCTAGCTTCTTAAATATTTTTCATGACAACCACTAAATCTCAAGATATGAGATTTATTTTTATAAACTCTTACCTTAAAAAAGGGTAAAAGCCATCTTCTAAAGGTAATTTATGATCTAACTATTACAAGAAAAAATGATATATTAAAAAATGTAGGTAATTTCATGGAAAGCTCTCAGGTTATGGTGGAAATAATGAAGGTGATAAATAGGGCAGGTAGGTCTTGTTGAAGTAGGACTCAATTTAGAAATAGATGAACTTGGGAACTTCCTCAACATGCTTGAAAAATCAAAATAATATGACTTTTAACTCATATTTTTGCAGTTTCTAAATAATTTCTCACATCGATTCTAGATTAAAGAGCCACGAATCACATGACCAATCTTGACAATGTTTTTTAAACATATAAATATTGGCCCAACAATAAAAAATTAAAAAGTCTGATGGTTCTTTAATAATTGTTGTAGGTCAAGTAGATTTTTTAATTTCCTCCACGTTTGTCCTCATTAATGTGTTGCATGTTACTCATTTTACAGTAAATCTTCTATCAATTCATAAATGACTGAAGACCAAAATTGTAAACAACTTTTTGGTTAATCATTATATATTCTAGGACTTCACTATTAATAAAACATTTGACAAGTTATAAAGAAGGATGTGTTATATTTTTTTTTAAGATGAAAATCACTTATGTTGTTCCTTCATTTTTCACCCTTAATATAGAAGTTAGTCGGAAACATCATTATAGGCTAGGGTATTGCTCTTTCAAAATCCTAAAGTGTATATTTTCTTCCCTTTGTTTTAATGTAAATGTGAAAAAAAATTTGTTGTGAAACTTGTGAAAAAATTTATGTTGAAATAACATTTTCTATTAGATTTAAATGAGAATTTGACTTTTAACATAACACAATGGAGAAAAAGGATTCATGTAGCCCGACCCCACATAGTGGGATAAAAGCTTGTTGTTGTTGTACTTATGATTTGCCAAACATTACCATATATATATTTTTTTAAAGTAGTTTTAAATCCTCGACTATTTTTTTTAATTATTCACTCATTTAGGGACTTTTCAAAATCTTAAGATTTTTGAAATATAAGATTTGTCACCTTCATTGATAATTGTGTTCGGATGACATTAGTATATCTTATCAAATAGAAATTTGATGTTAGCATTATGTTATGCCGGTCCACCTTGGACCGGCTCAACCTGGACCGGCCCAGCCGGTCCAGATTTATCTGAGACGGGCACAGTGCCTGGCGGAAGAGAGAGGGGGCAAAGGAGTGGGGTCCACTTGCAATTCAAACTTGGGTTAAGTGCTTTTGGAGGGAAAAGGAAGGGTAGAGTAGTCCTTTTACGTTTATTTTGAATTTGATTGTATTAATAGGGAGTTATGAGGGGATTAGGTTTTTATCTTGCTTTTGAAAAGAGTTTGAGTTCTAGGTCTTCTTGCTTGGGCTCTCGGCGTTGCCGGAGATTGTAGGAGAGTTGTTCTTCCTCTCGAATTGAAGAACATTGTATCGAGCTTTGGTTTTGATTGCCTACTAGTGGAATACAATCGTTTGCAATTGTTTTCCTACAAGTTTCTTCCCTATTTCCGCTGTTTTTGCGCTATTTGTGTGCCGATTTGGGTTAGGTTTGCTTGCGAACTCAAGTATTACCTTAGGGTTACTTGCGAACTCAAGTATTTCCTATCAAATTGGTATCAGAGCGAGATCCGGGCGGTGGAGGGTGGTTTCTATCCATTATTCGCTGCAGATTTTGCTGATTTTGGGGAGGATCCGGAGGCATCTCGTCATTTCCCATGGCATCTAAGCGAGTAGAAGTCTTGGAGACCGAGATGGGGCAACTTAAGGCGGATCTGGAGGAGAAGATGGCCACATTGAGCGAGAATGTGGAAGGGAAATTCGTGGCGTTGGAAGAGATGATGAAGAAGTTGTTGGAAGGGCAAGCAAGGGCTGTGCCGGGGGAGGAAAGAGGAGAAGGGAGTGGGAGCAGGGGGAAGGATAAGGTGAATCCAGACGAGGAAGAGGAGGTGGGACTGTTTAACAGCAGCGGGAGGATGCCACCTCGGGAGTCCATCAGGCGAGAAGAGCATGAAAGAAGGAGAGACTTCAGGGAAGAAAGAGAGGATGATTGGCGTCGCCGGTGGCCCGATCCAGTGGACCGGCCATGGGGAATCCAGAATCACCATGGCGGAGCGCGAGGGGAAGATGGCTATCGGCGGCCGATGAGGGATGATGAGCCCTGATATGGAGAGAGGGGAACTTGGGAAGACCCCATTGCATGGGCAGAGGAGGCCATGGGGGGAATAGGGCATACGGGGTGGACACGAGAGCCAGAAAGTTGAAAATGCCCGTGTTCGAAGAAGGAAATGTGGATGAATGGATCCACAAGGTAGAGAGGTATTTTGCAGTAAATGGCCTGATGGAGGAGGAGAGATTGTTGGAGGCTAGCATGTGCTTGGAAGGGGCGGCTTTTTCATGGTTCAAATACATGGAGAAGTGGGATCCGGTGAGGACTTGGAGGGACTTCAAGGAGGCGATCAGGGAGAGATTCAGGGGGGGCAGCCCATGGGAGATATCAGAACAGTTCTACGCCCTCACTCAAGAGGGAACAGTGGAAGAGTACCGGAAGAAATTTGAGAGTCTGGTGGGTGACATGGAGGGATTATCGAACAGCACTCTGGGGGGAAACTTTATGAAGGGCCTTAAGCCAGAAATTAGAGATGCGGTGAAGGTAATGAGACCGAGGGACTTGAGGGAGGCCATGGAGTTGGCTCAACTGGTGGAGAACCAGAAGACCAACGCCCGAAGTTGGCGGAACAACCACTCAGGGGGTCCTACCAGGACAACTACCACTTACTTGGCTCCAAAAGGGCCAACCCCTAGTGTCCTTAGAGAAAGTGGGAAGGAGAAGAGCGGGGTGACCAGATCAGCTGGGAGTTTCAAGAGATTGACCGAGGAGGAGATGCAGGAGAAGAGGGCCAAGGGCCTTTGTTTCAGATGTGAGGAGAAGTTTGTTCCAGGGCACAGGTGCAAGGATCGCGCTCTTCGGGCTCTCACCATCTATATAGACGAGGCGCCTGAGGAGGGTGATGCTTCTGATGAGGAGCAGATTGATCCCCAGTTGGAGGTAGCCGAGGTATCCCTAAATTCTGTGATGGGATTCACTCCTAGCCATACGATGAAGGTGAAAGGGAAAATCCTTGGGAGGGAGGTAGTAGTGTTGATCGACAGTGGAGCCACCCACAATTTCATATCCGCTCAGGTGGCGGAGGAGCTGGGAATGGAGCCTACTGAGACAGGCAATTATGGGGTGATGATGGGGACAGGGAAGATTGAGTCCAGCACTGGGATCTGCAAGGGGGTGGAGATGAGACTACAGGAGATAAGGGTGGTGGAGGACTTCCTACCCCTGAGGTTGGGTAGCACAGACGTCATTTTGGGCATGAAGTGGCTACAGACCTTGGGTGAAACCAAGGTAAACTGGGGGACCATGGTGATGGAACTGATGGTAGAGGGAAAGAGGGTGAAGCTGAAAGGGGAACCAGGATTGTCCAGAGCTGGAGTGTCTCTCAGGTCGATGGTGAAGATGATCCATGAGGAAGGAGGAGGGTTCCTTGTGGAGTTGCAGAGCTTGGAAGATCGTCAGCAGGAGGAAGACAAACACATTCCTGTGTTAGTTCAACCCTTTCTGAAGGAATTTGAGGATGTGTTCCAACCTCCGGTGGAACTACCACCTGACAGAGAACGGGAGCACCAGATTATCCTAAAAGAGGGGGTATCCCCTATCAGTGTGAGACCTTACAGATACCCTCAGATGCAGAAAGATGAGATTGAAAAGCTGGTGGGAGAAATGCTAGAAGGAGGGATCATTCAGCCCAGTGTGAGTCCTTTCTCTAGCCCAGTTTTGCTGGTAAAGAAAAAGGATGAGAGTTGGAGGTTCTGTGTTGATTACAGAGCCCTCAACAAGGAGACAGTGCCTGACAAGTTTCCCATCCCTGTGATTGACGAGTTGATGGATGAGCTACATGGAGCTGTTTTATTCACCAAGATTGATCTAAAGTCAGGCTATCACCAGATCAGGATGAGGAAGGAAGATGTGCAGAAGACAGCCTTCAGGACTCATGAGGGCCACTACGAGTTCCTGGTGATGCCTTTTGGCCTCACCAACGCACCAGCCACATTCCAGGCATTAATGAACCGGATCTTCAAGCCACACCTTCGCAGGTTTGTGTTGGTGTTTTTTGATGACATCCTCATCTATAGCAGGACTGAGAAGGAACACTTAGAGCACCTGAGAGTGGTATTGGGGGTGCTGAGGGAGCATCAGCTGAAGGCCAATTTCAAGAAGTGTGACTTCGCTCAGGCACAAGTGGAGTACCTGGGGCATGTGATATCTCAGGAGGGAGTGGCTGCGGATCAGTCCAAAATAGAGGCAATGTTAGCCTGGCCTCAACCCAAGACATTGAAGGGGCTCAGAGGATTTTTGGGACTGACTGGCTACTACAGGAGGTTCGTGAGAGGATACAGCACCATAGCAGGACCACTGACAGAGCTGCTGAAGAAGGATAATTTTTTATGGGGGGAAGCAGCTTCTGAGGCTTTTGAGAAGCTGAAGAAGGCCATGACGACGGTGCCCGTACTTGCTCTGCCAGATTTCAATCAGGTGTTTGTGTTGGAGACAGATGCTTCAGGCTATGGGTTGGGAGCAGTGTTGATGCAGAACCATAGAGCCATAGCTTACTTCAGTCAGATACTGTCGTCCCGAGCTAGGCTGAAGTCGGTCTATGAGAGAGAGCTGATGGCGATTGTACTGGCCATCCAAAAGTGGAGACCTTATTTATTGGGCAGACATTTTATTGTCAGGACTGATCAGAGGAGCCTGAAATACTTGCTAGAGCAGAGGATGGTCACAGAGGAGCATCAGAGGTGGTTGTCCAAGCTGCTCGAATATGATTTTGAGATCCACTATCGGCCAGGATTAGAGAATAAGGCAGCGGATGCCTTATCACGCTGTATGGGGGAGCTCCAGGGGATTGCTGTATCAGTACCGGTTCTGATTGATTGGGGAGCCATCAAAGAGGAGAGCATCCAGAATGAGGAGCTAAGGAGAATCAAAGAAGAGGTGCTGTCAGATGAAAACAGCCACCCAGGCTACTCAGTGGTGGGAGAAAGACTGTACTATCAGGGAAGGAGTGTGATCCCTAGATCTTCCATTCATATTCCCCAACTGCTACAGGAATTTCATGGGAGTGCCATAGGAGGGCATTCAGGAGTGCAGAAAACCTATAGCCGGTTAGCTGCTGAATTGTACTGGAAGGGGATGAGGAAAGACATAGAAGAAATGGTGGCTAAGTGTGATACCTGCCAACGGAACAAGTACATGACGATGGCACCAGGGGGATTACTACAGCCCCTGGCCTTACCGGAGAAGGTTTGGGAGGAGATCACTATGGATTTCATTGATGGGCTTCCAAAATCAGAGGGGTATACGGTTATATTTGTAGTGGTCGACAGGCTGAGCAAATATGCTCATTTCATTCCCTTAAGACACCCGTACACAGCGGTGTCTGTAGCAGCAGCATTTGTGAGGGAGATAGTCCGCCTGCATGGGGTACCGGAGTCTATTGTGTCGGATAGGGACAAGGTATTCCTGAGCCATTTTTGGAGGGAGTTATTTAGGATGCAGGGCACAGTATTGAAGAGGAGCACAGCATATCACCCACAGACTGATGGGCAGACGGAGGTGGTGAATAGAAGTTTGGAGACATACTTGAGATGCTTTGTATCTGAGACACCGAAACAATGGGCCAAATGGCTGGCCTGGGCAGAATACTGGTATAACACCTCCTCTCACTCGGCTACCAAGATGACACCTTTTAAGGTGTTATATGGAAGAGACCCCCCACACCTGGTACACTACAGCCATAGGAGTACTCCAGTATCGGCAGTGGATCAGCATCTGAAGGAAAGAGATCAAGTGTTGGACGAGCTCAAGAGGCATCTTCTCAGAGCCCAACAGATTATGAAGAAACAGGCGGACAGTAAAAGGAGGGATATACAATTTGGAGTTGGAGACAAGGTCTACTTGAAGCTCCGACCATACAGGCAGAGGACTGTATCTCAGAGGAGAAATGAGAAGCTAGCAGCAAGATATTTTGGCCCTTTCGAAGTGGAGGAGAAAATCGGGGAGGTAGCATACAGATTGAGGCTTCCTTCAACAGCCAGAATACACCCCGTTTTTCATGTATCACAGTTGAGGAAAGTGGTGGGGGAACATGCAGTAAGCCCAGAACTGCCCAGCACATTGAGAGAAGACATGGAAGTGACACTGGAGCCTCTAGCGGTAGAAGGAGTGCGCATCAATAAAAAGGGGGAAAAGGAAGTGAAGATTAGGTGGAACGGCCTCCCAGATTATGAGGCCACATGGGAGCCATTGGAGAGGATTGCAGTACAGTTCCCTGCCTTCCACCTTGAGGACAATGTGGTACTTTGGGAGGGGGGTAATGTTATGCCGGTCCACCTTGGACCGGCTCAACCTGGACCGGCCCAGCCGGTCCAGATTTATCGGAGACGGGCACAGTGCCGGGCGGAAGAGAGAGGGGGCAAAGGAGTGGGGTCCACTTGCAATTCAAACTTGGGTTAAGTGCTTTTGGAGGGAAAAGGAAGGGTAGAGTAGTCCTTTTACGTTTATTTTGAATTTGATTGTATTAATAGGGAGTTATGAGGGGATTAGGTTTTTATCTTGCTTTTGAAAAGAGTTTGAGTTCTAGGTCTTCTTGCTTGGGCTCTCGGCGTTGCCGGAGATTGTAGGAGAGTTGTTCTTCCTCTCGAATTGAAGAACATTGTATCGAGCTTTGGTTTTGATTGCCTACTAGTGGAATACAATCGTTTGCAATTGTTTTCCTACAAGTTTCTTCCCTATTTCCGCTGTTTTTGCGCTATTTGTGTGCCGATTTGGGTTAGGTTTGCTTGCGAACTCAAGTATTACCTTAGGGTTACTTGCGAACTCAAGTATTTCCTATCACATTATTCTCCCCAATTTTATTGTCAAGATACAAAAATAATTTAATTCTAATTTTAAGCTATATCAGTTTAATAATACTCATGATTATTTTAGTCACTCATTATTATTTTTCTCCAAAAAGAATGTTTCATCCCCAATAAAAGAGTGGTAGGAAAAAAATCACCCTTTTTTAGAAGTCATCATGACAATTCTCTTCCATAATCAAGTGCCAAAAAGATATCGGAGAAAATATGTCACAATTGTCTCATACATAATCAATAAAATATTCTCAAGAGTGATTTGCTTCAATGTTATATAAATTATTTGATTGAATTCTTCTAAATAAATAACTTCCTCTCAAAAATTTCTTAAAAATCTTTTGGTGCATTACATATGTCGACATTCACAAACAACACAGGAGTAAACTTAATCTTAGTGCTCTCAAATGTATCTTTTTTGGGTATTCATTGACTTAAAAGAGTATATGTTATCACTCTACCACCAAAAAAAAATTACTTTTGAAAGGTGTCGCATTTGATGAGATGCAAAGTTTTTCAGTCAAACCCACATTCATGGAGAGAACTCCCAACTAAAAGATAAACTTGATAAAATCTCTCTTTTTCATTTTGACATTCCTATAGTACAAATTCTATTAAATTCAAACATTGTACCCCTTCAAGTTTGCACAAAAAAGTATAAGCTCAGCCACAATCTTTAACAAGCTCTAAACTCGGGATTATTTTCAGGTAACAATGATCAATCCATCACTACACATTCTTCTTTGTATCCTATCTCTCATTACACGTCTTTTCAAAATTATATTATTCTCATAAAGTCTTTTTTACAAATATCAGCTCTAATTTTATTACATCATCGCAAATATTATTTGAGACATTTGAAAATAAGAATTGAAAGGATATCATGATATAAGAGAAAAATGCTCTGAAAAAATCATATTTAGGAGATTGTTGAACTATCAAAAAGGAAGAAAACTGTATGATTTAAATGATTTTGTTTGTAAAATATAAAGTAGATAGAAGCTTAGAATGATATAAATTGAGATTGGTAGCCAAAAGATATACTCAATCCTATGAAATTGACTATCAATAAGAATAATACTTTTCTTATTTTCGCTTGCAGCCAATCATGGATAGTCTATGTAGTTTGATGTAAATAATGCTTTCTTATATGGGAATGTTGAAGAAGTCTATATAGATCCATCATCGGAATTTGATAGTTTTCTCACAAAGAATAAAGTGTGCAAATTAAAAAAAGCTCTCTATAACCTTAAACAATCTCTGATAGCATGCTTTGGTAGATTTACCAAAGTAATGAATAAGGAGTAAAAGTCCAAAATAGTCCCCCGATTATTAGTATTTGCTCAATTTAATCTCAGACTTTCATAATGCCCCAATTTAGTCCCCCGACTATTAGAAAATATCTCAATTTGTTCTCAAGGCTAAAAGTAATAGCTAAAGTTAACCTCAATAGTTAAATGAGAAGATATTCTGGGTATTAAAGGTGTATGTGAGATTATATTATTATTTATATATATTTCTTCATTTATCATATTAAAATAAATATAAAAATTCATAATATAAGTTAATCACAATTATTAATTATTAACTTTTGTTATTTAGTTGGTTAACTTCTATTATGATTTTGGTATTTATTTTAATATGATAAATATAAAAATATAAAAAATTATATAATTTCATATGCACCATAATACCAAAAAAGAATGTTGGGGTTAATTTTTTACTGTTACTTTTGGCCATGGACCAAATTGTGACATTTTCAATTAATTAGAGGACTAAATTGGATCATCATAAAAGTTTGGGACTGAATTGTACATTTATTAATGGTTGGGGGGGGGGGGGGGGGGGGGGGGGACTATTTTAGTCATTTACTCAATGAATGAAGCTAGATAAACATATAGTTGAGGATATCATATACTCTTCATAAATCACATAACTGGTGGTAAAATCTCAATACTTATTATATATATATATATATATATATATATATATATATATATATATATATATAAAAAATAAGTATTGAGATTTTACCACCAGTTATGTGATTTATGAAGATTGATGATAGAATTGTCACAAGTGATGACAATAAATAAAATGAATCTCTTATAAAAAAGCCTTGGCTAAAAAAATTGAGATTAAAGAGTTGGGCGAATTCAAATTCATCTTAGGAATAGAAATTGCTCAATCAAAATAATTCATATTCCTCCCTCAACTATAAGTTGTGATGAATACTACTGAAAGAAACAAAAGTGATTGATTCTAAATCTTGTGAGACCCCAATTAAATCAGGTAAACAGATGGAAGAAAATGATGAAGGAAAAAAGTAGATATTGAACAATATTATTGATTAGTTAAAAAAGGATCTATCTTACGCACATCCAGATATCGTATTTGTAGTGAGTCCCATCAATTAATTCATACAAAAACTCAAAGAATCTCACCTTTAAGATGCATATAGAAATACTCAAATAACTTAAATCAAGTCCAAGTAAAGAAATTCTCTATAAAAGTAGAATGTTTTATGAATTGAATGGTATAATGATCTAAATAATGCAGTGTTACGAATGGATATAATACAAGATTCATGTATGCATGCTATATATATGGAGGAGAGAGAGAGAGGAAATCTCATAATATGGAGGAGCAAGAAGTAATCTGTTATTTCAATATCTAATGTTAAAATTAATTTAGAGCCATTGCCCAATGAATCTTAGCTATGAATCAAAATTATTTTAGAAAACTTTGAAATCAAATGGGAATGGTTAGTGAAGATATACTATGACAATAAATCTTTTATTAGCATTATACATTATTCATGACAATATGACTGTACCAAACATGTGGAGTGGATATATATTTTATGAAAAGGAAATTAGAAGTAGATTGATTTGCACTCCATATGTACTAATTGGAAATAAACTTGTTAATATTCTCACCAAAAGGCTCTATATCCCACATTCAAACATTTTGTAAGCAAACTTTGAATGTTAGACTTATACCATTCAATTTGAAGGAGAGTGTTGGAAGATCGTGGGACCCACAAGTCTACTTTGTTAGGGATCGTTGAGCACACGGATTAAGGGTTCTAACCGTTAGATCGATTCTCTTCTGACTCTTATTGTAATTGGTGTGCATCCTCTTCCTACTCTAGCTACTTATCTCTGTTGGGGACTTTTTTCCTTTTTTTTTTTTTTTTTTTGTAAATTGTTTTGATTTAGAGATATCTATAAATATTTCTACACTTCAAGCAATAAAGTTCAAAATAGTTTTTTTATTGCTTTTCTACAATTTATGTAGCTAGAATCTTGGTATCTGAGGTTGAACGGAAGATTTTGACTTATGTGGTTCTCTGTATGTGGTTGTGATTTACATATTTTCTATAAAGAATTTAAAATGGGCTTAAGATTACTTCAGTTATTGCTCCAAAATTGCTGCTTTAGCTGCAGAAAAAAACTTAACAAAAGATAATGGCTTCTGAAGCTTGAAACTGTGATTTGATGTCGAGGAAATTTTTGATATTTGGTTGGCTAGAAAACATTGAGCTATCCATTAATATTTTCTTTTTGTTTCCTAGAGGCCTTTGACTTGTTGGATATTGATCTTCTAGCCAAGGCGGGTTAGTGCCTAGGGTACTATAAATGTGATTTACTCCCTTATGTGATTCATATATGTTTCTCTTTCTTGGTTGGAATTTTTTACTTAAAAATTTAACATAATTCACTTTATTCTTGGATCTTCATCAATCATTGTCATAATTATCAGTAACTTTATCACAACTATTGATGTTGGCTTTATGATTTCTTATTCTCCATTCATTGCCTTTGAGTGCCGAGGAAACTTCAACGTGAATTAGTTTATTTTTCTGTTGTGAACAAAGTATAGGTATCATGCAGGCCATTTATCGTACAGCCTAATTAATTTCTCCCTAACTAGCACCTCAACTCACGAGTTAACCTATTGTTTATTTTCTTTGAAGTCGAGCTTTGGTTTGCTCTTTTTCTTATAGTACCGGTGGGATAAGCTGCCATCTTTTTTTGTGACTTGCTTCAGGATTGGATATGATGTTAAAGCTCTGTGGAATCTTTTTAACTGGATTAATTACTTAATTTTAATGCTTATTGTGCTGCTCAACCTTATGCCACCAGCCTATATAGTGATGTTCATCTGTTTGCATTTTATTAATGAAATGTTTAAACTATCACATTAAATAATAACATGGTGCACTTGTTATGTTAGAAATTGTTTAAGGGGCAACTCCTTTAATCTCTAAGATCTGCATCTATATGCTATTCTTTTGTTCCCCGTTGATGACATTATTACTCTCACTGCAGAAAGGGACCAAAGAAGCTGAAGAGAAAACCAGGTGCTGGCAGCTTCCTTGGATTCCTCCTTCCCAAGAGGATGCACCATCGGAAGAAGAACTTGCAAGAAAGGCAGCTTTGAAAGAAAAACAAGGTCAACGATTGCGAGATATAGCTGCTGCAAAGAAGTTTACTAGAATATCAGAACTTGAACATAAGTTGCATGGCCTGGAAGATTTAGTGCAGCAGCTGGATGAGGTGGAGGATGAAGAGATGTATTCTATTCTATCTGTCACTGATTACAATTCCAAACAAGAGATTGAATCTGCTGTACATAGAGTAACACAATCCCTTCGGAAAGCTAGGGGCGAGCCGTGTGAGAGTGAGGAGAAGGTAGATGCTTCATTGTCTGAGAAATATCCTCTTATCAGTATTCCTGACGACATGTTAACTCCTGAGCAGGTATGAGGGAGTCTAGATCCATTCATTTCTCTTATTTTCCTACTAAAATCATATTTGTTTGAAATTTCTTCTGCGTTTTGTATATAACCATTTCTGAATGCGGGATACCTATTGTACTTTGCTAAAGATTTTGTGTATTTGTATTTTTTGAAGTTAAGATGTTATATGCCATGTTATCTCGTACTTTTTTGTGTGACCGTGTTTTCTTGTCTTTTTTATGTTTGCAGCTCAAAGAAAAGAAAAAGCAGATATTTCTGAAGACAACATCGGAGGGCAGACTGCGAGCCAAGCAGAAAAAATTTAAAGAAGAATTGCTGCGTGAGAAACAAAATCAAGAAGATGAAGAAAAACGCCTGTAAGATGAGATCCTCTTCCAATAATGCTTATTTCTGAAAACTTACAGATGTAATGAACAAAAATATCCTTCCATAGAATGATTTTTTTTTATGAGAATTGAAACCATATGTAATGATTAGTTCGAGTCTGTTTTTGTGGACTGAAATCCCCATCTTCTGCACATTTATCTATTTGATTAATCAGCTGCTACTCTTCATTTAGTACTTTTATTATGGGGGTTGGCTTTTCGTTCTGCATGATTCTTTTTATTGATGTTAACATGCTTTTCATGTGGATGCCATAGCTTCCATGTAATTGGCAGAAATGACATTTTCATGTTTAATTCCAAAATCTGATCTTTATGTTTCAGAGAGAATCCAGAGCTTTATCTTGAACAGACACGGGTCAAATATAGAGAGCTTTGTGAGAGAGTTGACCAACGGAAACGTCTAAAGACAAATGGAAATGGTAATTCATCTGGTGGTGTTGGCCGTGGTGAGCGCTTGAATTCTGTGCAGAAGGAGCGAATGCGACTCTTGACAACTGCAGCATTTGATCGAGGAAAGGGTGAGGACACTTTTGGAGCTAGAGATGAAGACTGGCAGCTTTACAAACTGATGAGCAGAGATAACGATGATGATGATGATAGTCTTGATGAGGATGAGACGGAACTATCTCGTGTAACAACTAGGCTCCAGGTTAGTTTTGTGCAAAAACTGATATTATTCATGTTTTGTGGTCTAACTGCTGGTTACTGGTCATGCTATTATCTTATAATACTGAAGTTGTATGGGTCCTAGTATATTTGAATTTCATACAGCTTCTTGTCATTTGAGAAATGTCCTATTTTAGTTCATTAAAGCAGCTGGATGCAGTCAATTCAAGTTAAGTGGTAATTGTCTAGCATTGATGAGAACTGCTCTCTTCAGGTTTAGGAGAATTTTCCACGACTATCAAAAAGGCTTCCAGATATTTTACTTGAAGAGTATCTCTGGTTGCATTTCTTGCTCTCCGTCTCTTGGAAACTATCCTGGTCTTGTATGTCTTTTTTCTTTGTTATATCCCATCAAAACTAGAAGGGGAAAACTGCACATTTTTGTGAGAAAGCTTGCCTTGACCTACATTTTATTTTAATGTTCTTCTTTTGTTCCAATTAATTGTCAGGTGAATTTGCTAAACTGATTTTGTTGAAATTGACCATTAGTTCTAATCTTCTAGGAATCTACAATCTCTTCCCTTTTTTTTCAATGCAATCTTCCTATATGGTTAGTATTTATTGTTTCATTTAAGATACCCTACATCAGTTGATAGTCCATGGCAACTGTAGGAGAAATATGACAGAAACAATAAATCCATCCCCCCCCCCCCCACACACATACACACACACACAATGCACAATGAGAATGTGACATTTGTAACTCATATTTATCTTATTGAAAAATCATCGAAGATGATTATGATACACACTTTTTATTAGAAACCTGTACTTATCTCACTATTTGTATTTACACAATTACCATTCGTTTCCTATAAATATGTACACTGTAACTCTTTACAATTCAATAATAGAATTTCTTTCTTCCTGTTTCGCGTTCTCTGTTCTTCCGCTGCTCTCCTTCTTGTTTGCTTTCATGGTATCAGAGCCATGGTAGAACATGAGCAGAACAACTCCCTCCTCCTACCTCCTCCTCCTCCTCCACCAACACCGCCGTTCCTCACATCGGCATTCCTCCGACACTGAAATTTCTCCTCAACAACATCAAGAATCTTGCTCCTCATCAACTCACGCCGGACAACTACGCCATATGGCGTACACAATTGCTACAGCAATTCACCGCCAATGGGTACGCTGGTTATCTCACCGGAACCATCACACCTCCGCCCAACGTGCACTCCGCCGACTACGCTCGCTGGCACCTAGAGGACAGTAATCTTCTCTCAGCTCTTTTCTCTACCATCTCCCAACAAATCTTGCCCTACATTCTTTCCTCCAACACCTCCCACGAAGCCTGGGAGATTCTTGAATGACGTCTACAACCAACATGTCGTTCTCGCGTAATCCAGTTAAAGAACGAACTTCACAATGTTCGTCTCAAGGACCTCACCATTCCACAGTACCTAACGCAAATTAAATCCATCATCGACAATATCGCTGTCGCCGGCTCAAAGATCGAACCAGACGACATCATCCACTACATCCTTCAAGGATTCTCGAACACCTACAGTTCCTTTAAAACGACAATTCTCACCTATCCGAAATCTCTTGATCTTGACAAATTTTACTCTCTACTCTGCAGCGAGGCAATCAATATCCAACAAGAACAGTCTCTCGACCTCTCCAACAATGCCTCTCACACTACGCTCTATGCTTCATCTCAAAACTCCTCACAGGATCGCACTCAGCATCGCTTCTTCAAGAACAAGAACTCCTCCCATGCCTACAACAACAATCCGCCGACTCAGGCGGTTCAACCTGTCTCCAATTCCTCCACCAAACCAACGTGCCAAATCTGCGGTAAGATAGGCCATACTGCTCTCAATTGTTGGCACCGCTGCAACTTCAAGTTTGCTCCCACTGTCACTCGCCCACTGAAAGCTCTTCTCGCTCAGCCATCGTCCAGCAACCCGCACGATTGGGTTCTTGACACCAGTGCCACCTCTCATCTCACGCCCGATGGCTCCTACCTTCACTCTCCCTCGACTTACTAAGTTAATGACTCTGTCTCCGTCGCCAACGGGTCCACGGTTCCGATACAGCACGCCGGACAGGGTCTTCTACCTCTTCCGGAAACATCTCGTAAGCTTTATCTTAACAATCTGCTACACGTTCCATCCTTAACTCACAATTTTTTATCTGTTTTTAAACTCACCCAAGACAATGCTATTTCTATCACTTTTTATGCTAATGGTTTTGATATTAAGGATATCAAGGATCGTCGGCTTCTTCTCCGTGGTCATCTCCGTGACGGCCTTTATCAGATCTCCATGAATCTAGACCCTCCTCCGTCAGCTTACACTGCTACCACCACGAACATCACGGTCTGGCACGCTCGTCTCGGTCACCCGAACAACAGCCTTCTTCCGGTTCTTGCTAAGAGCATTCCTGAGCTAAACAAATTATCTCATTCTATTACTTGTATTTCTTGTAACATGGCTAAAAGCCATAAACAAAAATTTAATAAAAGCTCTACGTTTACATCTTCCCCCTTCGATCTCATTCACACTGATGTTTGGGGTCCAGCTCCACTCAATTCTCTAGACGGACAACGCTATTACATAATCTTTATTGACGATTTCACACGTTACTCCTGGCTCTATCTTATGCACACCAAGAGCGAAGCTCTCACAAAATTTAAATCATTCTGCGCTCTCGTGAAAACTCAATATCACAAAACCCCGAAAATTTTACGCTCTGACGGTGGCGGCGAATTTACCGGTCATGCGTTCAAAACTTTTCTCCAAGATTCAGGAATCACTCAACAGCTCAGTTGTCCTCACACTCCCGAACAAAGTGGCGTCTCTGAGCGTAAACACCGCCATATTCTAGACCTCACCTGTGCACTTCTTCACGAATCTCACCTCCCTCGGTTTTGGGCAGAAGCTCTGGCGACTGCTCACTACCTCATCAATCTCTTACCCTCCAAACCTATTCACCGGCACTCTCCGCACCAATGTCTCCATGGTCAATCACCAACCTACACTCACCTTCACGTTTTTGGTTGTCTCTGCTTTCCCTGGCTTAAACCTTATACAACAACCAAATTCTCACCACGTTCGACACCTTGCACCTTTCTTGGCTATTCCACCCTTCACAAAGGTTATAAATGCTTTGATCTTCAAACCGGCAAACTGTACATTTCTCGTCACGTAATTGTTCACGAGTCTACCTTTCCCTACAAATCCTCTCAATCCCAAACTGCACCTCACAACACTCACTCGGACACCTCCCCTCCTCTTCTTCTTGTTCCAGCTTCCACAGCACATTCTCACTCACCTTCACGTCCGTCTCCCACACCTCTGAACATTCACAACATTCGTAATTCGACTACCAACACTCAATCCAGCCCTTCCCCGCAACACACCTCTGTTCCTCCAACTCCTTCTCACACACCCACTCACTCGTCTCCGCCTACTCAAACTACACCTCACCCGAATCATCCCATGATCACGCGACTTAAATCCGGCATCACTAAACCAAAACAAGTTCTGAACCTCCTCAGTCACACTTCCACCACACACACACCTAAGAACTACAAACAAGCCGCTCCTTCCCCTCACTGGCAACGTGCTATGCACGACGAATACACTGCCCTGCAGCGACAGCACACTTGGACTCTTGTTCCACCTTCGCCAGATAAACCAATACTCGGATGCAAATGAACGTACAAAATCAAAACTCTTCCATCCGGCCAGGTCGATCGGTACAAAGCTCGACTTGTCGCTCTCGGCTACGATCAAGAATTTGGCATAAACTTCACCGAGACATTCATTCATGTTGCAAAAATGCCCACCATCCGTGTCCTCCTTACGCTTGCTCTTCAACAGCGTTGGCCCATACTACAACTCGACGTTTCAAACGCCTTCCTGCACGGCGACCTTCATGACGACATTTATATGCGCCAGCCACCTGGATTCGAAGACAAAACCAAACCGGATGCCGTATGCAAACTTCAAAAATCTCTATACGGCCTCAAGCAAGCTCCGCGACAGTGGTTCCAGAAACTCACCGACTTCCTCAAAACCAAAGGATTTGGGTTCAGCCGCTCCGATCCCTCCTCTTTCAACAAAACAACACTTACATATACATTTTAATCTATGTTGATGACATCCTTGTCACAGGTAACAACCCGGAGGCCATCCAACATCTACTACAACAGCTTCGATCCCAATACGCCCTCAAACAATTAGGAACCATCTCACTCTTCCTGGGCATTCAAGTACAACACATCTCAAACGGCTATTTCCTTACACATGAGCATTACGCCACCAAAATTCTACAAGGCGCCGGGATGACCGAATGCAAACCGGCTCCCACACCTGTCACGCCAGCCTCCAAAACTCCCCTCGCCGAGTCACCACCATTCAGCAATCCCGCTCTCTATTGTAAATTAGTCGGATCCCTTCAATACCTCTCAATCACAAGGTCGGACATCGCCTTTGCCACCAATCACATATGTCAACATATGCATCAGCCCTCCGATCGGAACTTTCAAGACCTCAAACGGTTACTCTGTTACATCAAAGGAACTATTTCCTACGGTCTTCCCATCACTCCAGGACAACTCTTACTCACCACCTATACGGACGCCGACTGGGCGTCCGACCACACTGACCGGAAGTCCGTTTCCGGATTCTGCTCCTTCCTCGGCAATACATTGATCTCATGGACGGTAAAGAAGCAACATACGGTAGCTAAATCTACTACAGAAACCGAATATCGCTCTCTGTCAGTTGCCGTTTCCGAAGTCATATGGCTCCGCAGGCTCACACACGAACTCCGCATCACTCAGCAATCACCGACCACCATTTACTGCGACAACATCTCCGCCATTGCAATTGCCAAGAATCCGGTCTTTCATGCCCGAACCAAACACATCGAAATAGATTACCACTTCACTCGCCAACACATTGGGGACGGCAACATCGCCATTGAGCACATCTCTTCCGTAAATCAAATAGCTGATATATTGACTAAAGCTTTACCGATAAACAGGTTTAATGAGCTTCGCGCCAAATTAACCATTCGACAAACGAATGATTAATTTGAGGGAGGCTATTAGTACCTGTACTTATCTCACTATTTGTATTTACACAATTACCATTCGTTTCCTATAAATATGTACATTGTAACTCTTTACAATTCAATAATAGAATTTCTTTCTTCCTGTTTCGCGTTCTCTGTTCTTCCGCTGCTCTCCTTCTTGTTTGCTTTCACTTTTCTCAGTTTTATTGGATTCAACCTTTATGTAAATGATCAGTTGTGTTGGGATTAGATTTTACCTTAGTTTTATAGGTTTAATTTCTTGACTTTCTAAATACCAAAAAATGGGAATAGCTGGTCGATTATGTTTTGTAGATTAGAGCATTGGGCACAAAGATAACATTGACACACTAGTGTGGCAAAAAACCAAAAAATTAGATAAATGTGATAAAATTATGTAGTATGGAGTGCAAAATGGTTCTATTCAAGAGGCTGTGGGAATAGCATCAATTGAAAATAATTTCTGTTCTATCTACCACTGTTTACTATTCTAGGCACGAGATTGAATTTGTTGTAATCATATGTACAACTTGGATCTATAGAAAAAACTCAACTGGCCGCACAAATTATTTCATTCATCAATGTCAATAATTGATTAAAATAGTATTCATTATTGATTCATTTGCAATCATGCCATGCCATCCTTAAATCAGTTCTCTTTTTTTTTTCATTATATTCACTCATCTCTATAATTATACTGATTAAACCAAAACTTCATTTTCTCCCATCAATCTTATCATTGCTCTGTCGACATTTTGTCACAGCCCAACCTGACCTCGTATAATCTCGCATTTTATTTATTCCCACCAAAATCAGGTTGGACAAAGAAGAGTGTTAATCATTCAATCCATAATTCTAACAATCATCCACAAAATACGCTAGCGACTAACTTATCCCAAGGAAATCTCAGCAGAACAAGGTCCAACTAATTTCTCATCATAAAATTTTACATGTCATATGCCATCTGTACACCTTAAGATACACAAAAATGCACTCAATTACATGACTCGATTGCACTTCAATCAATAACCATCTCTCTTTTCAGGTAATCATTCAATTTATCTCTCCTCAGCCCCAATCATTAACTTTGACATTTCTGAATGAATGAACATAAAATTAGTAGTAAGACAAAATCTAAGAGATTATTTGGAAATCTTTTTTGTTTTTTATTTTTATTTTATTTTGCTTATATTTTAGCATAAAATTTAATATAATTGATATCTTAAAAGCATATCTTTTTTTGTGTTGAATGTTAAAATTAGTTGATTTAAACATTGGTGGTGATGGTCATCGGCATGGCAACAGTGGTCCGCCAACAAGCTGTGACCGCAATTGGTGAGTTGACGATGGCGACGGCCAGCAATGTAGTTGTTATTAAAAGTACTCTAAATACCTCAAAATTGTTTTTATGACTTTAAAAACAACGGGTTATATTTTTAATAATAAAAAATAAAAATAGTTAAAAATACATTAAATAAATATGTTTTCTAAAAACAGAAATAAAAAATAAAAGTGATCCCATACAAGCTCTAATGAAAAGAATTCAATATTCATGAATCATGATGTCTATCTTTCTATTATGTGCAGGAGATTGACCCAGAATTTGTTGCAAAATCTGACTTGGCGGCACTCCAAGGAACCCTTGAGTTTACTCGGCTCCGGCCGCTAACTGCTGAGGATTTCAAGATTAACCTCGGCATTGAGCGTTTTCGTTGTCCTGAAATACTATTTCGACCCAGCATGGTCGGAGTTGATCAAGCTGGTCTTGATGAGATGACTGGTGTTTCTCTCAGGAGGCTCTCCTCAAAGGATGATGCGGTCAAGAACAGAATGTGCAATTCCATTATCGTCATTGGCGGCAGCTCTCTCTTCCCAGGTCTGGACTCTCGATTGGAAGCAGGGATTCGGCAAATCCGGCCGTATCTTTCCCCTCTTAAAGTGGTAAGGTCGTTGAATCCAGTTTTAGATGCCTGGAGAGGTGCAGCTGCTTATGCTACTTCCATGCAATTCTCTACTCAGACATTCAGCATTCAAGATTATTATGAGAAAGGTGAATCTGGCCTAAAGCAATACCAGATCAAGTATAGCTTATGATTGATAGTTGAATACTGTTTCTTGGTTGGTACGACCATTTTACTTTGCTTTTTTGTTGGTATTATTTAGTTCAGAAAACAAAATAGATTGTAGCTGTATTACACTGCTATTTTAGTTTAATCTTCACATGAATTGATTCTGCTTTGTTTTCAGTTTAATCTTCGAGACATGATAAGCTAAACTCTAGGTTTAATCTTACCATACTGTACTCTTCGAAATTTTGACTTTTGTGCGCCTCATAATATACTATAATAACGATAGATGGAACATTTGAAAATTTTATATATTTTATCTATAAGCTTTGTATTGGAATTTTATCGAAATAATCTAATTTTTTTGGATTAGTGTACAGTGATTGTCATTTTCAATGTGATTGTTTTTTTTTTTTTATGGCTATTTTCCTTAAAATTATATATAAGCATGAGTGATGTATCCTTCTTTTATATCCTTACCAGAAAACTTAGCATTTATATCAATCTTTACCTCAGATTTCATAAACTATATTTGTTATTTTTTACATCAATAAATTTGTCAACTATATGATTTGAAACTAAATTAAAGAACTTATATCTGATAAGCTATCGCAATCAGCATGCAGACATCTCAGCTCTCTTCTCCACTGCTTCACACAGTCTGGCATATTGGTACTGTTGGCAGCTTTCTTAGACTTCATCTCCACCATTGATTAGCACTGTCCTGATGTATCACCGTTGGAAACCACTTATGGGCTGCAACTTGTACTTCAACATTATCGATATATATATGCTACACTGTATTGTTTTATTTCTAATCTAATGAAATTGTAACTTGGCTCATTTTTCTAACTCGGGTTATGTGTTCTATTATATGTTTCTTCCAATGCTCCTTATGTTAATTTAATTTTTTTTATGGTATCAGAGCCGACTAGATTCACTGCTCTTCTTTACATGTTCCCACCTGATGGGTGAATCCTCAGTACTTCCTCCACCATGCCTATCGTAACCCAACTATCCCCTTCCAGTATGATGGAAACTTTCATTCCTCCTTCACTCAAGTTTCTCATATCAAACATCAAACACATAGCTCACATCCAACTAACCAGCAACAACTACTCCATATGGAGGCTTCAAATCTTCAAAATGTTCACTGCACAAAACTTCTAAGGTTTTCTCTCTAATGAGAACATTTGCCCGCCAAAACAAACTCTCTTTTACAAACGAAGTCATATCTAACCCTCTCAACTCATCAATCAAAACTTCTCTACAGCTCTCTACTCAACTATCTCACCTCAAATCGTACCTTATATTCTCAACCTCAACATCTCTCATGTTATCTAGATAACCTTGGAAAAATACCTACTACCCATAAATCGATCCCGAGTTATCCATCTCAAAAATGAACTCCTCAATGTCTCCATGAAAGAACTCTACATGACACAATATCTCTTAAACATTAAACACCTTGTTGATCAAATCTCTGCAACAGGATCTCACATTGAAGTCGAAGATGTCATATTATACAGTCTCAATGGACTATCACATACATATCAATCCTTTAAAACTGCCATTCACACTCAACTTACTCCCATCAACCTTGATGATCTCTATCCCTCTTATGCAGTGGAGAATTAATCTAAGCACTGAATCTCTCTAACTAAAAAATCCTTATACTCAACCATTGGCTCTATCAGTCATCCGCAACATATTTTTCTAAACTATGCATGGGAAAGCCACCCCAATCATATATCAGTCAGTCAATACCAGATCAGCTCCAAACTATCAACCCTCCACCTGCTCGTTCAATCAACCCACATAAGGAGGTAGATCGTTTAACAGATCTCACCCCACATGCCTAATATGTGGAAAGCTCGGTCACATTGCTCTCAATTGTTGGCATCAGAGCAACAATACAATCCTCCTTCCTCGGCCCAAACTATAGCTTTTTTTTCACAATAACAAATACCAACAGGTGACTGCTACCTTGAATCGGGCACCTATGCTCATCTTACAACAGATTTTCAGAACCTTCAAAATCCATCTACATACACCGAACATAGCAACACCACTGTTGCTAATGGCTCTGTCTTTCCGATCACCAACATCTTTAGCGGGATTCTTCCAACTCCTTCACACTGTAAGCTCCTTCTTCACAGCCTACTTCATGTTCCTTCCATATCTCACAACTTACTTTCCATACATAAACTCACCTTTGATAATAACTTTTCCATCTCGTTTGATGCCACCCATTTTATTATCAAGGACCTCAAAACTCATTAAACTCTTCATCATGGACATTACAGTAATGGACTGTATCCAATCTCTCCATAAACATCCACCACTCCACCCAATTGCTATGGCTACTCAAATCAGCAACATCCAGCTTTGTCACGCTCGCTTTGATCATCCTCATCATCTTGACACATACAAGCTTGCCATGTAATGTCTCTAAAAAAAATATTTTGTACCTCTTTCAATATAGCAAAAAGTCACAAACTGTCCTTTAATTTATAAATTTCTAGCACTTCAAAACCTTTAGAATTAATTCATAGTGATGTATGGGGACCTTCCTCAATATATTCTCTTAATGGATTCTGTTACTACATTATGTTTATCGACAACTTTTTTAAATATTCCTGATTATTTTCTAACCACCATAAATTTGAAATATTCACCAAATTCAAATTAATTCAACAATTATGTTAAAGCTCTATGATCTGACAATGACGGCGAATACATAAATAAACAATTCCATAACTTTCTCACCTTCGAAGGAATACAACAACAACATAGTTGCCTATATACCCCAAAATAAAATGGAGTATCCGAACATAAACATCAATAGCTACTTGAAACAACAATAACTCTCCTCCATGAAGCTCACCTTCCTCCATCCTTATGGGTCGAATCTATCTTAATTGTCACCTTTCTTATCAACCACATGGCTTCCCAAAATACTAGTTTCAAATCTCCTTACAATATTCTTCAAAAAAAGTCACCTCTATACAGTTACTTAAAAAACTTTGGATATCTCTGCTTTCCCTGGTTACAACCTCTATCCACCACCAAATTATCTCCTCGCTCCACTCCATGCATCTTTTTAGGCTACTCAAATACTCATCTCGGATAAAGATGTTACAATCCAATCAACGAAAAGATAATCATCTCCCGTCATGTAATCTTCAACCAGTGAATATTTTTTTTCCAAACTACAAACTTCATACATGCTACAACTGCACGTCCAGAACCTACCCCACAGATCTCCCCATTACTTCTTGTTCCACATTCTTCAATTAACACATCTCACCAACATAAAATTCCACGTCCACCTAGCAACACCTCCCAAACTCCAGCAACACCTCATCTTCTCTTCAACCCTCCAAATCACCCAACACCACAAATATCTCCATTCCTCCCAACACTTCCATTCATCCCATGCAAGACAAACTTCAAATAGGCAACCTCAAACCCAAAAGAATATTCTCTCTGGTTGCTCATACACATAAGCAATTCACTCCAACATCCTACTCTCAGGCCTCTTGCCTACCTAAATGGTGACAAGCCATGTCCAATGAATTCATGGCTCTCCATCAAGAAGGAACCCATATGTTAGTTTTGTCTCCCTCCAATCAGCAAATCTTAGGTTGTCGTTGGACATACAAAATAAAAATCAAACCAAATGGTACAATTGACTTCAATAAGGCTCGTCTTGTGGCTCAAATTCAAACAAGCTGAGACATTCAGCCCCTTCGCCAAGATGACAACCATCCGCTTCTCCTCATGGTAGATCTTTACCACAATTGGTTCATACGTAGACTTGATATATCAAATATATTCCTCCAAAGTACTATACATGAATCAGTCTACACGACAAAACCCTAAGGATTTCTCTATCCTCTCTATCCCTCTCATGTTTGCAAACTTCACAAGGCCATCTACGTTCTAAAACAAGCATTACGTCAATGGTTTCTAAACTTTTCTACATTCCTCATCACTCACGGTTTACTAGCCAGTCAAAATGATCAATCTTTCTTTATCTAATCCACTGTCACCACCAAAATCTTCCCCTATTGTATGTAGATGATATACTCATCACAAAAAATAATACAAACAAAATTTACCACCTCATAACAAACATTCAAAAATAATTCTAGCTAAAAGACCTCGGTCCATCTTCCCACTTCTTCGGCAGTCACATAATATCCACCCATAAAACATACCTCCTTCATCAGTCCAAATATGCCCAAGACCTCCTTCAAAAATCTGAAATTGCAAATCAACATCTTCTCCCACCTATTCTAAGTCTCCATCCTCCTCAGATGGCGACCAACCCTTCTCCCAACCAATTCTTTATCGCCAACTTGTCGGCTCCCTCCAATTTCTAACAATCACACATCTTGGTATCTCCTTTGTGGTAAATCAGCTATGCCAATTCATGCATAACCCCTTAAACAAGCATTTTAAGCAACTAAAGATACTAGTAAAGTATATAAAAGGCATGATCAACATGGCTCTCCTCATCCAAAGCAGTGACCTCATACTCCACTCTTACTCAGATTTTGATTGGGTGTCCGATCAAACCTATCACAAATCCATCTCGAGATACTGTCTCTTCCTTAGCAACACTCTTCTCTCCTAGACAATCAAGAAGCAACCTACCATAGGCAAATCCTCTATAGAAGCAGAATATAAGGCTCTAGCCTCCGTAGCTTTAGACATTGCATGACTTCGTCTCCTACTGACAGATTTTCATATTCCCCTCTCCACAGCCACCGCTATCCATGATAATATTTTTGCCTTGGTTCTGCCAGTTAATACCATCTTTATGCTCGCACAAAATATATTGAGATAGACTGTCATTTTATCAGGGATCGCATCTACTCCAATAAAATTGAGGTTTATCATATAAACTCTAGCGATCAACCTGCTGATATTCTAATCAAATCATTGCCTCCCTCCAAATTTCAGTTTCTAAGAAACAAATTAATTTTCCAATTCTTGGATAATTAATTTGTGGTGCGGTGATAAGCTATCACTATCGGCATGCAGACATCTCAACTCTCTTCTCCACTATTCACCCTGTCTAGCAACAAACTGGCATTGCTAGAAGGTTTCTCAAACTTATCTCCACCGTTGATTATCACTCTCCTAATGCATCATTGTTGTACTTCAACCTTATATCTATATATATGCTACTATGTACTGCTTTATTTCTAATCTAATGAAAATGCAACTTGGCTCATTTCTCTATCTCGAGTTATGTGTTCTACTCTACGCTTCTTCTAATGTACTTCAGCCTTAAGAATCTTCTCTCTATAAAAACTATCTACATTAGCACCTAATTCTCAAATAAAAACGTTCATCATTTTAAATTATCAGATATATATATAAAGATCACTCAATCACATTGAAATGTTGTGAAAATCATCAACTCTCAAATTTTATTCTTCGTGATATAAGCTGATATTTAGACTTATGCCAACCACAAATAAATTGATAAAGTACTAAATTCTTTTTTATTTTATTTTTCTTTTTTTTATAAATTGTTTTGTTTTAAAATAATACATAAAAATTAATTTTGAGGTGTTTTAGTATTTTAAATAAAAAAACTTTTTCCTAAATTTCAATCCGACATTTTTGGGGTCCATTTAATTGGCACGACTCTCTCAATGCTTTGCTTTCAAAACCACAACAAGCTCTGGTTGAGCATTGCTTTATTGCTATTTTATTTCTTATAATTGTTAGCTCATATGTAATAGATTTAAAAAAAAACTATTGTTCAATATTTAATATTCACAGCAACTTTCAAAAAAATTATTTTCCTAACAACAACTTTACTATCAGTCTATCACTATCAAGGCCATTTAAGATTTAAGGAAGAACATGGTGAGTTTCATAGTAGTCAGCCATCTTGAGCTGAGGCGACATAGAGATCAAATTCTCATCTGTAAATTACTGCCACCCACCCTTTAATACAACTCATGAGTGAAAAAAAGAAAAAAAAGAGGAAGAAGAAGATGGGGATCTAAGATGAAGAATTAGTTACCATAAGGCAGGAAGGAAAGGACACGTACATGCAATTCAAATATTCAACTACTTCACGTGAATCTCAGAGCACTTGGTGACAAAATTCCAAGTCGGCCCGGCCCAATTACCTTCTCGAGCCCGTAGGCCCCGTCCATCGGCGTTGACTTTGCAAACCTCTCTTCTATATCTTCTAACGCCTATCTTTTCTTGGCGTAACGTGGCATGCGTACCATGGCGCTGACCCATCCAATCTCTGAAGGTCAACGCCCAGTTTAATTCACTTTTGTTTGCTTCTTAAATAAAAAAATAAAAATCTGATGCCCATAAGTCAACGCCTACGTAGTAAATCAAATTAATATGCATGCTTTTTACCAAATTAACAAACTGCCCTTCAAACTTATAATAACAAAATAAAAAAATATAAATAATGGTATGGTTCCCGAATTATTTTATATATATAAGACTATCCTCTTCACAAGTGTAGTGTGGTGGTTGCTTTGACCAATATATAGGAACAGATATATCAAAAGATTTTCGCTCATTTGATTCAAAATCAACGGCTGTGATTTGGGGGAGGAGATTCTCATCATCAAAGCATATATGCATTAGCTAATTAACGTGATCTTTTGCTATGTTTTGACTTTTAAGTTGTTGAAGGGCTCAACAAATCCAATAAGGTAATGAGATTTTAAGCTATTATTAATTTATTATTGATTTATTGGATGAGGGCAGTTTTGTCATGTAAAAAAAATTACTGAATCTTTCATTCTCTTTTAAAAGGCTGAGGATTAGAAGCTTGAAGGCAATACGTACATGCAAGTTAGCCAAAGAAAGCATTTTTATTTTCCTTAGTCGTTCTTCTCTACACATTGAAAGGAGATGATGAATGAATTAGAAGAGCTGAATAGGGTTGAGAGGAGCATAGGAGATCAGACAGGGGAGGAATTTACCATGCAAGATCTTATCTCCAGCTCCGATTTGACGTTATTGCCGCCATGGAAATTGACCGAGCGAGAGCCACTTTCACCTAGCAAGCTCATATCCAAGATGCTTCATGGCAGCCCAATGAAAGCTGGCATGTCGATGAGTTGCAGCAATGGAGAATTTGATGGTTTCAGCAATTACAGACCAGCGTATATATGTTGCCATTTCAGTGAATAATCTTCTAATCTTTATTTGTGTTGATTTCATTGCTCAAACTTTGTTTCTACTGCAGGATTGCACTGCCTGAGAAGGGGCTGACTGCTAAGATGGAGAACAAGTATACTCTCAGAATTAAGACATATGGGATTAATGGAGTTGCAGATGATGGCTACAAGTGGAGGAAATATGGTCAGAAATCTATCAAAAATAGCCCAAATCCAAGGTACTTATTTAAAAAGAAAATTTTTTTTAACACCCATAGTACTTATAATCAAAAAATCAATTTTCTGGCCTTACGACAAGCAGTTTTACATAGCTTTTACGTAAAATTGCATGTAGTTTACTCAGAGAACAATAATAGCTAATTACTCAGAGGAATGACAGTATCTTTATTTCTTTTAGAGAATTTAATAGCATTTAAGTTTAAGAGAAACGCATTATTAGTTCATTAGCTGTAGGCTGAAAAAGCAGTTAGAAAACATCAGAGGCTATTACTCTTAGTGCTGGGATGAGCAACAGAATTACTAGCTAACATTCACCCACAGAAAATCTTCTTTTTAAATATATAGAAGAACAATTTAAGAGAATGTATAGGTAAAAAAAATTAATACAATGAATAAATTTTGATTATTTTTTCTTTTACTAAAATAGTATATGTTTTACAATTTGTAAATTTAGGTAAAAAGTTGAGCAACATAGTACTATTTCTCTTGTATAAATATAATTAAAACCTAGCTTTAAAGTTGTGCAAGCAATAATATAACACAAAAAAACATATTTTCAAATTTACTAATATACTAACTCAATTCTTAATAATTATTATTATATATTATTTTCAAACATTTAGCTATTAATAATATGCATGACATCACTCCCTAGTATTTTTTAATTATTTATTTGTTAGTAGTGGAATTAATTAAAAATGTTGAGTCATAACAAAATTCACTCAAACACTTCTCATTATTAGCTTTAATTAACTTTGTTTATAATCTCGCTTGACATTTTTCATTTCTAAAAACAGGAGTTACTACAGGTGCACCAATCCCAGATGTAATGCAAAAAGGCAAGTAGAGAGATCAACTGAAGATCCAGACATGCTCATAATTACATATGAAGGACTTCACCTTCACTACACTTACTCCCACTTTCTCCATTCCCAAGCCCATGATTTGTCTATAACAAAGAGACCCAAGACAAACTCCGTAGATGTGCAGCCTCGTCTCTTTGATCAAGACCAACAAATGCAATCAATTGTTCTTCAGGAACCACTGATAATTGGCCGAGATGGACAGCAAGATAACCTTGTGGAAGTTGAAGGGTTTGGAAATTCAGCCATGGGAGATGAAATCATACAAGAAGAGACTCTTTATAATAATAATAAGAATAATCGTCATTGTTCACAAGGTCTGTTGGAAGATATTGTGCCTTTGATGGTGAGAAAGCCTAGCAGCCCAACAACATCTTCAAATGAGCCTTCCTACCCCTGTCAAGCTTCTTCACCCTCTTATTCTTCCTCTCTATGTTGGACTCCTGAAACTTTTCACTTTGCAGAGAGTGTACTTTCTAGCATTGTGTAAGACAGATTGTTAGAAAATATGACACTGTAAAACTTTGGACTGGTGTACTATTATGAAACATAGTCTTTAATTGAAAAATATTATAATATCCTTTCTACGTACCCAACTCTATTAATGAAAGAGAGTATAATAATATTGCTTGTAGCATTGCATGTATGGGATATTCTAATGTAAATTTGATTAGGATATGCTCTATATATGATTATCATATTTGTTTTAATGTAATATAAAATTTTGATTGATTAGTCATATATTATTCTCTTCTCTAAATAAATATGATGTTATGTAGCCCATTTTAATATATATATACTTTCAAATGTTTTATACTTTCAAATATATATATAACCTTGAAAACTTTCCCCTTTGCAAAATCTCAAACCCCAAAAAAAAAGTTTTTTTTTTTAAAGCTCTATTTGAAACCACCTTCCTGCACCAAAAAAAAGATACACTTAATCTTCCTCCCGTTAATTCGGTGGGATTATAGAGTAAATTGATCAACTATGATCAGTCTTCTACTACAACATTGCATATGTCTTTTGAAGCCCACAATCCTCCACAAAGACTCAATTAAAGGTAGATTTAGTATGTTCTAGAAATTTTTTCGATGTGCTAATGAGACTAACCAAGGTTTATTTTAATCTATAACTAATGTTTCTAATAAGAGAAAGCTCTTGTAATTAATTATATCATGAGTCTATGCATGAAAATACTTTCAATTAAGTAGTTTTGATAATGTTCACAATTGGACAAGAATTATTCAACAATCAGTAGTGAATAGTACGTAGAATTAGATAAAATTCTCAATTGAGAAGGTGATAAAAATCAATGAACTAGAAATGTCATTCTATGATATGATCAATGATCAGTCTTTGATGCTTATGAATAACTGATCATTATGGATGGCTAATAAAAAGGCTATTGAAACAATTATAAGAAAAACTTGAAAATTTAGGTTTAAAAAACCCCTTCATTGAAACTAAATTCAGACTGTATCAAACTATCAAATAGATATACCCTTTTATGTACATCCTATGATATATCATACATACTATGATATAGACGTTTAAAGGTCCGCGCGTGCCACTATCGGGTCGCGGGTCGGGTCAGGTCAACCCGGCAACCCGGATGGGTCTGGTCCGGGTTGAAATGTCTGACCCGTTTGCAAAAATGGGTCGGGTTCGGGTTGACCCGTTTAGATTCTGGTCAGGTTGGGTTCGACCCGAATCCGACGGGTTGACCTGAATTGACACCCCTATTAATTATCATATATCCATAAAAGGCACAGAACTTCTTTTATCAAATTGCTCACAGCCAAACACTTTTCCATTGCTCTCTTGATCTTATTAGAGTCACATATTTATTTATGATCATATTGTCTTCATCAAAACTTGTGTTGCCAAATGCAATCAACTTTTTTAAGTTTTCCGACATCTGAATGTGTGGTGCAAAATTCACCATTCATTATAAATAGTATATACATTCATTTCTATAACTAAAAATCACATGTAATATAACATTATTATTATTATTATTATTTTCATGATTTTATATACAGTATAATAACAAGAATACCTCATTCAACATTAATATTAATTAGTGTTGAGAGCAAATTGATTAA
The DNA here is from genome assembly GCA_016618105.1 of Dendrobium huoshanense. Classification (NCBI taxonomy): domain Eukaryota; kingdom Viridiplantae; phylum Streptophyta; class Magnoliopsida; order Asparagales; family Orchidaceae; genus Dendrobium; species Dendrobium huoshanense. The sequence goes on from CM028358.1 coordinate 1,235,147, forward strand.
TGTATTAATCCGCAATTAAAACTGATAATGATATAATTTTGAAAAATATCAATTTAAAAATTAAGTAGAGAATATTATGATTAGAATTTGATCAAGATATATATGTTAATTATAATGATTAAGTTTATTTTAAAATAAATATTCAATATAACTAATAAAATATTTTATTACAATAACTATAAATTTTATTCTTAATATTTTGAACCAAAATTTTTCATATAAATTTAATACGAATTTGATAGCCACTTGAATAATATGTGGTGAGGTTTGAGCGGTGGGAAGTAATTTAATTAAAGTGGTCCTTTACTGGAGTCCCACATGAGAGTCCCATCAATATAATTATTTATGAAGGCAATGGTGAAGACGGTGAGCGCACGAAAAGCTAAGTTGTTTCTGTGCTCTCAACTAAGAGGTCCTGAATTCGAGTCTTTGTGTATAGGTTGTGTGTGTGAGTTTAACTTAAATGTCCCAAAAAAAATATAAAAATAGGATTTTTATTAATTTATTTTATTTTTAAATTTTGAGATAATTAATTGTTTACTTATTTATTTAAGAAAATTACAAGTAATTCAAATGGAATTTAATGGATGTAATTGCTATTTTTTTCTAAAAAATAGTAACGAAATCAATATTTAAAGAGAAATAAAAGAATTTCATGAAATTTTAGAGGATAACATTTAAATATTTTAAATCATCATCATAATTATTTTTTTAATTATTTTGTGAAAGATGGGGGAGGGGATATCTGAGGAATTAGTCTTTCAGTTTGAACAAAATTATGTGGCTCCAGATTTATGAAAAATATATATATATATATCATTCTTGGTTATAAAAAAAAGAAATTATTTTAATTTTGGAAGGGTGAGAGTATCTCTCAGCCATTTTTTAAAAAGTACATATATTTGTTTTTTTTTTGTTTTTTTTTTACTTTTTGAATTATGAGTGTATCATTCAAAAAATAAATTTGATAAAATAATAATTTCTTAAACCTAAACTTTAGGAATAAATTTCAAGATAATTATAAGCTAAATAAGGCTTCATCTGGAATAGCTTTTTAATGTTTTCTAAAACAAATTTATAAAAAAATTTAGTATAAAAAATTTATATATTAAAAATTATTTTAGAAAGTATTAAGAAAGTTATCTCAAATTAAATCTAAATGATTTAGATACGCTATGTTTGTATCTTAAAGATTAAGAATTTATGAAAATAATAGCCTCCATAGAATAAATAAAATATAACTTTTAATGATGTGTTATGATAAAATTATTCAAATTTGAGTGTCCAAAGAGGTCATAATGAATTAATAAAAACAATATTTTGATTTTAAATCTAATGCTTAAAATTTCGTGCATCTCTTAGAACTGATCATTTATGTTATAAATGTGTGATTTTGTTATTTTGAATTAAAGATAATGAATTAATCTTTGATTATTATTGAATGATTAAGATAATAAATTTGTTAAATCACATGTCAATTTTTAAATAGCAAGAAATTTTTTTTCGTAAATAAATTATATCAAATTATTTATAAAAATATGATCTATATATTTGATATTGAAAGTTGTATGTCAAAATAGGAATAATAATTTAAAATCTATAAAATAATTTAAAATTCAAGAGAAAACCCTCACCCAAATATATTTTTCCCCTGTAATTTGCTTAGTTTCGTTTCGAGGAGGCAACGGCTCATCTATTTAAATACCTCAACTACTCCATTCATCTTCATCCTTCCCTTCAGAAGTGAAAACAGAACGGCCATTTCCTTGATCTTTTTCTTCTTTTGAATCTGAATATCGCTCTCTTAATTTCTTCTTCATCGATTCTCTAAAGTCTCGAGTCTGCATTCTCAAAGGTTCTCCAATATCAGAATCCCTTCTTATTTTTACTTCATATGAGATCATGAATCAAGATTGACTTTAGATGTGAACTCTGTTTTTCCAAATCGTAGCTTCAGATATTTTGTTTTGTATTTCCTGTTGAAGAAAACAGAGCATTCAGATTAAAAAAAAAAGTTATTTTTATGATTTTTTTCGGTGTTTTTAAATGTCTGCTTTTTTTTTTTGTTAATGTGAAGTTTATACTTGATTGCAATGGACTACGAAGGCGGATACTGCCCGGCTAAGATGCAAAAGTATGACTGTCTTCTATTTGGTAATTTATCTGCCTGAAATCTTATTCTTCAGAGCTTTGTTAACATGGCAGTACTGAGTGCTTACTTAACCTTTGGCTTCTCTTGAAAAAAAAAAAAAAATTAGATCTGGATGATACGCTGTATCCATTGAATTCTGGACTTGCAACTCAATGCCGGAAGAATATTGGCGGTATGATTTATAATAATAATTATGATTAATGGAATTCAGATGTTGGTGATCATGTAAGTTACTCAAATACTTAATGGCTATAATCTGTCTTAGTTACAGATTACATGGTGGAAAAGCTTGGCATAGAAGAAAGCAGAATCTCTGATATGTGCAATCTTCTCTATAAGAACTACGGCACCACCATGGCAGGTCTTAGGGTGAGCTAAGTTTTGCTCTCTTCCTCTACTACTATTTACTGAAAAAATACACATAAATAATTTATTTTTTTTAAACTGTATTGTAATTGGCTTTACAGGCCATTGGCTATAGATTTGACTATGATGAGTACCATAGGTTTGTGATCTTTCACGTCACAGTTTAATTATTTAATTTCGGAAGAGCTTTTAGAATATTCACTAAGATTGTATTTTGGTGCTATAAACAGCTTTGTTCATGGAAGATTGCCTTATGGTAATCTGAAGCCTGATTTTGTTCTCAGAAACATTTTGTTGAGCATTCCAATTCGTAAAGTTGTAAGTTTTCATATTGATATAAACAAACTACTATCATTCTTGTGCTTGGATTTGATTATTTTTTCCCTTTTACTTTGTTTTGAAACATAAAAGAGTGCATATGTTAGGATGAAGAAACAGAAATCAGAAAATCGTTTTCAATATCAGGAAATTACAGGAAAACAAAATGAATTCGGCTGTAGAAAAATCTGCTGTTGCTCATTTGAAAACTAATGAAGCTATTTTATTCCTAAATGAAACAGATTTTCACAAATGCTGATAAAATTCATGCGACGAAGGTGCTAAGAAAGCTGTGCCTGGAAGACTGCTTTGAAGGAATCATATGCTTTGAAACTTTAAACTCGCCTGAAGAAAATTCAGCTTCTAATTACAAACCAGAAAACAACAAATCCTATATTTTCGACATCATTGATCACTCATCTAGAGCACAACCAAATACTGAATTGCCAGCGCCTCCAATTCTATGCAAACCATCCGAATCCGCCATGATTCAAGCACTCGAAATCGCAAAAATTGATCCAAATAGAACTGTAAGCTCATGTACCATACATCCTTTTTCACAATTTAACATGAAATGAAGCTTATCGATTATGTTATGTTGATGTGTTGATCTTCTGCTACTTCAGATTTTCTTTGAGGACAGCATCCGCAACATCCAAGCAGGAAAAAGAATTGGCCTCGACACAGTGCTGGTATGAGATCTTTGAAACATGAGATGTGTTTGTAGTTTATGACATTTATGTTAATACTTAATGTAATTCTTTTGAGAAAGCTTCAGGTGGGCAATTCACAGAGAGTGAAGGGGGTGGATCATGCTCTGGTGAGCCTACACAACATGAAGGAGGCCTTGCCAGAGCTTTGGAAAGAGGGGGAGAGATCTGGAAATGTTCGATATGCTGAAAAGATTGCAATCGAGACTCCTGTGATTGCTTGAATGTGCTATTATGGGATATGTTGTTTCTATGTGTGGGGAAATAAGATGTTCATTATGTTTTCATGATGAAAGGCTATTTTACTTGTGCATCTTTCATGGAAGTTGTTGGGTTATATGGAGATCATAAAATTTCCTCCAAATGTAGAATTTTGTTGATATAGCATGTAATATTCTCATTATTATGAAAAATATTAGATTAAGATTTAATTTGGATTGCTAATGGGGATGTTAGAATTTAATATATATAGCCTCTTCAAAACTCTCTCTAAAGTGAGGATTTTCAATTTTATGCTTAAAATGAGTGAAAATAAAATCCTCACTTTCCAAAACAAGATTTCCACATAGAAGCAGACCAAAGAGCCCTTACTATGAAGTCAACAATTGGTGTCCTACACTCCTGCTTAAATCTCATATGTGAAAATCTTTAAACACAAACCATGAACTATTAGAACTAATTAGCTATATTTAAGGGTCATTAAAATATTTTATAAACTTAAATATTAATTTGTCATAAAAAGTATTTTATGTTATATTCAATTTTCATCAAACCAAACAACTCTTCTTCCGTGACATCAATCAGATATTTCTCTTAAGAGTTTCTTATACGAAAAATTCTATATATTAAATATAGATGCTCCCTTTAAAGACAAAATTATCAAGATAAAATACTAAGCATAAACCTTAAAGTAATGCCACACTTCTTAGACAAATCTACACAAAAACTAACTGATCCTACTTTAATAATGAGCACATCAAAATTTGGGTTGTGATCATCCGCACAAGTTTCCATAGTATGCATTTGTACAAGGGATAAACATTATTCAGAAAATTATAATTTTTATCCTTGAAATTTTTATAAATGAACATTGGTAAAATTATGTAATTTTAATCCCAATAAATAGAGAAAATCTAAGAATTACATAACTTAATGTGCTTTCAAGTGGCTAAAATGTGAAGTTCAAACAATATTCCATCTAGTAAGTTTAAAAAATTGTAACTTTAAGGGTTTGTTTGAAACTAGAACTAAAGTTGTTTGTAAAATTAGTTGCGTAATCATTGTGGGATAATTAAATAGAGTTTCTAAAAATTATTGTAGATATAATTTTTTTTCCTTAAGAAAATCAATAGTCATAATTTTTTCAAATATGTCCTTTCCTTTTAAAGACAAAGAGTAATATTTTTATAGTTGTCACATTAACACGTCTGGTTAATTGTGAAAAGCATTGAAAACAACACTTACGAAGCTGATGCATGGAGCACCCCTAACCTATAAAAGCGAGCGAAAGATAGAAATACAATTTATATAGCATTTAAAATAAATCAAACGATAAGAGGTCCAACTTCATCAAAACCAGAATAACATTCTAGCCATTCAATGGAGAAGGTAGGATAAAAAATCATGATAGTTAGAAAGGGATTTCTCAGTAGCAAGTTTGTCACAAAAATTTGCATTTTGGTGCACAATATAAGATCACTTTATAAATCAAGCTTTAGTGTTCCTGAATAGATCACAAACCTGATGGAGCAAATATAGTAGAATGCTATTGTTCTCTTCTACATTTAAAGCCATGCTCAATTTCCCCTTCAGAAATGACTTGCAAATACATTGTACTGAGATTAAAAAGATGACAACTGTAGATGACTAAAAGAAACTATATTAAATAAATAAAGAGCAATAGATCTTCCTTAATGGGATATGTTGTTATTGATAATTGCTACAAAATCAAAAGAAGTAGAATTTTGTAGAAACCTCTTGTTAATGTTAAATAGATTACCTTTTTGACAAGAAGGCCTTGCCTCTACCTTGCTTAGCCTACAACACCTCATCTTGACCATCTTGAGAGATGAACCCCTCATCCCTATATTGGTATCCCGTGATGATTATACACCCTCTTGATGATCTTGTCTCCCATTATCATTCTATCACCTTTCAATCTCAATAATGCTTGGCCTTGTACTGATCTCTCAATTCTTAATTTTTTAGAGGACTTCTCATTCTAGAGTTAATTGCCTCGTATCGATAATTTTGAAAAGTTGTAAGTTAAGTAGCTCATAGTTCTTCTTGCACCATACAAATTCTAAGTGCTCCATGATGTTACATTATGAGTTTATGGGGGAATGTAAGAGTTATTAAAGTTATTATATTTAAAGATGTTATCATATCAATATTATCGCATATATTTAATATCTATTGTATGAATTAATATTATAAATTTGTAATGTGTTACATTGACTAATTTATGTGCCTATACATACCTAATAAAAATAAATAAATAAATAGGAAAATATATATTTTTGTGTACTATAGGTTCATACACTATTTTAACTAAAAAATATTAAATCAAATATAATAAATATTATAGTTATTTGCTTGATAATAATACTGATTTGAGCTCCTTTAAATAATAATAATAATAAACAAAATTAGTATAAAAGTATAAAACTGAATAGAGCGAAGTAAAAATCGTCTTCTTGTCCACAGGTGTGAGCCCTAGTCCGCCTCTGCTGCCGCTTTCTTCCGGTCAGTCAGCAATCGAGGCCATACCTTTAAGCAAAAAAATGGCGAAGCGCGAACTCTCGAACACCCTAAAAAACTTAAAGGCAAGACTTTTTAGTCATTCTCTTTTTCTCTCTCACCAACCGTCGTTTCTTCCTTTATCCAGGCTTGTGGTAACCTGTGAGAGTTCTCGTTTTGTTCCAGTTTATGCAAAGGGCTGCTCCTAGGGAGGAAAAGATCAATGAACAAAAGGAGAATCCGGAGCCAATTCGAAACTTTTTTGACACGGCCAACGCTGCCTCCCCCGCCCGAAGAAGATGGTAGGATTATTATGGTAATGTTTTCTCGTTAGGGTTTCCTCTGTTGCTGGTAATCGAAACGAGATACTTGGTTGCGCGTGGTAGATGGGGTTTTGTGGGAAAAGATTATTGTATTATGCATCCAAAATTTGTCTTTTTTACATAATTTTTTGTTCTGTTGATGTTGCTTGCCGTGGCATTCTAAGGTTTTGTAATTCTGTGGATACATTAGCACGAGTTGAGCGAAGGATTGCTTTTTGATTGTTGTGTAATTCCTTTGGCCAATTATTGGGCACACTATGAAACAAGGGTCATGCTAAAAAAATGAGGATTTTTCTTGAAATCGTAAATCTAAAATATTTCATTTAGTAGCAGAAACATTTGGATAGCCACATTGTAACCATCTAAATTCTAATTATAACTTTTCTTTGTAAATATTTCAACTTGATTTAAGGAATTACATGAACTTGATATGGCTGGCAAACTGTTTATACTGTTTTGTCCTGCGTTATGCTGATTTGTTTCTATTCTAGTTTTGACTGTTGGACTAAGGGATCTGTCTGCACAGTGATCACACATTGTTGTTCCTGAGCAAAAAAGCAGTTCTGTTTTATATTTGATTACAACTAATTGATTCGATTGCTGATTGCAGCTCATGGGATATTTTTTTTATGGTTACATCTGATTCAAGTTCATTCTCAATATTAGCTACTGCATTGCATTCACTTCATGTTTGTTTACTCTCTTATTCTGATTAGTTTTATTACATTATCTTGCGTCATTCTAATAAATATTGCAGTTCTCATATATTTCATTCCCCTTCGTGCTATGCTTCCTTGATTCATGGCAGGTCTTTTGTGGTGAATGTGCCTATATCTTCTAAGCACCTAGTTTTCACAAACCATTTATTGCTTTTGTCATTAATAGCCAATAATTTACAAATTCTACATCCCTATACCAGTAAACTTAATTCTGAACTATAGACTGAACAGCTTATACAATGACATCACTTCACCTACCCATACTAATTAGATTTTCTCTTCATAAATATTATTTTGTAAAATCATTGCATCAAACCGTCTTTAACTAAGAATCCAATTTAATATATGCTTGATTTTCTTCTGATGAGGCCTGCAAAAAAAAGGTATGTTTTTTTAAGGTTCAGTAATGGATCCATAATTTTTTGTCTTTTTTTTTTTATTCCATTGGTCATTGGTTTGCTTACAATAGATATCAAAAAAGGTACGTTTAATGCTTTCTTGTATGAAATATTACTGTTAGCTGAGATTATTTTTTAATGAAGTTATTTGATATAATAGTAGGGAAATTTTTAGAAGATAAGAGACTCATTGTTAGTGGAATTGAGGTTGACTATATAATATGTAATTTTAGTGGTTGTTATGATTTTATTGATTTTCAATAATGATGAATGATTTGGTGTTACCTAAGTGTCTCATCTTTGTATATCTTGTATCTATTATGCAAATGAATGATGATTTAAATGGCTATATGGTTTGTAGAGTCAAAGTTGAGCGGTTGAAATGAAAGCCTTTGTGGTATTTTGTGATAATGGATATCATATTTAACAAAAATAAGATTGACAACAAAGTTATATTAATAATTAGTGTAGTAAAACTAAGAAATTAGGCTGGATGCATGTATAAATTGGAGGGATACAACATCATATAGGATTATATTAGTGAGCTAGAGAATTCTTTGATGGGAGGGCTCATGTAAACCTTTATAAAATAGTATTTAGGTTTTAGCTATGATGCACTGACACGGACACGGTGACACGGACACGACACGACACAGATACGGAACACGTCATTTTTTAAAAATATAGGACACAGGTGCGGCATGGATATGGCATAATAATTTTTTTAATATAATATATAGAAAATTAGAAATTAAGGTGATATCATATTATAAATGATAAGAGATAATACATCAATGTCAAGATAACTTGTTTAGCTTATAACATAAAAATGTTTAGTATAAAATGTCTTGTACAACTATAAAAATATAAGCAAAAAATCATTTTCTACAACATGAAGGTTTAATTTCTCAATAGAGGGAATGATAACATTAGATTCAGAGGTTGGTCTTTGACCTTCAATATTATCATCATTGAATATCATTGTTTTCAACTCTGGTTCATCTAGAGAAAGATTTGCAACGTCTAATAATCTCATATCATCAAGGCACTCATACTCATCTCAAGCAACATTCCACATCTTGTTATCACCTGTCATATAAAGTGGGATTTTCCTTGATAGAAGTGAAGATTTGTATGCGCATAAACTAAATCTTCAGCTTGTTCTGGAGTTATTTTATTCCTCTTCATCGATTGAATAAATGAGTATGCGCTCCAATTTCTCACACAACCGGAAGAGGATGATACTTGACCAAGATGTTTTATTGTTATTGTTTGAAGAAGCGGTGTTAAAGCTCCATGAATCAACCACCACATTTTTGGATCCATCCTTCATCTATCAACCAAAGATTATTGATCACCAAAATCTTCTAAATATCCAAAGAATTTTGTAAGTTCTATATTAATCTTTCTTCTCTCCTCATTTGAGAAATATCATTTCTAGTATATCTTTCTCATATTTTAAAATTCTAAATCCTTTTGTGGTAAGACACGTTGAGGGTCTTCTTGAAGTCATTCTTTACTTGAATACCTTTAAATAATACAAAGCATATAAAATTATTTATTCATATACCAAGAAATTTAAAATTAGTTTAAAAGATGAATACAAATATATCTTGGATTTAATGAATAAGACAAATAATGCAAAGGTGTGTTGCTTTTGCTCCACCTATCCTCAAGAATGATATAGACAACGCTCCAAAAACTTGAGTCTTCATCATGTGACTTTCTTTCATGAATGTATACAATTTTTTTCACTTTTGCTAACATAGAGTCCCACATTATAAATCAAATGTAGGCATGATTTATCTGTGTCAGCCTCTCTCAATAACATAAATTGAATCAGTGAAAGCTAAAATATAATCCATATCATCCCACCACAAATCATCTAAGACCTTTTCTTTCACATACATTGCCTTCACAATGTCATCTTCTCGATAGTAAATCCACTTCTCACTAATCACCATAGATTGAAGAGCATTTTTTATTTGTTTGAATCTTCTTAACATGATTATTACAGAGGCAAAACGAGTTTTAACAACAGCTAACATTCTCAAATATGAGAAATCATTAAACATTGAAAGTCTCATTGAATGGTTCATGATGAAATTTCTGATCAGAATAGCATCATCTGCAACCACTGTTATCCATTGATATTCATCATAGATGATTTCATTAGCCTTTGTATTCTTCGTTGCACAAATATTTTTTTATAGCAAGATTTATAGTGTGCACAACACATGGAGTCCAGAATATATGAGGATGAGCTTGCTCCACCAATAATCCTGTAGCTCTACACATCGGTGCATTATCTGTAATAACCTGCACAATATTTGAAGGCCCAATCATAGCTATCACCTCTTTAATTAAATTGGCAATGAAATATTATCCTTATATTCTCCTTCACAATTCACAGCTTTAATGAACATTAGGTAATTCTCTGTAACGGTCATGAAATTAATGAGTGATCTTCTTTGAGGATCAGTCCAACCATCACACATCAAACTGACGCATTTTTCTTTCCACACTCCTTCGTTGGTTCAAGCAATGTCTCAATATGTGTTCTTTTCTTTTTCAATAATTTTGATCTTATTGCATTGTAGCTAGGTAGAACATAACCTGCCAGGTTGTTATTACATGCAAAAGTGAATGCATTTTTATAATAAGCATTTCTTGCAAGGTTGAAAGGAAGTCCTGCTGAAAAAAACATCATTGCAATTTCGCCATCTAATTCCTCTCGCTGCTGCATGTTAAAAGCCTTCTCTAAAGAAATACTGGCAATTTCGTTTATTTTCTTTGATTCATATCCTTCACTTCTAAATGATAATGAATTATCAACTCTAACAGATGAGGAAGAAGTGTGGGATGAACCATGTGTAGATGGCAAAGGTATTTCCTTAGGAAGCGCCCTTTTGATCCTAGATTCAGATTCATCAACTTGTCTGTGCATTTCAATCAACTGTGCCGTAGTAATCTTAGGACACATTCTAATTCCATTTCTCCAGCAATCTTAAGTAGATGTGCTTTCACCCTAGAATATGATCATTTGTAAGTGCCACCACAATAATTGCGTTGAATGACACATTCCCTCCTTCAAAATTTTGCCTAATTTGATAACATGAATCCATAATGACTTATCAGTTTCTACATATGACTTTTTTGAACCTTCGCCTAATCTACTCCCACCAGCACTATATCTCATTTTGCTTTTAAATGCACTGGTTGAATGGAAGAAATAAAGGCTTAATAAAATCAGGATCAATTGTGACTCTTAACTTTTGTAAAGAACAACTGAACAACTTAGAAAATGATAGAAAATATAGGCAACATGCATTGTAGTGAAACTATTCCATTTGTAACTTAAAACTTTTAAATGTCAACATGCATTGTAGTGAAATAATTACATTTGTAGAGGCTTGGATTTTGATTTCTTTTCTCTTCACAATAGGAGAAAGAAAATATAAACAATTGTTATAAACTAAGACAGCTTAAAGCAACCATCTACTCTCTTCAATAACCTATTATGATAGCAGTTTTTAGATAGCTTCTTTGATCGTATTCTACTGCTAGGCGGAACATTTCAATCTTCACAGTTCATGCCTAATGAATCCAAAGTCTTCAATCACAATAGAAAAAGATAATATCAATGTACGGAAATGGGGAAATTACCAGTTTTACAACAATCTAAACACAATCCATTTAAAAAAATTACTAACAGCAATAGAAAAAACAACACCATCAGTACTCCATTTCAAGCATTGCAAAGAAGTCTAGGGCATAACTATGCATCGCCACGAAGAGGTTCTAGTGTTCTACTCATCATATCAGTTCGAAATAAAATCTAGGGCAACAAATGAGTCTCCAACAAAAACCATTAGAGAGTAAACATCATCAATGAAAATTTCAACAAATGATTTAGGTATTTTTAAATCTTCTCATTAGAATACTTTCAAAAAAAAAAAAAAAAATACTTTTAACATCCGAAACCCAAAACAAACAAACTATTTTTAGGGGAGGAAAAAAAAACTTAAGACGGATACCTGCTAGCGGTGTGACAAAGAAGAAAGAACGGGGAAGTCTCGGTTGCGCGCGGAAATGACGAAGGAAGGTAGTCGTTTCGCAGTGCGACGAAGAAGAAGGAACGGGGAAGCCTCGGTTGCACGCGGAAATGATGAAGGAAGAAGTTTGCTCGTGAAAACGTCGAAGGAAGAGACCTGCTCGTGCAGAAACATTGAAGGAAGGGAGATTGGTTGCCTCGACTGCTCGCCTAACTCGCCCTAAACGAAACGAACACGATTGGGATTGCGAAAGTTAGGGCTTTGGGCTCTATACGGCGATATATGTCCGTGTCCATCAAGTGTCCGACACTATATTCCTTCTTTAGGCGGAGTGTCAGTGCATCATAGGATTTTAGTGAATGATACATGTTATTTGCATAGCATTAAAAAGGCCGGAGGATTGACTCTTATCTAAATTTAAGGAGATAGAGTGAAGAACGTTGGGGTAAGTGATTGAAACATCCCTATTTTTATTTCCATAGATTGTCGTAGCACAAAAGTAGCATCCATAGTTGATCTTTGTGGCATAAACACAAATTGGCTGCTAGAAATTGACATGATTTTCTTAGCCTTTGTACCATTTTCATCCCCTAAATGCCATTATGATTCTATAGTTTACTTTATTCATAAACATTAATTTTGTTTTACGTCTACCAAAGTACTTTTTCTTAGATCACTTGGCCTTATTTATTTAAGCCTTTAGGATTTCATTAAAAATATATTTTAACTATTCTACTCCATTATCTTCAATTAATTCTTCTGTTCTCAATATGTATATCATTAAGTCCTAATTTTTCAACTTTATGCACCTTTTTATGTCGAACTTAGGATTGGTTTGATGGCAGTTTGTTACGCCGGCCCAGGAGGGGCCAGCTGGACCGGTCCAGCCCGGACCGGTCCACTGTTACTCCAGGCGGAAGAGAACAAGGGGGAGCGGGATTTAGAGAAGAGCCACGTGGGCTTGGATGATGTTAGGAGGGAAAATTTTGAATGTTAAGGGGCTGTTTGGGTATTTTGCTAGAATCCTTTTGCCTTAATTAGGGATGAATGTTAGTTTTGGAGGCATCTTGAATTTGAATTATTTTTGAGATCTAGGGTTTGGTGTTCTTGGGCTGTTGGCTTTGCCGGAGATCGTTGGAGAGTTTTTCCTTCCCCTCGAATTGAAGGAAAGTTGTATCTTGCAAGTGTTTTTCATTTCTTATTGGAATACAAGTGTTTGCCTTGATTTTCTACAAGCTTCTTCTCAGATTTCCACTGTTTTTGCTGTTTAACTGCTGAAAACAGCAGTTTTGCTCCTTTTTTGTACTAATCTTGGTTAGGTTTGCTTGCGAACTCAAGTGTCACCTTAGGGTTACTTGCGAACTCAAGTATTTCCTATCACAGTTGTTATTGTCTATAAAATTAGCTATGAAGTTGTGGGAGGGTTGTGTTTGGACGAAAGAACTATATGTTGTTTGGATGGAAGCTAACATTGTTTTTTTTATTTTGAAAAGTCAACTCTCTATGTGTTGCTTATAAACCAAAGAACTATATGCTTTTTGGATGGTTGCTACATGCCTACATTAATGTGCTTGATGGTTAAATGATTGAAGTCCCCTATTTTCTTTTATACTCCATAAAAAATCTATAGAATCAAGGCGCCCTCTACCCAAAAAAAAAAAAACAATATTACTTAAATGTTTCAATACCAAGGATTTTTTTCATGTTACATCTAGCAATGGTAAATCATACAATTTTACCAATAATAATACATAATCCTAACCATATTGCAGATCCATGGAAAGAAAGTTTTCCAAAATTTATCCACATTTCTGAAAATATTTGTTATATGCACATCCATTTCTTGCCTTATCATTGCATGTAACAGAAGCATTTAATGCGTTCTTAAGACTTTAATGTGGCAAAACGCATAAAATTGATTAGTGCTTCGTTCTTAAGACTTGTAATGTGGCAAAAAAACATGAAATTGATTAATGCTTGATTACTGCATCCCAAAAAAGCAAAAACAGAAAAGAATCGAAACTAAATCATGAATATTTAGTAAAAATCCATGAATGATCAACCATAGATAAAAACACAATAGTGCTTACATGAATGAAGATACAACTACCAGAGCTTGGATTTGTAAAAGGGAGTAGACTGCCGCCCACTGGAGTTTTTGTTGCAAGGTAGAAAAGATGGTTTGAGCTTTGCATCACTTGGAGGAGCTGCATTACTTTAACGGTTCTGAGTGAGTTCACAGTTGGAGCTTCTATTCGTGAGAGGGTGAAGATCAGTGGAGCACCAAACAACCAAGGAAGTTGATGGAACATCGGGTGAGAGAGGAGGCATTGTTCACGACTGAGGCTGTATTGTAAGTGAGTAGGTATAGGAAACTGTTAGACCGGTCCAGCCAGTCTGACAAGACCGGCTTACGCCAATTGGGCGGAACTCTTATGCCTCCAGAAAGAACTGCTCGTTTCCGCGAGCTCAAGGGAGCCGAATAGGAAGGATTTTGAAGGGAGTTTAGGAGGGAAATCGCATGTAGGGACTGTTTAGAGATTTCCTTTTGATTTGTATTCATTAAATAGTTTGTTTTCCTAAGGTTATGACATCTTGAATTTGGCTGATTGAGATCTCTTAGATTTAGGTTTTCTTTTGGGCTCTAGCGGCGTCTAGAGATTTGGGAGAGATCGAACCTCTCGAATTGAAGATCAACTGTATCGTGCTATTTTCCGTTTCTATTTCATCAAATAATACAAATTTTCTACTATTTTTCTTGGTTTTGTATGGATTCTTGTGGAGGATTTTCGTTGTTTTTCGAACATTGATAGGAAATACTTGAGATCTACAATTGTTTCCTATCAAATTGGTATCAGAGTTGTTTTTGGGACCTTTGGTGGGCTGTTTTAGTGAATTTCAATGATTGTTCTTGGGATTTCGAAGAAGAAAATTTCTATTTTTGAAGGTCAAAGTCTAGCTTTTTATTTCTACAAAAATCCGAGCATCAATGGCGGCCAATAAAATGGATACGTTGGAGGAACGCCTTAAAGTGGGGATTGGACAAATGAAATATGAAATTTTAGATCTCCAAACTCAAGTTTCAGATTTAAAAAAAGATTTTTCAACCATCCATGATAAGTTCGATTTGAAATTTTCCATCCTGGAGGAGATGTTAAAGAAAGTGCTTGAGGGTCAAACCAAAATATCATCGTTGGAGGGAAAGGAAGGCCCCGACAGCCAAGGAGATGGGAAAAATCCTAAGCCAATCCGGTAAGGGGGAGATAAGGAGGTGGTGACTCAAAAGGGGGAAGAGAGAATGCCTCTCCTAGAGCCTATTCCTAGGGAGAAGCCCGGCAGAGGGTATGACGAGGTAGGGCAAGAACGAAGATATGCTAATTTGGAGAGGAGAGGGGAGAGATTGGAATGAGAAATGGGTAATTATGACTAAAAGGGGGCTGAATTTAAATGGGGTGGGGTTCCAATGGGTGCTGAATTTGAGAGGAGAATGTGGGAATTTTGAAGAAAGGCTGGGGTATGAACATAGAAGGGATGATTGAGACACTTGGGGGGAACTACCCCCTTGGGGAAGGGGAAGTTAGGAAGAGAACACGGGGAACGGAGGCAATTTAAGGGTGATGAAGCTGAAGATGCCTATTTTTGAGGTAGAGGATGCCCATGGGTGGATCTACAAGGTGAAAAGGTACTTTACCGTCAACAGGTTTACGAAGGGGGAGAGACTGATGGTAGTCGGGATGTGCTTGGAAGGGAAAGCTTTAGCATGGAGGGTTACGAGGCGAGCAATAAGGACCTGGAGGGAGTTTAAGGACTGCTTATTGGAACGTTGCCAAACTAGTAGGAGAGGGGATTTCTACGAGCAGTTCTTCGCTTTAATTCAGGAGGGGACAATGATGGAGTACCAGGAGAGATTTGAGTACCTTGCTAGCCGATTGGACCACCTTCCTGAGATAGTGCTAGAGGGAAATTTCATGAAGGGATTGACACCATAGATTCGGGCAGCGGTTAGAGTAATGAGACCTCGTGACTTGGGAGAGGCTCTGGAACTAGCTCAGTTTGTGGAGGATCAGAGGCACATGGAGAGAGAAACGGGAGGCAATAGGTCAGTAGGCTCGTATAGGATGACCACCACCTTACTGACATCCAAGGAGCCAACATTGGATACTCTTCGGGGAACTTCAAAGGAAAAGACTGCAGGTGGAAGATCTGGTGATAACTTCAAGAAGCTCACAGAGATGGAATTACAAGAGAAGAGGGCGAAGGGGCTCTGTTTTAGATGTGACGAGAGGTATATACCGGTGCACATGTGTAAGGACCGAACTCTTCAGGTTCTTACCATTTGTGATGAAGAATGAATGGAGGAGGGTGTCGTCTTTCCACCTTGTGGACAAGGTGGATCTTTGGGAGGGGAGTATTGTTAGACCGATCCAGCCGGTCTGACGAGACCGGCTTACGCCAATTGGACGGAACTCTTCCTCCTCCAGGAAGAGCCGCTCATTTCCCCGAGCTCAAGAGAGCCGATTAGGAAGATTTTTAAGGGAGTTTAGGAGGGAAATTGAATGTAGGAACTTTTTAGGGATTTCCTTTTGATTTGTATGCATTAAATAGTTTGTTTTCCTAGGGTTAGGGCATCTTGAATTTGGCTGAAATTTGAGATATCTTAGATTTAGGTTTTCTTTTGGGCTCTAGCGGCGTCTGGAGATTTGGGAGAGATCGGTCCTCCTCTCGAATTGAGGATCAATTGTATCTTGCTATTTTCCATTTCTATTTCATCAAATAATAAAAAATTTCTACTGTTTTTTTTGGTTTTGTATGGATTCTTGTGGAGGATTTTCACTGTTTTCCAAACATTGATCGGAAATACTTGAGATCTACAAGTGTTTCCTATCAGAAACTTAGGATGGATAATTTCTCCAAAATTATGGGAGCAAATATGTCAAACCTGATGTTAAAAATAGTGGTCAACAATTGTCCAACGCAGTACACGGGCATCACATTTCTAAACGTGTGCCCCCTCTGCGTGATTTTATGGTAAGTAATGAGAAATCCGGTTGCCAAGCAACCACAAAAAAATTGCGGCAACATTTCATGAATTAAGCAACTAAAAGCTATCCCTTAATACTATTTTTAATATTATTCTACAATTCTATTTATTTGGTTCTTTTGAAGACCTTTTTTTACTCATTTAATAATTTCTTAAGTTGCATTTTCTTTTTGCCTTGATGTCATTATTAGCAGCTTTCTTTTACTGAGTACTCGTATCTTCTTCCTTATTACGCCAAACTTTTTGGAAGTCTCTAGATTTTCTTTCTCTTGGCTCACCAAAGTAGTGCAAAAAACATTCCGATTTTGTAAGAACTGAAACCTATTGAAAATTCATCGTTTCTTATGATCCCCATTCCTTTGGCTCTTGAAATGTCTGAAAACGCAATCATTGTGACTTTGGTGTTTGCTTTCATTTACTTCGGGGATTTTTCTGTAGCCTTGTTTTGTTTATTTAAGTTGTGCTGCTATCTGAAGTAAATTTACTTATTACTGCAATGACCACTGAAGTTTAACTTTCCCCTTGTTTTGGGTTGCTGAAGTATTGTTGCTTTCTGAATAATTTTTATCCAGTATAGTGATAGTTGAAGGGGATCCTCACCCCGGAGCATTAAGAGGCCGAATGTCATTTCAGAGCTTTAATCCGTCAATTGATGTGAGTCAGAGAAGTTGGTTGATGTATACGATGTCTCTTCTTTAGTCTTTACTCCCTTCACATAAGCTTCTTTGTAGAAATTGAATGAAGAGGCTACGACCATCCATCAAAGCCCAGCATCTAATACGTCTAATGGAAATGATAATATTTCTTACAGGTGGGCCTTTGTTTTAAAATTTTGAATTTGCTGAATAATTATATTATTAATAGAATTCTTGGATGAAAGTGTTTCCTTGCGTACAAACCACTTATCTTCTTGTGCTTTGATGTGCTTTGAAGTTATGATCTACTAGGTGAAACTACTTATATGATTGCATTGCTGATGGATTTGGAATCAGGTCTCGAAATACACCTCTATTCACCAAAAATATGTTTATCTCATTTGAAAACATGTACAACAACATCAAGCCTTTATCTCACTACGTGGGGTCGGCTACATGAATCATTTTTCTCCATTATGTCCGATTAAGAGTCAAATTCTCATTTAGATCCAATAAAGAAAGGTCATTTGTAATATTTTCTAACCAAAACTTTTTAGGTCTACCTCTACCTTTCTTAACATATGTTAAACCTAATACATCTATCCTAACCGGCTCGAACTCGACTTGTTAACGAGCTCGTGAGCCGGCTTGAAATTATTTAATTAATTAAATTAATTAGCGAACATATTTTTATTTTAAAAAAAATATATGCTGAGAGGAGTTTCGGCCTATAGTTTTAAAAAAGGATGGCTATTCAATAAAAATATACCTATTTCGACCTATATGACATGACTTCCTATATGATAGTACAACCTATACCTCATCTTCATTAATATAGGAGAGAAGTTTTAAAAAAGTATGAATAAAAAACTATTAATTACTTTTCCCAAAAAGAGTTGTTGCAGATTCATGCTGAAAAAATCCTTGTGTTTATACTTTTTGAAATACAAAAGGACAAGGCGGCAAAATGAAAAATTAGGCGGCAAAATGAGAAAAATGTGAAATCGAACCATAATCAAGTAGCTTGCGAGCCGGCTCGAGCTCGTTAATAGTGTGACGAGCTCGAGTTCGAGCTCATCTTTTGAGCTTGACTCGAGCTCGCTTTTCGACTAACGAGTCGAGCTCGATAGTGCCAAAACTCGACTCGACTCGACTCGTTTACACCCCTAGACCAAACCATCTAAGGCAACTCTCTTTAATCGTATATGCCACTGGAGATACTCCAACCTTTTCACATATATGCTTATTTCGTATTCTATCTCTAAGAGTAAAGCTACTCATCCACCTGAGCATCCTTATCTCCGCAACACTTAATATTATACTTCTCTTTTAATGGCCAACATTTTGCGCCATAAAGCATTGCAAGTCTAACCACCATCTTATAGAATTTTCCCTTAAGTTTAAGTGGTACTTTTTATCACACAATAAGCCCAATGCATTCCTCCACTTCATTCCAACTTGAATTCTACTAATAATATTCCCGTCTATTTTACCATCACTCTGAACAATAGACTCAAGATATCTAAAACGAAAACCTCACACTAGAACTATTACTACTAAAATTACACTCTATGTATTCGGTTTTAGATCTACTCAAACGAAAAACTTTAAACTTTAGGTTGACCTCTTATTCATTTGGGTACCCTCTTGGAGGACGAACCATATGGAGCCCAAAAGAGACTATCCGAAGGAAGGCAATCTGGAGAAGGACGATTCACTCGAAGATGAATACTTAAAGACGAAATGCCTTGCATTTAAGACTTGCGTCATGCATTAGGATTAGAATCCATGTTGTTGTCGGTGGGGCCTGACCACCATTACTTTTCTGCAGACCCTGGGCTGTAAATCATACGGAACCCAAAAGAGACTATCCGAAGGAAGGCAATCCGGAGAAGGACAATTCACTCAAAGACGAAGACTTAAAGACGAAATGCCGTGCATTTAAGACTTGCGTCATGCATTAGGATTAGAATTCAGGTTATTGTCGGTGGGGCCTGACTACCATTACTTTTCTGAAGACCCTGGATTATATTTATACGACACTTGCCGTGGATTTTGGACTTTACTTTTCTGTGTTTGGTTGAGTTATATTGATTTGTTTACATTGACTGCGCAGTAGAAATTGCATGCTTTTCCTAGGTTTCTTTTCTTGCATGTGTATGACCTGATTTTCGATAGGTTCTTCAGGATAAAAAATATGTTCTACTCGTAATTAAAAATTAGTATTTTAGGAATTAAATTGCTTAGAAACTTAATGACCTAGGGAATAGCCGGAATCGTCCGGGGTCGCATGGATATTATTACATCTCTATCCCTCCTTCTAATAAGACACCTCCCCGCCTGCGGGTAGAGTCCGAATAATCTGACCTATGAGGATGAAGTGTCGGACCTGGGGAGGCACAATCTTTTCTAAAAATTATTTTTATATAAGCCTGTTTTTTTTTTAAATCTTATGCATACATGATTTGGAGCCTTTTAACCAGCATGCATTGTATTAGAAACTAACTAAATTAAAATTTTAATTGCATTAGCTCTAGGAACATTCACCCTACATAAGTCCATAGCCAATTAGGAAACTCTCTAGACGTCGGTCCTACTTCCAAAAGACTCTACCTTCCTATCTTTCATGAAGACTGGACTGCATGGATTTTACGCGCTTAGGTGGTTAGCTGACATACCTTTTCAGGCAGTGTATAAGCCTAGGTACATTAGCTAGGATACGGGTGTTAATGTTGGGTATAACACTAAACCCATCTTAGATTTAGGGTTGGAGGCTACTACATTGGGTGTCTAGTAGTATGCCTAAACAGCGGGTAAGTTCCCTATTCTTAAGGGATTATAAATCCTGCTTATCCGCGTCACACGGATGAAGCCACTTCCATCTTTTCCCTCTGTATGTTTTGAGTGTTTGAGTTTCTTTCTCTCCTCAACTGCTTTAGTCTCTCCGGATGTCAGTGTGAGGCGTGCATGTTAATTAAGCCGAGTTGAGCCCTTTCTTTTCTTTTGAGTATGAATTTCTTAGTTTCCCCTTTCGTGTCAATCCTTTGTCTGGGAAGAATAATATCGGATCCTTAATTGAGAGTTTTATCGGGCCCTAGGCTCGAGATGTAATTAACCACGGGGCAATGAAGTAGGTGAAGTGGTTGGATTTTGCGATTGCGCCCATGGGAAACGGAACTCCACCATCAAATAAACCCCACTAGAGCTGATGTATCAGGTGGGAAAAACTCGTTGTTTTGATCAGGTCGTATATATTACTACTCATCGGGGTGCGCTGGCGAGAGCCGCTATCCTCATTCGTTAGTCGCATGTGCGATCTAATATGTCCTTCCATTGACCCGTTTGCAAGGAGCGCGGAGGCCTGCAATCGTTTCTATCACTTGGGGTGGTGCGGTCGTATACCCTCTGCACTCTGAAGCCAGCGGTGTCCTTTCGGGGGTCCACACAACGGCATACTATATTTTTCGTACTCTTCCCCTTCATTTGAAAACATGTGAATACTGTTAAAAATTTAAATCATATTTTAGTTTACATAACTTTATGTTTTTCTTGTCAAATTAAACATTAGAGAATCATTGCACCTTCTGAAGTTCAAAGATGTTTAGTTAATCATGATGCTTTTTTTAATGGTCAGGATTATATAATACTACATTTTGGTTAGCGATTTGTTAATTGTAGTAGCAAGTTATGTAGCCGTGAGCTGAAAGGCTTCCTTTTGCTGAGGATGATACCTTCTATTAGACTTGGTGTTTGTTTTATTGATGGTGGTCATTTTGTTATTAGATCAGTATATTATAAATAGAAACTTTTGTTAGAATACTATTTTCCCTATTCGCAGTTCCTTATTCTAAAACTAAAACTCAGAAATTTAATGTTACTGAGTTGAAATGCTGAATATACCTTTTGGACCATGTGGGCTCCGAAAATTCGGCCCCGGCCTCCGCATCGCTCGATTTCTTTTATTCTTATTCATTCGGCGAGGGAGTTTTAACGAACTAAGTTCCGGGGTAAATTTTGGAAGGCAGATGGGTTTGTAGATAAGACACTACCCAGAGATTTCGCCCTCATTTTGTGAGGACTTTATGATCTGAGTTCTGGTTTCCTATAGGCGCAAGCCCCTATAGTTAATTACCCCTCTCGATCACGAGAGAGAACTTTCGATTAAGGCTAGTCGTCGATCAGATACGTATAGAATACGTGTTATCTGGCGTATAGTAGCAGCAATGGGTTTGAATTTGAAAACTAGATTTGGATTTGGGAATTTGGGAAGTTTGGATAGTTTGGAAGATTTGATATTTAAAATAGAAATTTCACCGTCGTGCACTTAAAGCGGATGGTGGGGGAATGGATGATGGACCCGATCAAGATCCCATGGTTCCGTTGTCCCGGGCCATCGTGGTCCCTGGTCTACTTAGTCAGAGGAGGTAGTCGACCCAACCTGACAGAAGGATCCTTGTCGGCAGCCATGGGTTGCTTCGTCCAAGGGGACCTTGTAGACCGGGGTTGGATGTTTGTCTAAGGGGACAAATTTGAATCCACCTTAGCTAACAGAGGGCTTTGTGCCCTATCGATCATATCCTATTGATTCATATCTCAAGGATTTGATGTCAGTAAGGAGCGTATTGGCTCTGGCCATAACCGAGATATCGTGGTGCCATTTGGCGGCGAAACCACGCGGTTCAGAGGGCCCCGGGTCGTCATAACCGTTTATCCTGCGGTGGCATTTAGCGGCAGACCGCCGGTTAGAGGACACGTACCACGTCCTTACTGGCAATAGATTGTTTGAGAATGGATCCTAGTGATATTTTCGACTAGGCATTTTAGCTCTTTTGTGAGCTGAAGTAAATTTGAATTTGTCCACCTCGGCAAACTGTTGCGGATGGTGGATGGATTTTGCTTTGAGCGATTGGTGGATTGATTTCAGATTTTAAATATCTGGGCTTTGGGATTTGTGAAGCTTTGGATTTTGATTGGACTTTTTGGGAGGCATTTGAGAATGCCTGAAATTAACCCCTCCGGTTGAGATCTTCTTTCAACACGGCCATCATCGGGGTGTTTAGGGGTCATTTCCATTTGATTGAACCTTGTCGACCCTATCAACTTATCGATAGGGGATCGGGTTTCATAGGCTTTGTGCCTTTTGTTTAGTGAATTCTCTTGATTTTAGGCATTGAAGGCCTAAAAAGAATGTATTTAGACAAATACACCGGTCGCTACAACCGTGTATCTATTTGATAGTTCGAATCCTGTCGACTCCTATTGATCCGTATAGGAGGATCGGGTTCTGTAGGCTTCATGCCTTTGTTCATGAACTTTCTTTGTTGAAGGCCTTAAAGGCCAAATATGAATGTTGTAGACGTCTTCTGTCTGCTTGTATCAGTGTTGCAGATCCGGTGGCGTGGCGTTGTAGATTGTAGACGCCTTCTGTCTGCTTGTATCAGTGTTGCAGATCCGGTGGCGTTGAGTTATGGGCCGTAGACGCCTTCTGTCTGCTAGTACGAATGTTGCAGATCCGGTGGCGTGACGTTGTAGGTTGTAGACGCCTTCTGTCTGCTAGTACGAATGTTGCAGATCCGGTGGCGTTGAGTTATGGGTCGTAGACGCCTTCTGTCTGCTAGTACGAATGTTGCAGATCCGGTGGCGTGACGTTGTAGGTTGTAGACGCCTTCTGTCTGCTTGTATCAGTGTTGCAGATCCGGTGGCGTTACGTTGTAGATTGTAGACGCCTTCTGTCTGCTTGTATCAGTGTTGCAGATCCGGTGGCGATTTGGTTGTGATGTTGACCCCCTCCCCCTTTCTCAATCACCGGGGAGGGGTATTTCTGAACTTTGGAGTATTGGACTTGATATTGACTCCCCCTTTCTCATTCACCGGGGAAGGATTTTCTGGATTCGGGAGTCAAAGGCTGCTGATTTGGGGAGGACTCCCTTTAGGCTCTTCAGTGTGGCAGACTTGTTATTTCCGGTATTTGTAGGTACTAGAGCTGTTTTCTTCTTGAGTATAGAACTAAGAAGAGAGTTTAGAACACCAGGAAGTTTGGTTCTAATTTGTTCAAACATGTCCTCCCTTCTACCAGGGGGTGTCCTTTTTTCGTACATCGGGTTGCCTTTGTACCCGGTATACTTGAAGCTCTTGATCACCATTGTCGTAGGTGATATTCGTACTTATGTCCACAGTGATTCATTGTGCTTTCAATACACTGTTGTTATCCATAATTGGCTTGTGTTTGCTGGCAGAGGATCGTCGTGTCAGCTACAAGCTCCTAGGAGTATTCGTAGGAGGACTCTTACTTTTGCATTGAAACCACCTTTCACCAATCTCAGGTGGTTGATAGTTGAATTTGTTTGTAGAATATGGCTCTTTGATTATTGGTCTCCAGTATTGCCTTCTCAATCAATAGACGATCGTAGAGATCGTCGTAGGACATATTTATACTTGTGCCCACAGTGGCTTGATGTGCTTATGATATGCCCATTGTTGTTATCCACAAGTATTCATGTGCATTTGCAGGGGACCGCTGTATCAACTACGATCTCCTGAAGGTATTTGTAGAAGACCCATTGTCTCTGCATCACATCCACCCTTTCACCAGTCTCGGATGGGTTTGATGATTGTACTTGCTTGCAAGGGACGGCTCTTTGACGATTGATCTCTAACGTCGCCTTCTCAATCAACAGGCGTTGTGAGATTGTCGTAGGAGTTCATACAGATGTTCTTGTAGTTTGAATTTTCTCGTGTATGATACGAGTTTTGCTCTTTGCATATGTTTGAGTCCGGATTAAGTCTCATTTAGACTCGAGTTCATCGAATCCACAACTCTGACTTGATGTTGTATAACATGAGTTCAAGAATGGATTTAAGTTCTTTGGCCAGATCAAGTGCTATTCTTATCTGGATTCCTTGTTCCCCTCTTGATTTCTGATTCCATTCAAACTCAAACTGATTGTTCTGGGTCCTTTGAAATTCTTTGCAAGTTCATTTGGATGTTCATTTTCTTTTCCAACTCAAGTACTCGCTTGAGTTTGAATGTTTGAATCATTAATGTTCAGTTTGAGTCCAGAATGCAAGTTCAAGTATAGGTCCCCTGCAGTCCGAGTCTTGTTCAAATGATTGTTCAAAGTCTCTTTTGAGATCTTTTGAGCTCAATTTTGTATTCAAATGATTTCAATTTGGTCCCATTTCGAGTTCATTTCTTTTGGATTTGATCTTCATTTCTGTCTTGATTTTATCTGGATTTGAACTTTTTAGAAATCATTTAGGTTTGTTCTGATTTAGGTCATCTGCACATTTTCAATCAAGTTCAACGGTCCACTGCTCTTGTTCATGTTCAAAGTTCACTGCTCTTTCTTATTTGGTCCAAATCTTTGTTCTTTTGAGTTCAAAACAGGTCCGAGTGTAGTAGTATTTCACCCGAAATTTTGGCAGCCTCCCGGCGTCTCCCCCGTTTAGGGGAAAAACAACGGAAAACTAGGCCTCCCGCCACGCTAGAGAAAAGCGTGTACGGTAGGTGCCCTCTTACGAGGACACCGCGGCCGTGTAAAGTCTTTGTCCCCACCACGCCAGAGAAAGGCGTGTATGGGTCTTCGGTACCTGTTGCAAGAAAAGAGCAATTTGCTTTCCCCCCGCCCGGGGGTACTTATGAATATCCCGATCTCGTCGTAGGCGCCGCACCGGGTTCCCTTCCCACCACGCTAGAGAAAAGCGTGTATAGGTGGTTTACCGGTGCGCCACGAACGTCGAGAATAGGATTTGGAACCGAGGGCCACTCGCATACCTTATCGTAGGTGTCACGCCGGTTGCCCTTCCCACCACGCTAGAGAAAAGCGTGTATAGGCAGACCACCGACTCGACATCCACGCCGAGGTAAGAGAGAGAGCCTAGGTTTCGGAATTTATACCTTTGGGATCAGCGGACCGGCGGATCGACATCGAGGCGGGAAAAGGCACGAGCACTTATGCTTTACAATTAATTATAATAATAATTAAGTAATTATAATTAATAATTAATAATTAATTAATGATTAATCATAATTAATAAGATAATTACAATTATAATTATTTAATAATTAATTATAATTAATCAAAATTAATTATAATTACTTAAATAATTATAACTAATAATTAACTATTAATTATTAATTAATCATAATTAATTAATTAACTATAATAATAATTATATAATTACTATCATTAATTAATATTAATTAAAAATGTTTTTAATCCCCCCACCCCTCTTCTCTGTTCACGGGACCCGGCCAAAGAAGCGTGTGATGGGGAGAAAGTTACCTTCACTTCCAGCGGGCTCCCTTGCTTCCGATCGGAAAGATCGTAACTTCCGATCCGACTGGAAGAAACAGTCGTCGAAGGAGCGACGTTGTAGGGAGAGCGAGAAAACTTCGGAGAGCTTGGGATTGGAGAGAAGGAGAGCTCGGGAGAATCGCCTGGAGAAGAGAGGAGAACTGAAGCGTTTGCGGGAGGAGGCCGAAGGCCTCGTCTCTTTGGCCTTTTAACGACTCGAGCGAGTCGTGCGAGCGACGTGGGAGCGACGTGCGTGAGGCGACGTCGACATGGTCTCGGCGTGCGAGATCGTGCGGCGTGCTGCAGCAGGTAAGGGATTTGATTTTCTCTTTTTTTTTGTTTAAACTTTACAGGTCAACAGACCATACCTTATTGATTTTATTTATTGAGACTCTTAAGTCTTTTCTTACTCAATTAGTGGTAAAGTGATATTCATTCTGCTTACTCATTCTGAAATTCGTGCTATAATTGCTTTATTTGTGGTCTTCTGTTGGCTGTGAATTATTGCTTAGTTTGGATTCCCTTTTTCTCCCTCTTCATATGTTGGCTATTTTCATTCTGTTTATCACTTGTGTTGAACCCTTTGCTTGTAGCATGTACTCTGATTGATATATTGTAGGCTAAATTATTCTTATATGTGGTTAGATCTGAGTCAAAAGGTAGCAGCCAAGAGCAAATTTCAGACTCAGAACTTAAAAGAAAACAGCCAGTGGTAGATTCGGAAATACCATCCCCAAGCAAATCCCAGAAAACTGGGATTGATGCCAATGGAAAATCATCACCACAGAATCCAAACAGTTCTAAGAAGCATAAAAAGCGAGAAAAGCTGGACTGGAACTTGCTAAGACCGTCCAATGGTCAGAAGAAAAGATCATGAGAAATTGAGAATATGGATGCCACGTTCTCCAGGTGGTAGTTCAACTCCTTCTGTAGGTCCTTTTGGCTTTGTTTCAATACATTCTACTGTAAAATTATTGCTGTTAAATTCATTTTTGTTGGCCATTTACGGTTGTTATACTATTTGGTTGTTTTAGTTGTAATGGTTTCTATCTAATGAATTATGCCTCTTTGCAAATTGCACGTGCTTCTTAATGAAATGTGCGCACTATAACATGAGTGACATTTAGACGCTAAATACTTGTTTTGATCTTTGAGCTGAGCTTCAAAAGCAGTTCCATTATGGAATGATAGTTTCTCTTCTTGTCGAATAACCACCACTGCTAGATTTTGCCAATTTAGACGCAATTTTTGTCTTTTGTTGCCATTAAAGGCTTTCTTCAATGAAGTTCAGTAAGGATAATGTTATGAGATGTTTGTTTAACCAATAATTTCTTATATAATGTTATGTACTTGATAGGAAGTTGATGCAAATTGGATCTTCAATTTGAGAGGAAGATCCGACTCTCTCAAATCCCTAGCTTCCGGCTAGAGCCCAAATAACCTAAGAAATTCTAAATTTCAAGCAAACTCCAAACATAATATGAAATCACTCTCATAGTTAGCTCTAGGCTCCCATAATTCACTCCAAAATCAGCCCCCTTTTCCTATATAAATCCCTCTTAGATTTAAATTCAAATTAGATTTATTTTCCATAATTAATTCCCTCCCAATTGTAATTAAAACTTTCCTAAACAACCTCCCTTAATTCCTCCTTTCCGCTAAATAATTCCTTCTTATATTTTGAATTCAAATTAGATCTTTTGCTCCTAAATAATTTCCTCCTAAATATAATTAAAAAATTTCCTAAGCAATTCCCTCTTTGATTAAAAAGATTCCTAAATAGTTCATTCTTAATTAGGAAACTTCCTAATTCTTTCTCAATCAAACTCGGCCAGTCTATCAGTATGGCCAGTCTATCAGTACTGCAGAAGTGAGTTTGTATTGGATATGGTTTGGTCCTTACCAAATGGAGATAGGACATCAAACTGCTGAATTAGATTGAAGTAGCTCCCAGAAAAAGAATGTTAAGGTAGCTGACTATGCGACACTAGTTAGTGTAAAGGCTCCTCATCATGAATTTCCGTTGGGTTTGGTAATTTGCTCTGAAACATCATTAATTTTTTAGTAATATTAGAGTAAGTATGATTTGTCATTATTCATTCTTTTCTAGCTTTATAAAGAAAACATTATATTGAGAAGCATGTAAGGAAATTGTATGAAAAATATTTCTGTAAACTAGATTGAACACCGCATGAAGTGCTAGGAATGGATGCCAATGGGTATTTAGAAACTTACTCTTATTAGCTGCAATAAGAGTATTGCTGGTCAGATCCTAGATTATAGCCTACAAGGGTCGTTGTCCTGACTATAAAATAATATCAGTTTTCATCTCCTTAAAATTTTACAATATGGAAATTCAACATTAAACTGCATACTTCTTTGCAGATACCAGTAAAGGAAATTGTTTTTATTGCAAGTAGATTTTTCCGAGCTAGCTTAGCGACACATACGGTGGATAGATGATTCATTTGACCTTGGAATTTGTGGTGGACTGAAATGCATCTCACTTGTGGCTATTTATTAAGTCAAACTAAGGCTTGGTTTGGGAGAACTTTTTTACTGCTTTTTAAAGCTGTTTTTTAGTAAAAAAAAAAATTGAATTAAAATTTTTTATACTATAAAGCTGTTTTAGAAAACAGTAAGAAAATAGTCCCAAATAAAATCTAAGGGTAGAGATTCAAGCCCCAATATTGTTTGTTTTATCCATTGGGGCCATGTCCCAATATAAGTTTCATTGGAAATTTGCATTGGATGATTTAGGCTTTGTTTGGGGCTGTTTTCTTATTGCTTTTTAAAGCAACTTCTTAGTATAAAAATTAAAATTTTTGTACGAAGAAGCTGCTTTAAGAAGCAGAAAGAAAGCTATCACAAACAAAGCCTTAATCTCTATCAATGATGGCTTTGAGAACAATGTTAATGATAGCTTGAACTAGATGAACAAGTTTGTATGGATTAGATTTAGGCTTTGTTTGGGACGGCTTTATTAACTGTTTTATGAAGTTGCTTTTTAGTACAAAAATATTTTAAAAGCAGAAAAAAAAATAGTGGTCTAAAGTTGCCCCAAACGAAATCTTAATCCATTAAAGTTCATTAGGATTAACAAGATCTAAGTTCACGAAGATCATCAGAGACATTCTTTATATGACGCTTGAAAATTCCAAAATACTGGAAAGATAATCCCATTGCTGTGATTTGTAAGCGCTCATAAGAATCAGAATGAAAATCCCTCAAAAACAAATTTAATGCTGACGCATGACCATGTCTTCATTCATTCATTATGAGCGTTTTGATGAATGAACTCCTGATTGCCTGATGATGCCAAGGAAAATAAAATGCTCTTCATATCTGCCTCTAATCAATTTGAAGAACGGTTATTAATTCATATGAGGCCCACAAGCCGCATGCGCTGTATCATTCCGACATAAGTACAAATTTGACGTTGAAAAAATGAATAGGTACTGAAATTTTGATATAGGAACAGACAAATTTGATAGAGGAAGAGACAAAGATGATGTTGAACATTATCATTCATGTGATAAGGATGTCTCTATGATGCTTCAGCATGTGACAGCAATTACTGGATGCTGCACCTGCATTTTACAATGACAGTCATAAGTTACTCAATTTTTAGGAGAAAAAAAATCATTCTTTAATTGATAAATTGAGCCAAGTTAGACCAAAATTATGATCCAAATTTAATATATATATAAGCGTCAAATTTTCATTTAGATCTAATAAAGAATTGTCATTTCTAATATTTTCTAACTCAGTCTTTTTAGGTCTACCTTTATTTTTTTTAGCACAAGTTAAATTTAATACATCTAATCTTCTAATTGTATCATCCGGAAGTCTGACATTTTATGTGACCAAATTCACCTTTTATCTTTCATAGTTACTCAAGTTTTCCTCTAAGTTAGGAGCAATTTCGATAATCTTCATGTACCTAATTCATGTACTTTTTTTTCTTTAAAAAGGGGAGAGCCGTCTGAATGTGTCTATGATGATACCAACACGGAAATATTTAATATATAAATGATGAACATTAAGGTATAAATATTAATAAAATTAACAAAAATTTATTTGGATTATATGGAATTTTTATTTAACCATCATCATATTATATTTGTATTTATGACCATATGAATCAAAAAATAATTGTAAATCAACCTCCCAAAAGCTTCATTTGTAATTAATATAAAATAAATAAATAAATCTTGTTATGTGCTTAGGTCAAAATAAACTAACCATTCACACTAATCTTATTGTAAAAATTTAATAATTCAGATCGGACAACTGACCAAATGATGCTTATCTTTTTGAGAAATAGGTCAATAGATGAAAGAAAACACGTTACAAATGCTTTTCTTTGATGTGTATAGTTGAGAGATTGTTTTATGTGGACTCTCCATTATTGGAATATAAATTCTAATAAATTGCCTAATCCGCTAAAGAAAACTTATCTATCATGAACTTTATTAATTTAATTTTTAGCCTATGAAAATATAACAAAATTAATTAATCTTACTCTACCTTCATAAATTTTGAATTTTTTATTCAAAGAAATAAGACTTGTGAGGCTAATTTTTCAGCATCATTATATCAAGAATCCATTACTATAATAAATAAAAAATATATACTTACTATTTTTACTATTAAAAAGAATCCATTATTTCAGCCTAAAAAATTGAATTTATAAATTAAAAATATTTACTTACTATTTTTACACAAACATGTTTTTTAATACTTAGTATTCATATGATACATTACCTCATCGAATAATGGTTATATTTACATGAGAAAAGAAAATGTATCAAAATTAACAAAATAGCTATTAATGTTCCTCATACCATACAATTATGAATTATCAGTACAATAAAGTAAAATTAAAAGCTCATTTAATAGAACTTATAGAAAAAGAGGATGATGATGAAAAGAGCCGCCCCAAAGGCTGTTTTATTTAAAAAAGAAATACAAAGCATAAAGCTTCATTTGGGACCGCTTTCTTAATGCTACTTAAAACAAATTTTTAGTATAAAAATTTTAATTTTTAGTATAAAAATTTTAATTTTTAAAATAAAAACTAATTTTTAAGAAGCAACAAAAAAGATATCTCAAATCAAGCCTAAGACTTCGTTTGGGATAATTTTTTCTCAGCTTCTAAAAATATCTTTTTAATACAAAATTTATAAATTTTATATCAAAAGAAGCAGGATAACTTTTTTGTTGCTTCTTAAAGCAACTTTCTACTACAAAAATTAAAATTTTTATATTAAAAAATTATTTTAAGAAGCAATAATAAAGTCATCCCAAGGTTTCGTTTGCAACTGCTTTCTTACTGATTCTTAAATTAACTTTCTAGTTCAAAATTTTAATTTTTGTACTAAAACATTACTTTAAAAGCAGTAAGAAAGCTGTCAGGCTTCGTTTGGGACGGCTTTCTTATTGCTTATATGTTTTAGTACAAATTTTTTTATATGTTTTAGTACATTTAGGCCATTTAAGGCAAACTCACACACACAACGCATACACAAAGACTCGAACCCTACCTCTTTTGGAAGCCTTTAACTAGGCCAAGGAAAACTTTTTAAAATGGAGTTTTAGTACAATTTTTTTTATTTTTTTAAAACTTCGTTTTAAAAAGCAATAAAAAAGCCGTCCCAAACGAAGCCTAAAACTCCATTTTATAAATCAATAAAAAAGCGGTCCCAACCGAGCCTTAAAGCTTTGTTTGGGACGCCTTTCTTATGGCTTCTTAAAGCAGTTTTTTAGTACAAAAATGTTAACTTTTGTACTAAAAAGTTGCTTTAAGAAGCAATAAGAAAGCTGTCCCAAACGAAACCTAAGTCTAAAAAAAGCAGCTTTTTAAATATATTCTAAAAAAAAAAACACCTATAGATTTTTTAATCCAGAGTCGAAAATCTGTTTTTGAGCAAGCTTTTCAGCCTCCAGAAAACAGATATAAAGTTAAACCAAACAAGCCCCAAATCATATTAAGATTTTAGGATCAAATTACTCATATATTAAATTTATACTTCAGCGCTCACTTTTCCAAAAAATATATATATATATATATAAAATAACTGAGATGAAAAGCATCAACGATAATTCAGCACAATACTGATGCACACAGAGGATGGATAACGCATGAAAGACCCAGCCACAGACCACTTCACAAGTGGCAGCATATGGCTTTTTTAAGCTCATAATAACACAGCCCATATAAACAAAATTATAAGTAAAATATAATAATTTTTGTCATCAAACTTGGTACATATGAGAACCTCAGACCAACAAACATAAAATTGTACAGACTAACCTCCTTGTTGCCTTATATATTACTACCACTACTTCTTGTCTTCTAAGGCATTTGCCATCTCAAGTCCAGCTTGAAAACCCACCCACCTTCTACAAATTGTCATGTCCATTCATAACCAAACCTGCATCACTGTTTCAGAATACAAGATGATCAGCCACAACAAGCAAGAAAATCTGAAGAGAGGACTGTCGGGTTTCATTTTTATCTTGTGTTAGAATATAATTATATCAAGAAAGATCAATTTTGATTTTGATTCTTTTTACGGTTATTATTTTACAAGTTTGATAGAATTTGACATATTTGATCGGCATCTAAATGTCATCAATATCAGTCAACTAAACAGCTAATATGTACTAATAACATAATAATAAATGACAGATATTCCTGAACCAAAAGTTACAGCTCCTAAAGTTAAGACTGCATACTTTATGTGGAGATTGCATATGAAAGACAAGCAGAAGTCACATGGCCTACATCATAACCTGTAATGGTTAAAAAAATTTTAAACTCTCAAATCCATAATGATAGAAATGCCTACTACTTGTCGCTAGGTTTCCATGTGGAGATTGCATAGATGATGCGCCCTTTCCAACCCTGTAGCAGCCACCTGCTATCTTGATCAATGACAAAATCCCTGTGATAACAACTTCTCACCCTGTCTTTTGCCCTCTTCATGATCTCAGGATTGAGTGGAAGTTGAGTAAACCCAGCCCTCAAGTTCCTCACCTGCCATTGTTTGTAGGTCTCTGGCCTCTCCACCCTTTCCGAACCCTCACATGATATGACATTAAGAGCCTCACGACCAAATAGGTCCCTCTCAATGAGCATCCTCTGCGCATCCTCTCTTAGCACTGTTGTTTCAAGCATGTCAAACAAAGAAGAGAAGTGGAATAGAGCTTCCCTAAAGCGTGTGACAAAAAAAGGAGCACTATATGAGCCATTGACAATTCCATGAATAAAGACATCCGGATTGGCCTTCCTGATTGTGCTCAAGACCTTATTCCGAGGACTATCGACAACCACAGTTTCATCCACCAGGTTCCTGAAGCGGTATAAGCAATTCACGATAAGCACTTCATCTTCATCAATCTTCAAATCTTCAACACGTATGGTCTCCCATTTGGATGCAATCGCATTGTACTGAAATGGAACATTGAAGCTCTCAGCATAATCAGCCAGCCTTTTACCGGTCTCCTCAATGCGCTCAGTGGGACGAAAACCTGGCTGAGGCACATCAATGCCGGTAATCCGAAGCTTTGGCGGACCACCTGGCCTCGATGAAAGACGCTGAATAAGGCAGGGCCACTGGAAGCCAAAGTAGATACCAAAATCTATGATGTGCACCCTTGATGCCTTCTCAGACACATTCAATATGGTTTGATTGGAGAAGAAATGCGATATCTTCTTGAATGGACAAGCTGAAAGATAAAGCTTGTAGGCCTTCAAGATATCGGTTGCCGTAGTTCGTTTTGCCACAAGAGAGTGATAAATTTGGCTTCCGGTGCCAGCCATGCGAGCCTCAAGTCCATCTGCCAAGCAATGGGCCAATCTCTGTGTTCCATCACCAAAAGGAGATGAATATTGTCTAATCTGCTTTAGTAACTCATTGGCATTACGACGGTCATCAGCAGCAACAGCCTGAGCACAATGTATAAGCAGGGTTCTTAGGTCAACCACATCCTTCTTTTGCTGTCTCTTGCTTCGACCTTTTCGACCATTCTGAGAACTCTTACTAGCACTGTTTTGCATTGCCATATGATAACCATTCATCTTATTCGCTCCGTATGTTTTCACGCCCTGGCATAGTAAGACGTTATCAAACATCTCAGACCGTACAGCATCGTCAGAGGACTTGGCTGACTGCTTAATGCTTCTACCTTCCTGCAAATCCAAATCCTCACTTAGCGGTTTCTTCCGTCCCCGAGACCCAACAATTGGGAGCAGTTGTTCTTTCTCAACTTTATACTCAGTATCAAATGTGAAGCCTTTTTCTTTCAAATTATAATTTAAAGCAAGATTTTTGGCATTCACATCAATGGCCAATTTGTTTTCATTGGGCAGGAATTTTTGTGCCTCCTCCATACCTCGCTTAAATTGCCAAGCAGGCTGGCTTTCAATCAACAGGCTAGAAACAGGCGATGGATCAACACTCCCTACACTAGATGAGCTGAAAGTGAACTGGTTCCTCACCGACGAATCCTGAATCCAGCTTGGATCAACAACTCCGCTACAACTGCTCTCCCCACTGAAAACACCGTAACTGGAACTAGTTTCCTCGGGGCTCTCTAATCTACTATTTTCATCCAGAAGGGATTTATCGGGAGATGGTGGTGGGTATTGCTGCCCAAGGATATCATAAAAAGGTTTCTCCGCAGCTTGTAGAGCAGACTTTTCCTGATTAAAGGGATATATCTTCTCGTCCACATCCTCCTCCATCAGGATCCTGCTTATATAGCTCAAGACAATATCAGAGAAATCAGAGTCTTCAGGGTAATCAACCTCATGGCTTCTACTTGAGGTAGACGGAGGATTCCCATCGGAAACCGAACCTGAACCCGAAACCTCGTAATTGGCATGGTTGCTTTGATTTATATTGGGATCGGCGACACTATATTTTTGCCCGTGGAGGTTATTTTGAACTGGGAACAGCTGAGAAGCATCAAACTTAGAACCATGCAAGCTGCTGCTATCCATGACAGAGGGTTGGGGGTAGTTCAGCTTGAATCCCCCAGGATTCTGATAAGAGAAGAAATATTCACAACTCAATCCATCCACACCAGATAACTTACGCGTTCGTCGATCCATAACCATTGAATCACAGTAGACCTAACACCCAACCATCCAATCCTCAAAAACCCTAGTAAACAAACAAAGCCGGACAAAAAAAATATTATTTTGATCAATCCAACCCATAAAGACGTATAAAATAAAGCGGAAGGCCCAAAACTTTTAAATCAAAGCTACATGCGCTACAAACCAACTCCTCAGACAATACTAAAGCCCCCACAAGAAAAATGCAGCGATTGTGAATGGAAATCCAGAATGGCACTACAAAAAATAAAAATAAAAACAAACCCAACCGAAATCAAATTACGATCGAATCAAATAGCGCAAATGATGAAACCTTGACCAGTGAAATTGCAACCCCATGCCTTTCAGATAAAATCGTATAGATCCGAAATCATACAATCCATAATAGAAGAAACGGGAAAGGGGTAAGAAAAAAAAGTACCTTGAGGAACCCTAGCTAGCAAGAATAAGGGATAAAAAGGAGACGGAGAAAGGAAGAAAACGCCACCGTCCGCAGGAGTTTCTCAAACTCTGCGACCTGCCTCTCGTCTCGAGTGATCTCTTCCTCTCCTCTCTGTCTCTCTTTCTCTCTTATAAAGTGAGCGAGTGATTGAGGGCGAAATAGGTAATTAGAAAATATCTCTCTCGTTTAATAATATATTTTTCTCTTTTTTTTGAATCAAACGTATTTGTTCCAACACTAATACGCTTGTTTAGGCAGTAATTAATTATTTTTTAAGTCATCAAATCCTTTAATTGCGTCATAGATCGGATTTATTATCCATAATCTTTGATTTAACTAGTGGATGTCTAACTTCACTACTTTTAATCAATTGTTTTTTTCTTCTTTTAGGTCGTAAAAATCAACTACTAACATATTTTTATTTAGGCGAAGTTTAAAAATGAGCAGAGTAATAATTTTTATTAAAAATATAAGCTTACAAGGGACAAAATTTAGGAATGAACAAAATTGAGAATAAAAAATACGGTAATATGCAAGAGCATGTACGGTAGAATCGTGATGGCTTGGATGCGATGCTCGTAATTAATGAGTTCGTGCAAGCTATTCGTACAACTAAGCAGTGGGACACCATCGAAAAGTATGATGCACCTACGGTAAATGTTATAAGTCCAATAGAAGCCATAATTCTAACTGAACTTTACGAAGGACAATTTTTCCATACAAAGGATGATCTACAAACTACTATTAATGGTTAGTCGACTGTGCATAATATACAATATGTTACATTAACCACCAATAAGAGCAAGCTAACCATAATGTGTGTCAAACACGATAAACCACACCGACCATGCATGTGGCGCGGGCATGCCTCCAAAAGTAAGTGACTCGGTGAGTTATGAAAAATATCTACGTGTAGTCCTCCGCACACTCGTACTTATCTCGTAATGGCAGTTAGGCATCACAAGTGTACTTCAAAAATTATTTGTACTTACATTGTTCCCATAATTCACCAACAACTAGACATCAAGAAAAGGGAGATTATTGCAATGATAGATTTTAAGTTTGACATCAAGCTGTCGTATGTAAAGGCGTGGGATGCAAAGAGAAAAGCAATACAAGCTATGTTTGGTCGTTATGAGGACTCTTATCTATCCCTTTTCTACTTCAGGGAGGCTATCTGTATAGCCATCCTAGTCGAAACTTCATGTTTTAAGGGACTTTTCTGGGCATTCGGTACATCTATTCTTAGGTGGCAATAATGTCTGTAGTTCCTTAGTCTAGATGACACTTTCTTGCTTGGAAAGTATCGTGGGCCCTCCTTGTCGCTGTTGGACTGGATGGAAATTGTGGTCTTTTCCCTCACGAATTCACGATCATCAAATCAGAGATTAACGAATCATGGGCTTGGTTCCTATAGAATTAAGCTTCATGATCTTATATGTCCGCTCACATAATGTAATTATTTATGCATATTTTCATATAAGCATCCCAGATTAGTAAGGGGTTGTAGGGAAGTTTTTCCAAACACGGTACACAGACACTGCCTTCATCACTTTCTGAGTTGTGGTGCCATCATTGTTTACTAGAGGTTTTCCTAGCATGATGGGGGCGCAGGGTTCAGTAGATGCAAGCACATCAACACAACATTGGAACCCTTTTGTAGGACAGTCACAGATGCAGCAACCAACGAGCATGCACATCCCTTACTGGATGGATATATTTGAGCTACCATCATCTCCTACTCAGCAAGATGTGTTGCTCC
The DNA here is from genome assembly GCA_016618105.1 of Dendrobium huoshanense. Classification (NCBI taxonomy): domain Eukaryota; kingdom Viridiplantae; phylum Streptophyta; class Magnoliopsida; order Asparagales; family Orchidaceae; genus Dendrobium; species Dendrobium huoshanense. The sequence continues at coordinate 1,272,231 of CM028358.1, forward strand.
AACAAATTCAAGGACCAATACCCATAACACTTGAGGAGGAAAGGGCTGATGTTGATGACGAGGTGCACTGAGCTCGCAACGCACCTATTAAATATACACCTAGATTTGGGGCCATTCCTCGTAGAAAAAAGAAAAAAATAGGTTATCATTTTATTTGTAAATGTGCATAACGATTTGTAGCATTGTCTTATATTTGGTCAGCTATAAGTTTTTTTATTTTATATTTTATCAACTCATATGTATCGATGCATTATGGATAAGAATTTCAATTTATTTCTTTTATGCATATTATAATTTTTTATATTCATTTACTATAATGTTTAAAGTTGAAATCATAAAAGAAAAAAAAAATTTATTATAACTTTTCATAAGACACAACAACATACCATAATAAAATGCTTTAACACACTACATATAAACTTTAGTAAACATGGTGAATAAAATATAATAAAAGCAAACATATAAACGAATACATAGATTTACTATTTTCTAAGCAGCATACAGGAACATGCTTGGTGTTTGATTTTACTTGAGCAGCACTTAAACTTAAACTCAAACTCATACTAAAGGTGTTGCCAGTCCTCGCCATTCAAAAACTTGCTTGGCTTACCTTCAGGTAGTAGTTCATTTATCTGATTGTTATAGAAATCCAAAATGAACTCATCAAAGTGAGAATACCAATAATAATATAAAATCACATACTCAATATCATGATTGTTGCACTCAACATCAGGCGATTGATCACCTTCTCTCCCATGTCGCATAGTGATATCACATTTGCAAGAAATGAGATCTAATGAGATGACCATTTTTTTTCCAAGAACTACATCTGAAGATATTTTCAATCAGCGAATTTAGAAAATCTCTTATCTTATCGAGTTTTGCCCTCATTACCTCAACATACGCGCTCCAAAGTACGACATACTCATCTTTTGACCATTCATGGATGCAACACCTAAATATCTATTCACACTCACCTTTTTCTCCAATTGACTATCATCGGTCCGTGTTATACAAACATGCATTCTTCTGCTTAATTACACAATAGAACCTTTCTTTATTGGGGATGTCCTAAACTCTCTCCATATATGACAAATACATTTTGAAGCTAGGAAATAAAATATTCAAAACTCAACTCCAAATATACATGCGCCCCTTAAATAGCAGAGATTATACATATCTCACAAATCACGTGACACTTGAAATTATAATATTTCTTGATTTGATCTTACATCTTTATGGATCATATGATATGACAGGTTGTTGTAACCAACCACATCATATCAATGAATAAGGACACAAAATTAAAAGGATCATATGCTCCAAATGAAATCTTGACAAAAAATCCTATGACTTCAGGTAATTATTATTAACATAAATAAATTAAAAAAGTATTTTTCATAAATAAATTAAAATTAATTATTATTTTAAAAAATGAATTTCATAATTGTTGCATCCTGGAATATTCGCGGCGGTAGAGAAATATATGGTTTAACGACTTATCATTGTACGAAGATCCAGCACACAAGCATATAAGAGAGGGGGTGAAACATTCATAAGAGACACCATAGTCATAGTTTTACGTGAAAAACCCCTGAAAAGGGGGAAAAACCATAGGGCCTGACCCAGTTTGAATGAATCCACTAGTATTTGCAGTCGATTACAAATGAGGCCCTTCCTTTGGAGAAGGCCTTGTATTAATGTAGCAAATATACATCATATAGATTGCATTACATGGTAGGAGTTACATATACATGTTTGTTTGGTCGGAAGGACTGTAGTAGGTAGGAGATCGAGGTCAGAAAGACCTTTGTCTGGTGATGGAGGTCGGACGGACCACAGTAGGCGACGGAGGTCGAAAGGACTGTAGTCGGCAGTATTCTGGGAGAACTGTGGGCATCAGGTGGTGGCCTGGTGGAGCTCAAGGCCTCAAGTAGTGGTCCGGCGGAAGTCTGGGCCTCATGTGATGTTTTGGTGGAGCACACGGCCTTTGATAATCTGGCAAAGATAAGGGTCTCTGACAAAAGTGAGGGCCTCTGGCGAAGGTGAAGGCCGCTGGTAAAAGTGAGGGCCTCTGGCGAAGGTTAGGGCATCTGACGAAGGTGAGGGCCTCTGGAGAAAGTGAGGGCCTCAGATGAAGACGTTAGGCCTGAACGTCGGGCCTTGAGCAGAACGTTGGGCCTTCAGCAGAATGTCGGGCCTGAACGTCAGGTCTTGAGATGGTGGTACGACAAAACTCCAGCGGTGGTCCGGCGAGGCTCCGGCGGTGGTCTGGTGATGTTCCTGCGGTGGTCCGACGATGTTTCGGTGGTGGTTGAGGAGGAGCTTCTTCCTTCTCTTCCTTCTCCTCTTCTCTTCTTGCTCGGCCCCCCTTTGTGTAGAATGAGGGCTCTATTTATAGTTTTTCTGGAGTGGCATAGCCCATAAATAGGCGTGAGATCATGAGCGAATTGGGAGTGGTTTGAATGAATGACCGATATTGAATCCTACGATCGTGCACCGTTCGTTGGACATTTGAAAGTCTTAATGATGTTGGAATTTGGCGATCTTGGGCTCGTTGGATTCGTCTCGTCGAGCCGCTCGATTCAAGATAATTTCATGTTGACGTATCAATAATAAAATATTTGAATTAAAGTTATTAGTCATTTTTAATAAATTCGTTTTTAAATAATAATAAAATCAATTTATTCAAAATTTTAAAAAAATATAATTAACTGTAACTTATATTTTATTTAAAAATATAAGCACTCTATTACTTAATAATTCATAAAAATAATTATAACTAATAAAAAAATTCAAAGACGCACAAAATTTCATGAAATAAACAATATAATGATTTATAACGGTTTAATTAAAAAATTAGGCAATTAAATCGGTTTATTGAGAAACCGGAAAATGGATTTCCGGTTTATTCCCTGAAGAAAATCAAAATTGCAGCTTGTGAATAAATATAGCTTTCGATGAAGAACTAAGGGCTATGTTGATCACAACTCTCATAAAAAATAATAATGTATTTACCTAATGAACCAGAGAGATGATGAGTGTTGATATTAATATTTCCTGCCAAAAGTTAAATATTAATAAACAAGTGATGCCAAAAAAGTAGAAAATTTGGTCAGTCGGGATCGGACTATGCTAGTTGAGCTCGTTTGCGAAGAAATATCAATAGAATTCATTAGGCAGGTGCAATATCTAACATTGATTCTTTCAACTCCTATCGTGTAATATACTATGTATGATGTATATTTGTCACATTGAATCAAGACATTCCTCTTAAGCAAATACCTCATTTGTAATAGACTGCAAACACTAATGGATTCATTCAAATTGTATCAGGCCCCGTGGTTTTTCCCCCTTTTCAGGGGTTTCCACGTAAAAACTCTGGTGCTCTTATGAATGTTACACCCTCTCTTTTTCTGCTTGCGTGTCAAATCTTCGTACAAAGCTGAGACGTTCAACTTTATATTTCTCTACTGCCGCGAATATTTCAGGACACAATAATGACGTATTTACCTAATGGACCTGAGAGATGATGGGTGTTGATATTAATATTTCATGCCAAAAGCTAAATATCAATAAACAAGTGATGCCAATAAAGTAGAAAATATGGTCGGTCAGTCGGGACTATGCTAGCTGAGCTCATTTGCGAAGAAGTACCAATCGAATTCATTAGGTAGGTGCAATATCTAAAATAGATCTTAAATGTGGTGATAGTACATAACTACATATGTTAAATGGGAAAATGGTTATTTATTTTGACTTCATAAATTTAAACTCAGTATGTCCTAATGGCAGCTACGACTGATCTTAAATGTGCATAAATCAAACGAATTTGAAATAGTTTTGTAAAAATATTTCATTTGTACCCGAGATTTATTAGCTGTTTGATTTGTTAAAAAAGAATACAGTTTTAATGCAATTCAATATAAAAGTAAAATATATGTGGCATGTTTAAAATGTTTGAATATAATTAGATTAGTATAAAAAGAATGCATGCTTTATTTTTATTTGAAATAAAATGAATGCAATGTAAATAAAAATAATGAGGGTGACTAATTGTAGTTAATGGAGGTGCGGAGGCCGACGGTGGCAGCCAATGGTGAGAGGAGGGAGGCCAATAGTGGTGGCAACTGATGATGGGCGATGACAATATAGTCAGCATGCAATGAAAAACAAAATTGATCAAAATAGGTCAGTTTATAATACATCAAAAAGAACTTGGGGGTGAAAAAAAAACACAAAAATTTTAGACGAGGAAGTTTGCCCAAGATGAGAGACCTTTGTCTTCGTTTTTCAAAGATAACACTCTTCGATCGACCGATACATATGAAATGAAGTGAGAGTCAATTTGTGAAAGGCATAATATTTCTTAATATTTTGTATCTAGATTTTCATATTATCATTGTGGTAGCATAGTTTTAAATGGAGTGCTGCCCGTAATTTTTATCATGCTTCTAAAGGTTCTAATCTGCTTGAGCAATAAGAAAATGATAAATGATAGGGGATAAATAACTCGATTAATGTGAGGTCAACGAAGGCACCAATATGATAGGGGATGATCAAATCGATTCTACCGTTTGTTGATTAAAAATTTGTTAAATTATGATGCCTACTAACTTCTAAAAAATTATGAATCATTTTATATCTATCACTATTATTTTGAAAATCGAATCGAATCAGTTAGTTCGACTGATTCAACCGGGAACGGGTTGGCTAGTCGGTCATGATTTTTTCTAAAATAAGCTTTGCAATAAATCAGCTAAAACCGATTTGAACCAACGATTCGACAGCAAAACTGATGAATCAATCTCAATTTTTAAGAACCAATCTGTTTAATAATTATCTATTTTATATAATTATTTTTTAATAAATTTAATTAATTCATTAAATTTAAAATTCAAATAATTTTAATTTTTATAATAATCAATTTTTAAATAAACTTCAACAAAGCTTACTCACATGGCATCACCATGCATTAGACTTATTTGCTCATTCAATTAAAAAAAACTATATACACCCCTAAACCCTAATACTAGCCTAAGGTGTCCTAGTCTGAAATAAAGTTAAAGTCTCATGTTAACAGCACATATTATATATATTTTAAACATATTTTTAATTGATTTTTATAATGTAAATAATATTTAATGTTATTTATTTAACTATTTTATTTTATAATATAAAAACTAAATGTTTATATATTTTTAATTATAAATAATGTAGTATAATTTATACATATAATTTATATGTATAAATTATACCAAATTATATAACATAAATTAGTAATTATTTATATTAAATTATATATTTATATATGAACTAATTTTTTTTAAAATCAATGATTGAACTAAATTCCCTTAAATTTAATATTAATGATTTATTTATATTTAAATATATAATATAAAATAAAACTATTATATTTAAATTTAAAGTTATAAAATATAATACTTATATATAAATTTATTTATTTTTTATTCTTAAAATTATATTATTTCATAATTATTATATCATTACCTTGTCATTTAAATATTTTTAATTTTTATTACGTTCCACCCAATCTCTAATGCAATCTTGTCCTAATTAATTATACAAATTACAAAGGTAGTTAATTGTTTCACTAGATCCACATTCTTAGTACAAATTATTAAGACGGTAAGAAAAGAAAAAAAAAAACTTTCACTAAAATATCCGCATGCACCAATTGCGCTACGATATTATTTTAAGCAGTACATATGTCCCATGATGTTAACAGTTATAAAAATAAATAAATAAAACAAAACAAAAGCGTCACACCTTCCAATGCCTTTCGGCAGCAGGTTCCGCAGAACTCGTGAACCGGTTCACCACCTGTCACCGGTTCATTGTCACATCCGAGGTTCGAAAACGATCCGCTCGCCGTGGTCCCGCGGCTTATTATTATTATTCTTAATGCATTAAGCGTCTAATGGTAATTTTATATATATATATAATTTTGGCATTATATATTATATAAAAAGTTTACATTATAAAAGGAATTTGTGACATGTATGAACCGCCTTAAAAATTAGTTTCCAATAAATTCAAATAAGTGAAATGATATGTAAGTTATTAGTTAGAAGAAAATGTTAATTTCTATAGGCTCAAATAATATATTTTATTATTCAGTATATATATATATATATATATATATATATATATATATATATATATACCATCATGGCTCTGATCAATCACTGAGTTTTTCTATTAATGCTAGGTTGATTAGCACATTTTTTTTTTTAATATTGTGAATAGTTTTATATATAGGTTGATTAGCACATTCATATAAATAGCTTAATATTTTTTTTATAGAAAAGACTTAAATTTTGAATTTTTATATCGTTTGTTTTGTTAAATAATTAAAAATTTAAGGTTCAGAGTATTCTAATTGGAGCTTTGTGCATTGATTAATTTTGCTTAATAGCAATTGTTAGTTAAAAGTTATATTATTATATTTAAATTTATGTCATTAATCATTTTACCTATATTTTGTGTTAGAATCTTCTTGTTTTATATAATGCCATAGTTGCCCTTTAGATTCTCATGAGTTTAAGAATTTTTTATTCATGAATGATTGGAGAAATTAAACCACTAAAAAAAAGAACATTATCATGCTCAAATATGAATAAAAGTTTTTGAAAGTATTTTTAAATATATCAATTGTATGATGCTTTTTCGCAAACCAAAATGGAAGAGATATTTTAGGATAGGTGACCTCTAGGGAAATTACACTAACATGACAAAACTGTGAGGCCCTTAAGTCAAAACGGACAATATCTCAATAGTTAAGAGTATGGACTATCACAAACAGTATCTGAGCAATACACCAGTCGGAAGATGGGAATTAAATGTCATATAAGATAAAGTGTTATGCCATGAGTGCCGCCTCTTAAACCCAGAATAAAATAAAGTATTATATAACAAGAGTCATCACTTGAACTTGCAGAGGCCACCTCTAAAATCTTATTTGCTTGGTGTATGATTCTGGGATAAAAATGATGACAAGAATGTCAATTACTTAAGTGGGGGGAGATTGTGAAACCCCTTAAGTAAAAATAATCTAAACCCTTAAACATCAAGGTGTCTTTTGGTGTAATGGTCAAATTTTATTAAGAAACTTTTGCAACTAAGCGTACGTACTTATCCCAAAAAATTCATAGGATGTGTGATCTCCTAGGAAGTTACATCAATAGAACAAAATTGTGAGACCCTTAGGCCAAAGCAAACAATATCTCGATAGTTAAAAATTTGGGTTATCACATAGGGTAGAGCCAACAATAAGAAGTTGTTGGCCATTTCTAATGGAAATGTGTTGAAGACCATATTCCAAATTGTTGATTTCAGGTGTAATGTGAGAAGTGGCACCAGTGTATAGAAACTAGTGATTTTAATTGGGTACTATGATACTAGTAGCAAAGGTAAAAATAATATAAAGGAGTAGACTGATACGTTAGATCAATGCAAAGCCAACAATTGACAACATTATGTTCCTTTTTCAAACAAATCGGACATTCAACCAAGGGACTAGAGGGAAAAATAGCTCTATTGAAGTAAGTGCTACATCCATGGACATAGAACAACCACATTTAGAGTATATATATGGAGCTGTGCCTCTAGAACGACCACGAGTTGTATCAAAAGCTCTATGAGAGTCAGAATATTATGTAATATGCACTTCACACGGAGCCTCAACAACCTAATTAACTTCTTTGGTATATAAGAATAAATAGAGATCATCAAGGATCAGAGGTTGTAGATTTGTATGAATGATTGTTTTGAAGGCTTGATATGATGACGGAAGACCTTTTATGGTGTATAAAATAATGTCCTCTGGATCAGTTACACTGCCTACTGCAAAATTTGCATCTACTTTGGCTTTAACATTTGACAAATATTGAGTCATAATTTCATCTTTCATGGTTAAATGACGAAATTCTCTTTTGAGTTAAAGAATGTGAGACCAGTTGGAAGATTGCAACCTTTTATCAAGTGTGAGTCACACTTCATGACATGTTTCTAAATTGAGCACATATAGTAATAGAAAAACTGAAATAATTGAATAAAGAGCTGAGGTGATATTTTTGTCTATTAATACCTATTAATTGAAATATATAAAAAAAAAATACAGTAACTGAAATAATAACAAAAAATAGCTTAATATTTTTATAGAAAATACTTAAATTTTGAATTTTTATATTGTTTGTTTTGTTAAATAATTAAAAATTTAAGGTTTAGGGTCTTCTAATTGGAGCTCTGTGCATTGGTTAATTTTGCTTAATAGCAATGGTTAGTTAAAAGTTATATCATTATATTTAAATTTATGTCATTAATCATTTTACCTATAATTTGTGTTAGATTCTTCTTGTTATATATAATGCCATAGTTGCCCTTTAGATTGTCACGAGTTTAAGAGTTTTTTATTCACGAATGATTGGAGAAATTAAACCACTCAAAAAAATAGGACATTATCATGCTCAAATATGAATAAAAGTTTTTGAAAGTATTTTTAAATATATCAATTGTATGATGCTTTTTCGCAAACCAAAATGGAAGAGAAATTCTAGGATAGGTGACCTCTAGGGAAATTACACTAACATGATAAAACTGTGAGGCCCTTAAGCCAAAACGGACAATATCTCAATATTAAGAGTATGGACTATCACAAACAGTATCTGAGCAATACATCAATCGGAAGATGGGAATTAAATGTCATATAAGATAAAGTGTTATGCCATGAGTGCCGCCTCTTAAACCTAGAATAAAACAAAGTATTATATGACAAGAGTCATCACTTGAACTTGCAGAGGTCACCTCTAAAATCTTATTTGCTTGGTGGATGATTCTAGGATAACAATGCTGACAAGAATATCAATTACTTAAGTGGGGGAGATTGTGAAACCCCTTAAGTAAAAATTAATAATCTAAACCCTTAAACATCAAGGTGTCTTTTGGTGTAATGGTCAAAATTTTATTAAGAAACTTTTGCAACTAAGCGCACGTACTTATCCCAAAAAATTCATAGGATGTGTGATCTCCTAGGAAGTTACATCAATATGACAAAATTGTGAGACCCTTAGGCCAAAGCAAACAATATCTCGATAGTTAAGAGTTTGGGTTATCACATAGGGTAGAGCCAACAATAAGAAGTTGTTGGCCATTTCTAATGGAAATGTGTTGAAGGCCATGTTCCAAATTGTTGATTTTAGGTGTAATGTGAGAAATGGCACTAGTGTCTAGAAACTAGTGATCTTAATTGGGTAGTTTGATACTAGTAGCAAAGGTAAAAAGAATATAAAGGAGTAGATTGATATGTTAGATCAATGCAAAGCCAACAATTGACATCATTATGTTCATTTTTCCAACAAATCTGACACTCAACCAAGGAACTAGAGGGAAAAATAGCTCTATTGAAGGAAGTGCTACATCCATGGACATCAGAACAACCACATTTAGAGTATATATATGGAGCTGTGCCTCTAGAACGACCACGAGTTGTATCAAAAGCTCTATGAGAGTCAGAATATTATATAATATGCACTTCACGCGGAGCCTCAACAGCCTAATTAACTTCTTTGGTACAGAAGAATAAATAGAGATCATCAAGGTTCAGAGGTTGTAGATTTGTATGAATGATTGTTTTGAAGGCTTGATATGATGACGGAAGACCTTTTATGATGTATAAAATAATGTCCTCTGGATCAGTTACACTGCATACTGCAAAATTTGCATCTACTTTGGCTTTAACATTGGACAAGTATTGAATCATAATTTCATCTTTCATGGTTAAATGATGAAATTTTCTTTTGAGTTAAAAAATGTGAAACCAGTTGGAAGATTGCAACCTTTTATCAAGTGTGAGTCACACTTCATGACATGTTTCTAAATTGAGCACATATAGTAATAGAGAAACTGAAATAATTGAATAAAGAGCTTAGGTGATATTTTTGACTATTAATACCCATTGATTATAAGTAGGATTAGGAGCATGATTGACATTTGTTGCAATCAAATATTTAGGAGGTTGTGGGATAATACCAGTGAGGAAACCATCAAAGCCATTTGTTGTGAAAACTTGTAAGTATTTGAGATCTCCATACAAGTTGATTCTATTGTTAAAGGGTTATTTATCATGTTTTTCACATTATTCATACGAAACTTTAATTGAGATAGAATGTGAAATTCTATAAGCAGAGAGCTGTGACTATCATTTTCTCGTGCATACAACGACATCTTATGAAGATCAGAGGTATTCCTTTGAGATAGAAATATGCCACACAATTATTAAGTAATCAACTCTGATACCATGAAAAAAAACCTTGCAGTAGTAACTGAAATAATAATAAAAAAAAGAAAAAATTATCATGGGAAAAAGCTTCAAGTAATGCTTTTGTATTTTTTCATGCCTTGAGAAAGAACAAGTGTGCTGGATTTATATGCAAACTATTAAGCATCCAACGGTGGAAATAAAGGCAGTTAGTTATACCTGATAAGTTTGATTAAAACTAATAAATATACTTAAATAAAATTAAAAATTCAAACTATGCTTAAATTTGATTAGAAATATAAAAAAAATAAAGAAATCTGAGCAAAATAGCATCCGGCCCAAGTGCCCAACTCATCCATCCAAAATATTTGCTGACCTTGCCATACACGTAATCACCACGTTACTAGCTTGGATGGGTTGGGTTCTTGGCCCGCTAGTGCCACTGAGGAAAGTTGATATCGGACACGTGACGATGCTACGGGTCGTTAGCCCGACACGTGGAAATCATGCGTTGCACGTGACGATTGCCATGCGGGCGAGCGGCGGTAGCGAGTCTCTTACCGGCGGCGTACGGAGAAGAATTTTGAACACAGTAATTCTTTTTTTATGGAGGGTTGATTTTGAAAATAAAATTTTACTATTTAAACTGTAAAATCATTTGAGTAAAATATTATTTAAAAATGATAACTATTAGATAATTTTAATATATTAATCATTGATACATCATTAAAAAATTATCTTGATCGGACACAAATCTCGAGAAAAATCAATTTGGATACTTTCAAAATTAAATTTGGGATTATCCGAAATCCAATTTCTTCAAACTTACAGTTGAACTGAACATCTCGAGAATACGAACGCAAAGACACCAAATTCGACTCAATCCGAGCCCAAATGGGTCCAAATCAAGGACACGAAGCGCTGTTAGAAGCTTGGAACCACAATTTAGTTTACCAAACGGTTTCCAAATGTAACATGTTATAGTCGAATCGAGTGGTTCGACGAGAAGAATCCAGCGAGCCCAAGATCACTGAATTCCGATATCACTGAGACATTCAAATCCCCTGCAAATGATCCACAATCAATAAGTGTCCGTACTTTTTGTTTTCTGTGTAGTATAATCATATATGATTGTAACTTCTAAAAGAATGCTTTTAAGAACCCTCTAAATAAGTAATAGTTTGCTCATAACACCACCAATCATTCTTATCAGATAAATTAAAGGGCAGTCTCTCTTGATATTCTATATGATCATCTTTTGCTTGATGTTCGATCCTATTTTTAATAAGCTATGATTAAACATATTTGTGATTTTGATCTTACATATGACGTGCAAGTGTATGTGTTCTTGTATCACAGTTGAATTTGACACATGGTTAGGAGCAGATTCTTATAGGTTGTGAGTTATCTATTTTTTCATATCTTGAATTATTTCTTTTAGCTTTAAGATATATAAATAATCATAAATTCTTACTCATTTTCTAGTTTCATGTTAATAATAAATAGGGGTTGACATCTTCGCTGGAAGCTTAAGTTTTTTCGAAACATTTATTGAATGACAATAATTATAAGCTATAGCATATGCATCCACAATAACATGAATAAATTGATATAAATATTTTATAATATCCATAAAAAACACTAAACTATAAGATAAATATTTACTTTTTTAAATATTTTGAAATGATATTTAAATTTTAAAATGCACTCCCAATAAGTATCGACACATATATATTTTTTATTTTATAATATTTTAAAATGAGAAAAAATAATGTCCTCAAAAATCAAATGAATGTGGACCTCATTGAAGTTGCAGCAGATAAGGCCAGATAAGTACTGCATGCAGTATTCTCTTTGGCCCTTTGCCACAAGACAAAATCAACAAAAAAATAAATAGGAGGGGCCAATGAAGGAGACCATTCTCAATCCGAATAACCCTACAGGCGGCTACACACCGCAAAGCCTATTGAAAGTTACTCGTTAGTAGTTATCATTAGCTTTTAATTTCTGTTAGTTTAATCATAAACATATCATTCGCCTATTAATTATGTGATCATTTCATCATTAAAAAAAATTAAAAAGAAATATAATGTCTGCAATATTGTCTTTTTATGTCAATAAATTTTTTTTTTTTCTTTTTGGAGTAGAATGAAAAATTGTATAAAAGTGCAGAGTAATAGTTTTTTTTTAATTACAAGATGATAGTGAAGATAACTTCGGATTTATTTTATATATGATTTACAAATTATTTTCATTAAATTACAGGGCATTTTATACTCTATTTTATGTATTTTGTGAGGTTTACAAATAAGATGTTTCTTATTTCATTAAATTAGCATGTCTTTATCAAGTATATAGAGATAATAATTAGATACTGCTTATGTGGCGTTGCTTATGTGGTGTTAGTCTATTGGCTATTAGATTCTCTAGTGTCTATATAATAAGTTGTAATCCTCTGTTACAGTTTACTGAAATGAAACACAACTTCTTCTTCTTCCTCTTATTTCGGTTCTCTTCTTGATCCAAGATTAATGTTCTTGTTTCCACATGGTATCAAGAGCTAGGCAAGAAGAATCGGTTTCGAAATGAGCTATGCTACTTCAGATCCAGGAGAAAAATCGGAGACGGAGGAAATGGAAGACTCGACGATTCCATCTGCGCTGAAGTTCGTCGTATCAAACTTGAAGACGATCGTCTCCATCCAGCTAGATGCCGACAACTATCCCGTATGGAAAGCACAAATTGCAAAAAAATTTCGTGCAAACGGGTTTGATCGGTTTCTTTCCTCTTCTCCGGTCACGATTCCCTCTCAATCTGAAGGAACTTCTACTCAAAATCGCCAGCACAATCAATGGCTCCTCGTGGACCAAAATCTTGCCGCTGCCCTCTGTTCCACAATCTCTTCTACTATTTTACCTTAAGTCGTTCATCTCGAATCTACGGCTGCAATTTGGTCTATGCTTGAAACAAGATTTCAATCCACAAATAGATCAAAAGTTATCCAGCTCAAGAATTCCCTTCACAACATATCACTCAAGAATCAATCCATCAGCCAATATCTATTTGAGATCAAGAAAATTGTTGATCAAATTTCGGCATCTGGTGCTACGGTGGATCATGAAGACATCATCCTATACATTCTCAACGATCTTCCACCGGCATACCAGTCGTTCAAGACATCGATTCGTACAATGTTAACGCCCATCTCCCTGGATCAGCTTTATCCCATGCTTCTTAGCGAAGAAGTGAATATTGCTTCTGACACTGCTCGTGCTGTCTCATTTCCGGATTCTCATTAGGCGTTATTCGCTACTCGCGGTAGAGGCAGGAGGTCTAGGGGCAGAACATCGACGAACAATGCAACGACGTCTCGCACCTCAACCAATTCTCAGGTGATATGTCAAATATGTGAAAAGAAGGGTCATCTGGCCTCCAGTTGCTGGCACCGAGCGAACCCTTGACTACGTTCCTAAACAACATCAATCGCAACTCAGAGCATTGGCGACAAACTCAGACACCTCCTACTCAGAGTGGTTTCTTAACTCGGGTGCTACCAATCATCTCACTAACTCACTGGACAACTTGTCCATTGCCACACCGTATCAAGGCTCCGATACAGTAACTATAGGTGATGGGAGATCGGTGAACATTGCTAACACCGGCAATGGACTCTTACCGACACCCAACCGTAAGCTACTTCTATCTCATATCTTTCATACACCATTTTTACAATTTAATTTACTTTCTATCTCTCAACTTACTCAAGAAAACAATATTTCCATTACCTTTAATCCCACTGGTTTTTTTATTAAGGATATGAAGACAAACCAGGTACTGCTTCAAGGCCCTTGTGAAAATGGGTTATATCCAATAAAGCATCAGAATTCATCTACTTCAGAAGTTGGACTCACGGCTGTCTCCAAGAATTCTATCAAATGGCACCATAGATTAGGTCATCCCAATGAAAGGGTGATGAAAAATATTTCTCAGTGTAATCCGCTATTAAAAATAAACACTGGCAATATTACTTGCTTACCATGTAAACAATCCAAATGTCATAAAATAGTTTTTGAAAATTCTAATAACCGTAGCAATGCTCCGTTATCGCTTATTAACTCTGACGTGTGGGGACCTGCTCCGGTCACTTCCAATCAAGGGTACCGATATTATGTGCTTTTCGTGGATGATTTTTCAAGATTTTCTTGGATATTTCCTATGAAAGAAAAATTTGAAGTATTTGAGATCTTTGTTCATTTTAAAACTAAACTTGAAAAGAACACCACGCATACCATTAAAACTTTCAGGTCTGATGGTGGGACAGAGTTCGTCAACTATAAGTTCAATCAATTCTTGGACAAGCACGGTATAGCTCGGCAACTGTCATGTCCTTACACCCCGGAACAGAATGGGGTAGCCGAACGCAAGCACCGGCATTTGATTGAAACAACAAGAACTCTTCTACAAACAGCATCGATCCCGTTCCAATACTGGCCAGACGCTGTTCTTATAGCAACCTACTTAATTAATTGGTTACCTTCTTCTACTACTTCTCATGTCACTCCATTTGAATTATTTTTTAATTACAAACCCACGTATAGTCATCTAAGAGTTTTTGGCTGTGCATGTTTTCCATTAACTCCGAAATATCATGTTCACAAACTACAACCAAAAGCACCTGTATGCGTTTTTATTGGTTGTTCTGATGTTTACAAAGGATATAAATGTTTGGATATTTCTAACAACAAAATCACATTCTCTCGGCATATTTCGTTTGACGAAACTTTATTTCCGTTTCATAAACCGTTGCTGGCTACCAATGACCAAGGCTGTGTTAATTTACCTACTAATCCGAATTTGTTGCTTCCGCTCTCGGTATCTCAAGCAAGCCAGATTGAGACTTCACCTAATATTTCTTGTAAGGATTTGTGTTACAGGGCCTCTCCATCTTCTACACGGGTGCACTCTCCTGCTCCACCACCTGTGCCCGCAGCAGTAAAGCAATCCACTCACCCTATGGTTACAAGAAAACAACTGGTCATCTCAAACCCACAGCCCGTTTAAATTTGCTTCATTCGGTCACTTCCACTCCAGAACTAGATACACCAACTTCATTTGCTCAAGCCTGCAAATCACCCGAATGGAGAAATGCGATGGCTAAAGAATTTTTAGCTCTCCAACGTCAGGGTACGTGGAGTCTTGTAGAACCAAAACCTGAGTACTCTGTTGTTGGATGCAAGTGGACATATCGAACAAAAGTTCGTGCAGATGGATCCATCGAGAAATACAAAGCAAGGCTGGTAGCACTTGGAAACCATCAAGAGTTTGGACTGGATTATAATGAGACGTTCAGTCTGGTGGCCAAACTCCCAACCATACGCATTCTCTTGGCTGTAGCTCTTTACAACAACTGGACGGTAGATCAATTGGATGTCGCCAATGCGTTCCTTCACGGTACCTTAACCGAAGAGGTTTTTATGAGGCAGCCTCGCGGGTTTGAAGACTCTATATATCCTAATCACGTATATAAACTTCACAAGGCCATCTATGGTCTAAAACAAGCGCCTCGCCAATGGTATAATACGTTTACTTTGTTCTTAACCTCGATTGGATTCTCTCATAGTAAATCGGATCCCTCTCTTCTTACTCTTAGAAATCAACAAACTACTATTTTCTTACTTGTTTATGTTGACGATATATTGATTACAGGGAATGACAATATTGCAATCAATTTAGTAATTAATCAACTCAGCATTCGTTTCTCTATGAAGCATCTCGGCCCGGTTCATGACTTCCTTGGCATCAAAATAACTAAAACCAAGGATACCTATTTCTTATCTCAGCGGCAGTATGCTACATCTATACTTCAGCAAATAAATCTTGTTGGTTGCAAACCGCTCGCCAATCCCACCTGCACCAAATTCCCGCCCTCCTATTCTTCGGATTCATCACTAGATCCTCAGCTCTATAGACATTCCACAGGATCATTACAGTATTTAACACTCACGCGTCCATACATTGCGTATAGTGTAAATCAACTGTCTCAGCACATGCATGACCCTCAACCGCAACACTTCTTCATGCTCAAACGTCTACTACGCTATATCCAAGGTACGCTTGCCTTTGGAATTCCTATTACAAAAACTAATCTACATCTTAAATCTTTTTCAGACGCTGATTGGGCCGGAGATCCGGATACGAGAAGATCAACGTCCGGATATTGCTCATTCCTTGGCGACACCATTATTTCCTGGACGGTCAAGAAACAACATACGGTTGCTCGCTCCTCCACTGAATCAGAGTATCGAGCGCTGGCTGCACTTACAACGGACATTATTTGGCTTCGGAGACTACTATCTGAATTCGGGATTGATCATACGGAGCCTACAGAAATCTTTTGTGATAACACGTCGGCGATCGCTTTAGCTAACAATCCCGTCTTCCATGCCCGAACAAAACACATAGAAATTGATCAGAAATATGTCCGAGAACATCTTCAGCAAAACAATATTCGGCTTATTCATATCAGCACCGTTGATCAAACGACAGATATCTTTACTAAAGCTCTATCAACACCAAGATTTCTTACACTAAGGAACAAGCTAACTGTCTCTGCCGACCCTTTAGCTTGCGGGGAGATATTAAGTATATAGAGATAATAATTAGATAAATAAATATCTACTGCTTATGTGGTGTTGCTTATGTGGTGTTAGTCTATTGGCTATTAGATTCTCTAGTGTCTATATAATAAGTTGTAATCCTCTGTTACAGTTTACTGAAATGAAACACAACTTCTTCTTCTTCCTCTTATTTCGGTTCTCTTCTTGATCCAAGATTACTGTTCTTGTTTCCACAGTCTTTATAATTTTTTTTTTTTTTTTTATGATTTGGTGTTCTTTTTTTGCAAATCTTCTTTGGCCGTGTATTTTATACATGATTTACATTTCTTGAATATTTTTTTCATAAATTTTATGCTCTGAATTTTGAGACAAAAAAGGATTTACATAAATTTATATTAAAATTGATAATTTCTTAATTGTAAATATAATATTATATTAATATTTTTATATAAGTAGACAACTTTTTTATATATATTTAGTTAAACCATTCATTTGTTTCATTCATGGCAAATAGCTTTTAGAGACAAAAAGAGGGAGAGGATATAGAAAGTTTAGCTTACGAGGTATTCATCTCTTGAACTTGTTAGAAAAATTATTCTACTTTAGGTAGGATATCGTTCCCTATTTCAAATTTCATGCATATATTTCTTTTAATGATATCATTTAAATGTTTAAATATTATATAATTAAATATATATATTTAAGTATTAAATATGTAAATACATTAAAAATTATTATATTTATTTAAATCTTCTAATCAATGTATCACTTCCAATGTTGGAGCATGATTATATTGTTCTAATATCAAAAATTAATACCTTGTTCCGATACGACATGAGATAAAATCGTTGCTAATTGAGAGTCACAATCTCAACTCATTTTCATCTGTTAGTTGAAAGTTTTGACTGTCAATCAAGATGTCTTAAATTAGAATCTTACTTGATTTTTTTTTGGAACAGGGTATCTACTTGCTGCCATTCTAAATGGATGGCTTGGCGGTGTGACTAATCCCTCGACGGAACCTAGCAAGGCCACCCACTAGCATTGGACCCATACTTAGTTTGCCCCACTGAAGAGGCAAGGTTGTAGTAGAGGGGATTCAAATTCGGGATGGGAGATTCCAACCTTGCTCACCCACTAATCACCCTAAACCATAATAGATATTTATTTAATTGGTTTATCTTAATTGCCCTAAATGCTTTAAAAAAATCGCTATGGCCTTGACTTGTGTTCTTCATGTAATTCGGTGTAACCCGGTCGTTAGGATTTTATGGGGTTTCCAGTTTTGTATTGAAAAACTGTAAAACCCTAACTACAGTCAGTGGATGCAGATGTCGAAACCCCGCCATGAAGGAAATTAACGAGGGTCAGCTGGAGAAAGGTATGAAGAAGGCGATGGAAAACAAAACGAGCGACGAAGGGATCTTCGCTTCCTGTTCGTTCACAGATATCGGGCTGCATCCAAGTTTATGCCAACACCTCAAAGGTCCTCCACCTCTTCTCCATCGATCAATTCTATTGCGAATATTGTAAATTTTGTCGCTCCTATTGTGTAATAAACGTTTTGTTGATAGATAAGATGGGCTTCGAAGTACCCACTCAGATCCAGGCACAGGCAATTCCAGTTATACTTTCTGGGAAAGATGTGTATCCTTCTTCTATGTTTTAGATGGATCAATAGGGGCTTAATTACATTAAAATTTAAAAACTTTGTTTTGTATTGCTGATTGTTTTCTTCTTTAACCGAAATTCGTTTAGACTTGTCAATGCGGCTACAGGCACGGGCAAGACTATTGTGTATCTGGCACCCATTGTGAACCTCCTTCAGCAGCGTAAACCTAGAGTTGAAAGGTCCGATGGGACCTTTGGTAAGTATTAATTCTTGAATGGATTTTACTTGTTGGAGTTAATGTATGTTTAGTGTGCATGTCAATATATGTTTTGATGGTGCCGCATTTACTCGTAAATTAGAAATAATACTATAGCAATGGGTTTAAAATGTTTACAAGCTATGATTGTTTAATTGGAATTTCATTTCTTAACTGAATTTGATTTGAGAAGCTGTTGTTTTGAGAAGTTTTTCGTGAACGAGCTCATTTGGTAGCTCAAAAAAACTAGTTATATATGTTAGTGAACTTGCTCATTTGATAGCTCAAGAATACTCTTTAGATATATTCATGAACATGCTTGTTTGATATTTTAAAAAAATTCATTAAATATATTTGCGACATACTCGATGTAATTATTTGTTAGGAGACTCGATAAAGCTCGTTTGTTAAGTTAATGAACATCTAGAAGTAGAGCTCGTTTATAGTTCTTTAAGGCTTGTTTGTTTAAAGCTTGATAAGCACTAAACGAACTGAATGAAACGAACATGAACCAAACATGAGCACTCATTAATTTAAATGAACCAAACATGAACACAAACAATAAAGCTCGAATTAAACATGAACCAAACTTGAACAAACTGATAATAAATGAACACAAATATGAACATTCACATACTCGGCTCGGCTCGATTCGTTTGCAACCCAACCCTAGACTCTAAGCCTTTGCCATAGCCTTATCTTGGCCCCAGTAGTGACTGTATGAATAGAAATGGATGGTTAAATAATACAAATATCAGACCAACTTCTATTTTTTTTTCCACACGGAAAACTCAAGGTAATCTAGCATCTCAATCAATTAAAGAGGCAAACTAGCAAAGATCAAATGGTATTCTTGGCACGAGATGAGTCTCACACATTACAAAGGTTTGATATTCTTTGTAGGGTAGATTTGGAAACAAATTTCTAGCATGTTTCGAGAGTTGACATACTTTCCATTTGAAGCTATTTAGGAATTTTAATTTTGAACTAGGAAACATTATGTCAAGCTACATAAAAGTAGGATGCCCTAATCTATACTGCCAAAGCATCACATAATTGCCATAATTTGAGCCATTTGAAAATGGATTTTGAATTAAGGAGGCACCAACATTTAGAGTCTTACAACTAGAAGTTTTTTTTTGCTTGGTAGTAGGTATAATTCTGACTATTGCCTGGCATTGCCAATTGTCCTTCTTGGTGATACAATTGCAATCCTACATCTATTTTATGATTGGTTGTAAGTAACAATCCAAATTAGGAATAAAGTAAATTGAGTTTGGAAGAAAGTTCTCTATTAGCTTCACGATTTTTGTACCCACAATAAGACATTGAGTTCCATTAACAATCCTAATGATCATCTTTCACTACACTGGTTGGTCTTGTCGAACAAACATTCAAGGTTGCTTTTCTAATTTTGAGAGCAAAAAATATATTATCGTTGCGTGATTTAATTTTAAACGAACATGTTGCACAGTTGGCGATGGAATAATTTTGAGTTTTCCTTTGTATTTTGCTCCTTTTTTGACACATAGGGATGTTTTTCAAATATATCTAATTGTTGCCAATGTTGAAGTTTCAAGTGCTTGTAAGATCCATGAACATGGAGGATTGCACTGCATCTCAAATAGGTCATATGTATGGAGAAACTAGTGCAACTGGATCATCCATGAACAATTCTAAAACACATTAGCAGAGCCATGCATCATAATGTAATCAATTCATAAAATAGAAGACAAAGATCAAAACACTTGGTTGACTTTTGGTTAACAAAAGATCAAGTTCATCTTTAGGCATATCAAAGAGATGGAACTATTCCTTGGCTTGAGAACTTTATGCTATCAAACTCTATCTATACCCACTTCGAACTGCAAAAATAACCTACACATATGATTTGATGATCCTGAAGATAAAGCAAATGTCCATATGTGAAGATCCTGAAGATAAAGCAAATGTCCATATGCTACATATTTTGCAATAACCACCCAAACGAGGTGAAAAGGAGTAGCTCTAGTGGAAGATAGGATTAGAGTTGCCTTAGATGGTTTGTTCACATAAAATGCCGACCGTTTGATGGCTTTGTTAGGAGGGTAGATGTGTTAGATCCAACCTATGTTTAGAAAGGTAGAGGTAGATCTAAAAAAGACTTGGTTAGAAAGTATTAAAAATGAATTTTTTTAATTAGATTTAAATGAGAATTTAACTCTTAATAGGACACAAAAGGAAAATGATCATGTAGCCGATACCATGTAGTGGGATCAAGGCTTGTTTTTGTTGCACCTATACCACTTGATCCACTCACCTTGATGTGTCCAACATAAACAAGAAAAATATGTTCAGTTTAATTTATTTCAATCATATTAAAGATGTTTTTTTTTTAATTTTTTTTGCTAACAAAAAGTTCTGGTTAAAGATCACCTTTGTACTAAAATACCCATTGATTTTACACCATTAACCTCAAAATTTGATGTTGGGACTAAAAATGCCCCTTTTTAAGGATTTGAGGGATCAAATTGATCCCTCAAAAGAGCTGGGGACCATTTTGGTCCTTTTCTTGTGCAAGTATTGGTTGCATAACTTTTAGCAATTATTGCATGCACATCATATTACTATGGTTCTTTGTTCCTTTTAGTTCCTTTAGATAATTTAAATGTAAATGCTTTTTGTTATTTCTTCTTCAGCGCTTGACCAATTTCTATTTAATCTACAAATACACTTGTCCATATGATGTCTTCTAAACTGTAGTTCAATGTAAACTGCAGTAGAGACATATGAATTGCTCTTAACTTCTGTATCCAGCTTTTGGTGTACATGCAGCACGAAGCATTAACTTGCTACAGTGGTTGGGATCGAACGTATTAATTGGATTCCATTTTGATGGTTTGTATTTGAAGAAAGCAATTGAATGAGGTCAAGCGTAAGGACAAAATGGTATGATGGCTACCAAAAAGAGAGAAGCTCGCTGGGGTAGTGATTTAACTTTAAAGAAAGATGTTAGAATCTAAAAAACAACTGTTTAAAGTAACAGTTAAGAAGCAGGACAACTTATTCTATTTCTTTCACAAGCTTGATGAGAGCAACCTAGTTAAATGGTTGAGGAATGCAGTTTTGCTCGTTGGATGTGATGCAATGATTGCTGAAGTTGTGCAGTTCAGGAACCATGACTCAAATGGAATATTGGAGGAAGCAAAGGAGGGAGGTTTGCTTGCACAAGAAATGAGAAATCCCAAATTGAGAAAATAGAATGTTTTGATCTTGATTGACCATTTGTGTTTAGTTATCTGATGCAGAGCTATGACTTCTTTGATGTAATGGAAAATTTAGAGCTGCACATGGAGAAAAAAAATTTGAAGTCACAGTGTTAGGATAAATTTTTTGAAATGGGATGAACTGGAGGAAAACTTGGAGCACATTAATTTGATGATACTAAAATATTGGGATGGATACTTGAGTGTTGTTTTTATGAAGTTGACTAGTTGAGATCATAGTTTGTAATCAATTAGTTGAGATTTTCTAGTGGTGGATTACCATGTCCTTTTTTATAGTGTAGTATAGATCAAATCTTTTTTTTCCCCTAATATTTTAGGCCCAATATTCAAATATATATTTAAGGATAGCTCACTTGTTTTAAATGTTATTTCTAGTTAACTATCTTGATATCATGTGCATTTTAAGTGTTTTTAATCACATGTAAGATTCAACCAGATCATATGGCAGTTGTTTTGTGACATCTGTTTTGTATCTATAATGTTATTTTAATTAAGCCTTTTCTTGTTTGGTTACCAAAATTAAAAAAGCTTTTATTTATCATGCTGATTTTACTTCTTTTTTTTGTGTTGTCGTCTCATCATCATCATCCTTAGCTTTTTTCCGACAACTTGGGGGTTAAATTTATAAATTCCTATTTTTTATTATTTTTGTTGCTGCCTAATTCTAAGAATTCACACGCATGTGATTTGTATTTGCCTTTTTTTGGTATATTTGAGCTTATAAGTGGTTTCAGTGTTGGTGCTTGTGCCTACACGAGAATTATGCATGCAGGTTCATGAAATTTTGCAGAAGTTATTGCGTTGTTTCATTTGGATAGTGCCTGGATATATCATGGGTGGCGAAAATAGGACAAAGGAGAAAGCTAGGCTACGCAAAGGTTTGGTCTGGTATTCATTTATTGTAAATAGCTTTGGCCTTTCATTTCAATTATGTTGGGTTTTTTCGTTCTTTTTTCTTAAATGAATCTTGAGTTTAATATTTAGTATGTTATAGCACCAATTTTATTGCATTTCCAATTCACTTGCTTTATGTGACGGCTTCCTTTTTCTTTTGGGCTGTCAACTCATATTTATCTAGTTGACTTTTCACCACGCTCTAATACTTTGTAATTATTCTAGTTTATATGATATTCAAAATGCAAAACCATGACTATTTTTTCATCTTTCCTATAGAAGTTTTTAGTTTTTTTTACGTGATTTTGGCATTCAGTATTTGATGTGATTTTGTATCTTGAAAATGATTGAATTTATGAAAAAATTGTAGTTCTATATGTAAAAAAATGTTATGCGGCTTCTCTTATTCTAATCAAATGACTTGTGTATAGATCTTAATTTGGAAGTTTAGAAGCAAAAGATTTGAAAATGTCAATGTCTATATCTTTACTCAATTCTTTGCTTTGTACAAGCATATATGTGCCTATATATAGTTAGGAGAAAATAATAATAAATATAATATAATTAAGGGAAATATTTCTAATTCTAAATAAATATTATAATGATAAATTATGCTTAGTCTTTACAAATACTAATCATAATGCTTAGATATAATAATATTCTTTGCAAATTTAAGTTGCATAAAAGATATTGATAGGAATCCGTTCTCCACACAACAAAAAACAACAATAACGAAGAGAAATATGATAGAAATCAGTGAGAAAGAATAGGGTTATGAGCTAATGTCTTTTAATATCGGCATAACAAATCAAGATACAATTTGATCTACTATTCGGGAGGTAAATCAACTATCCACAAACCCTTGGTGCCGTTTGGAACAACTCCAAAGAGAACTCCAATAATAACACAAATCCCATAATGAAAATAAAACATCCTAATTAGTCATAAATAAACCTTATTAATTCCCTCCCAAATTTGAATTCAGATTAGCCATATTTTTCTAAATAAATCTTCCTAATTCCCTCCCAAATTTGAATTCAAATCAGTCATCTTTCCCTAAATAAACCTTCCTAATTCCCTTACAATTTTGATTTTCTATAGTAAGTAGTTAAAGGTAGAATCAATTCTTTTTGAGCCCCTCTCTGTTCTTGCCCGCCGCCCATGCTAGTGGGACCCACAAGGCTCTTTCGCTTGCCAGTTTGACCGGCTCCCCTTGCCAAGACCATATTGATTAGCTAGATTGGCTCAGCTGGTCCATTAATAGTCCCCTCCCAAAGAGCAACCTTATCCTCAAGTTGGAATAAAGGAAACTGTTGCTGAATCATTCGACACGTTTTTCATGTTGCTTCGTAGTCAGGTAGATCATTCCACTCGATCAGCTCTTCTCTAACTCTTTTTGTCGAGTTAACTCCTCTTATTTCCATTGGCTCTAGGATCACCCACATTTCTTCTGTCAAGGTTATCTACAATGTCACTAATGGACTGTGGTTGCCAATAACTTTCCTGAATTAGGACACATGGAAACACTAGGTGTATGGAAGAAGTAGGGTAGCTGCAAACGATACTTCACGGCACCAATCCTCTTCATGACCTCATAAGGCCCATAGTACCCTGGAGATAACTTTTCATTTCTTCTTTGGGCTTAGATCTTTTGTCTGTAGCGTCGAATCTTCAAATACATTATATTACCCACCTCGAACTGCACATCCCTTCATAATTTGTTGTGCCTTCAGTAGGTGTGCATTTAGGTCTCTCAATATCCTATTTTGTTCCTCCAACTGTTATTCCACTGATGAAACTGGAGTGCTCTTGGTCCCGTAGTATACCAGGTGAGGAGGATCTCTGCCATAAGGATTTTGAAGGGTGTAGTTTGTGCTGCGCTATAGTAGGGTGTATTGTACCACTACTCGGCCCAAGGTAGCCACTTCACCCAGGTCTTGGTGTTTCTGATACAAAACGTCTCAAATAAGCCTCCACACTCTATTTACCACCTCGGTATTCCCATCATTTTTTGGATGATATGATGCACTTCTTTTCAAAATGGTCCCCTGCATCCTGAACATCTTTCTCCAGAAGTAGCTCAGGAACACCTTATCTCTCTATCTGTCACTAAACTCCAGAATTCCATGCAGGTGGACCACCTCTCGAATAAATGTTGTTGCCAATAAAATCATCGTGTATGAGTGTCGCATGGGAATGAACTAAGCATACTTGCTCAGTCTATCTACTATTACCAAAATCACTGAAAACCCCTCCAATTTTGGCAGACCTTCAATAAAATTCATGGTTATCCTTTCTCACACCTTCTCGAGCAGAACTAGAGGTTGCAGAAGTCCTCCTAGAGCCCTAGCCATGTTTTTGAGTGAAACCATAATTTTAGATAAGCTAGGATCCCCTCTAATAACCATTATCCTCCCCTTAACCTTGAACTCCATCGTTTTAGCATTCCAATCAACCTTGGTCTTTCCCAACTTCTGTAGCCGCTTCATTCCCAATATCACATCGGTGCTACCCAAATCCATTGGCAGAAATTCTTCAAATACCTAAACCTCTGGAAGGATTAGGATCATCTATTTGCAAATTTCTCTACTCCTCTCTACTTTTCATGTTCCCAGCATAACCCCAAAGCCCCCCATGTCCACTAATTTCAGTCCCAACTGATCCACCATCTTGTTGGAAATGAAGTTGTTGGTAGCTCCACTATCCACCAGTACTACCATCTCCTGCTGTCTGATCTTCCTCTTAATCTTCATAGTGTGGTTCAGCGTGAATCCGATTACTAATGTAAGGGATACCTTTGCAACATATAAGTGTAGGTGATGAGGACTTCGAAGATCAATGGCTACAATCGCGTCTATTTATTTTGAAATATTTTATGTATTTGATTTGTTATTGTACTTTTCCCTTTCTACCCTCACTTGAGGGCTTTTGTCTTATGTTTGCCTAGGGGCAATTATGTATTTTTATTTTCTTTCATGTATTTGGCTATTTAAGCCTCTTCCCTCCTCTTGGAGAGGGGATGATGATTATTGAATAAAAATTTTTGCTCTAGTGTTCTCTTTGTGAGTTCCTTCTTGAAGATCTCTTAGTGAGTTCTTTGTTTGAGATCTCTTTGTGAGTTCTCTAGGTAATTACAAGCATAGTTCTTCTTCTCCCCCATAAACTACCACAAGCAAAGCCCAAGAGTTGGAAGAAGCCGAAGCCTCCACTAGTGCCGCCACCCTTGGAGCCCCATCCCGTCGGCCACCCTAGCTCTACCGGCCGGCCACCTTGCTGTCGGCCTCTCCCCTCTCCACCACTTCCCCCACGCCTCCCTTCCCTAGCCTTCCTTGGAATTTGAATTTCAAAATTCAAATTCTTTCCAAATTTGGAAATTCCAATTATGGAATTTTTTTTTGAATGAATTCAAATTATAAATTAAATTAATTTGGATTTATTTAAAATTTTCCTAGTCATCATTCATGTTGGGAAACTCCTCTCCCTCTCTCCCTAACTCCCTCTCTCTCTCTCCATACCGCCGGCTCCCTCATTGGGCTCCCCATTGATTGCCATAAATGCACCCCCTCCAAATTTTGAAATATGAAATTGATTTCAATTAAACCCCCTCCCATCCCGATTAAAACTGAAATCAGTTTTCTGCACAAAGCTCTTACCCTTCTCTCTCCACTTTGCCACCTAAGCAACAATTAAACCCCTCATAAATCCCTTAATGACCGCCGGCCCCATTTACTCCCTTAATTGTGTTAATTTAAAATTCAAATTAACAATTCCCCTTAATGAAAATCTGAAATTAAAATACATATTTTCCCTCTCATCTCCTTTCCCCCTCACACAATTAACTCCTTAATTAAATCCAATTAATTCCTATTGGGTTTGAATTGATCCCATCAGCCCTGACGGAGAGTTCTGGGATAGAGTTCCTGTGTTTCCCTGCAGCCATGGCCGACCACTTCCCAAGCCTCTTCTCCCCCTAAGCCTCCTACATGTAGAGGAGTACAATTCCTGGTTGCTGCCGTGGATTACAACAGCATAGTAATGATGCTCTGCCTTCTCCAGTAGGCCCGTATTGCTTCCTAAGCCTCCTTTGACGGGACAAACTGCTGTCCCATTGCTTTAAGTTGCTGTCAAACTGCTGTTAGAAGTATTTTAAAGGCCAAAAAGGGGTTTTCAACCATCAATTGCTGCAGCCTACACATCTCCAGTTGCTGTCCAATCATTTTGGTGGCCATCTTTTGCTGCCATGCTGTCCAAGGAGTCAATGATCACCTTCCTAAATGTGTCCAAGCCTTGACATTGCTAGTTGCTCTTCATCCAGTGCCTTGGTGATCAAACGGGGAGCTTCGCAATCTCTCGTCTTTGGGTAAACTCTTTCCCCGACTCTTTTATCTTCAAAGTGCTTCTTAATTGTGGTCTAGTAAATTCATGACGATCATGTTAATGCTTCTCTGCTAAAAGCCTAGTAATAAGAAGAGTTGGGTGAGGGATCTTTCATAGACTAATCTTATTGTTAGTATTGGAATCTATTGTTTGAACTATCCATGTATGCAATGTTGGATTAAGCTGACTATCTTTTGAACTTAACTTCTATGCATGTGAGTTAACCTAAATTAGGCACCACTTTAATGTTTATCTTATCGTTCAATTCCGCATAAGATCTTGCTTATTATTGCTTCTAAATCTAAACGTGCAAACTTCTTTAAGCAAATCACTTTCACATGGATATGTTTCACATCAGTAGCTGATCATCTTCCTCCTCATCGCAGACTGTCAGGACCTGTAACGAATGGTCCTTACAACGGTGGCATAGAGCGAACTTCTCATCACACCTAAAGATAAACCATTGGCCCTCTTCTCATGAATTTCTGACTTAGTTAAGCTCTTGAAGTTCCCCTATGGTTGTGCTCCCTGACCTCTATCCCTCGAGGCTTCCTTCTAAATAGGCATCGTTTACACCTTTGGTATTATAAATATAGTGGTCGTGTAATAGTTGACTCCCGAATTGCTTCTACGACTACTCCTCTCTAAGGAGTTCTTATCCTCCATTAGCTAGGCTAACTCCATAACCTATCCTAAGCCACATGGTCTTAGTACTCAAACAACCGCTCGAATATTAAGCTTGTGCCCCTTCATAAACTTCTCCTCTAGCATAGTATCTGACAACCTTCCCAATTGCTTAAGTACTTGGAACTTCTCCCAGTAATCTATTACCATCCCCTCCTTCACCAGACCAAAGAACTGTTCATAGAAGTCTCTTTCCCGACTTGTTCGAAAATGTTCTAGTAGACAGTCTCTGAACTCGCCCCATGATCAGATCAGATCTTGCAAGTCTCTCCACTGGTACCAGGAGAGAACATTCCCTTTTAAACATAGAGCAGTTGCGGTGAGTTTTTTATCTTCTGTAAATCCATTTATAGTAAAATATTGCTCTACCCTATAAATCCACCATTGAGCACCTTCTTCCTAAAAAATCAACATCTTTAACTTTTTCACCCTATGATCGCCATCGCTCCAATGGCTTCTTCCCCATTGTAGCGGGTGTTGTGATCCCTCCATTTTTCCCTCACCCCTAAATCAGCTCTCGGATCTCTATTATCCCAATTTCTTCATCGACTATACCATTCACATGTTCCCCTCTTTGGAAGAGGCTCCAAAGGTGGCATCTCATCTTCTTCCTCCAAAATTTTCACCTCTTGATCCTCTCTCATTATCCTTATATTAGGGTTTCCTCCACTTCCTTTTCATCATTTCTTCCACATTCGAAAATCTGGCCTCAATTGTTGAAATTTGCTCTCAAAATTAGATCTTAGATTTTCAACTTCCCCATCAAACCTCTCCTCCAATGCATCAATCTTCTTAGCCGTCATTGATCCCAAAAAAGGTGCTATGGTACCAAATTGATAGGAATCCTATCTCCATACAACCAAAAAGAATAATAATGAAGAAAGAACACGTTTGAAATCAACAAGAAAGAATGAAATTATGGGCTAATGTCTTTTAATATCGGCACAACAAACCAATATACAAGTTGATCTATTATTCGAGAGTTAGATCGACTCTCCACAAACTCTAGGCGCCGCTAAGAACACTCCAAAGAAAGCTATAGTAAAACACAAATTCTATAATGAAAATAAAACAATCTAATTAATTCTAAATATACCTTTCTAATTCCCTCCCAAATCTGAATTCAAATCAACCCTCTTTCCCTAAATAAACCTTTATAATTCCCTCTCAAATTTGAATTCAAATCAGCCCGCTTCCCTAAATAAACTTTCCTAATTCTCTCCAAAATCTGAATTCAAATCAGCCCACTTTTTCCAAACAAACCTTCCTAATTCTCTTCCCATTTTGATTTTTATGGTAAGTAATTAAAGTTAAAATTAATTCCTTTTGAGCCCCCTTCCCCTTCTATTCTTGCCAGAATTAACAAACTATCATGATCACATAATTCCTAACATCCCTTGCAGCATTCGCTGTATTCTTCTTGGCAGGAGCTTTCTTATCGCCAGTCGGGTGGACTATCTGCCCATACACCATGTATACATACTAACGAGTTGGGACCAGTGGTGGAATTTAGCATCATTTAGTCTATTAATGGTAATTTGAATGGAGTGCGACACATGGTGAGTGGGATGCACATCAATTTTGGGGAGTTGATAACAGGCAGTTGGAAGGATGGAAGTGATACTTCTGACATGGCAAAGAATGGGTGGATTGAGTTGGAGCAGAGTTGGCTAGCTCTTATTCCATGTAAAGAGAGAGGAATTCTTATTATTTTCTCACTATACCAAGGCTGGACACGAGTTCTTCTTATAGAAGACACCATTGGATTACACCATTCCAACTTTATTTTCTTATTTACATTGTCAATTAAATCAGAAATATACATGGCTGTAATCAAATCTTGATGTTTCGACCATGTGGCAAATGTTATGATTTGATTTTTAAATTCCATTTCACATAAACGACTAGCCTTCCAATTTTTATTTCGCCCACAATTTGCAAATTTTGTTTTTTTCTCTCCTTATTTTCTAAACCCAGCAGCAGCAAGCCTTTCATTTTTGCTTTCCAATTTTTTTTTTGCCTGACCAAAATCTCCAGATTGATTTCTCAATAGTTAACTTACGTGATAGTTTATATGTCATGACAAGTATGCCATTACTTGTAAAATATCATTCTCGTTGTAAAACAGATACTTGCAGTCTTATAATAGCACTGTTTTGTTTGCATGATTTGTCTTAGGAATATCTATACTTATAGCAACTCCTGGACGCTTGTTGGATCATCTAAAGCATACCTCATCATTCATATACACAAACCTACGGTGGATCGTGTATGATGAAGCAGACAGGTTTGACTTGTTTTTTATGTTATTTTTCTATTTGAACTATATTTTAGGATGGTCGCATTAATTTTTCATGTTCGTTAGCATTAATGTTGCATATTGCATGGAATATCTACGTTTATCTTATGTTTGGTGTACATGGACGATGTGCCTATCATTTGCATATTCATGATCAGGATTCTCGAACTGGGATATGGTAAAGCAATAGAAGAAATTCTTGATTTTTTGGGTTCTAGACAAAATATTGCTACTGGCCAAGAGAATAAGAGGATCAAGCCTAACGAAAGTTCAAGACAGAATTTACTTCTCTCAGCAACCTTGAATGAAAAGGTCAATCATTTGGCTAACATCAGCTTACTAAATCCTGTAATGATTGGTCTGGATGACAACAAAACTTCATTCATGACAACAAATAATACCGTGAAACGACTATTATCTTTAGATTCTGACAGCGATGGTAACTTAGAACATCATAGCCCTTTACGAAGCCAAGCAGCAGAAAACTACAACCTTCCTGTCCAGTTAATTCAGAGATATGTAAAAGGTGGCGCTTGGATTATGAGCACTTTTACATATTGAAATCTCTGTTAGATTTACGTGTATTTTTTGCTTAAGTCTTATGAAGATAACATATGTTCTCTCCTATGCAGTGTCCTGTGGTTCGAGGATGGTGTTGCTTCTTTCCATTCTTAAGTGTTTGTTTGAAAAAACTGGTTCCCAGAAGGTAAATTTATGTGTAGCGCTGTTCTCTCTTTTGGTTTTACTAGATATGCATTCTTTTGTATAATGGCGGTGAATAAGGAGATAATGGCATTTTCTGGACCTTCAAATTTTGTAAATGCACTGTTGCAGTAACATTGGATTAGTATACTCCCTAGTCAATTTATTGCTAAATGAAAGGACAATTCGTCTTTTATGTTGTTTTAAACTTTTTGGTAGTATTAGAATTTTCTTTTATAGATACTGATATAGACACACAAGAAGAAACATACGCAATGGATAGAACTTAAAACAAACTTTATTAAATAAAAGCAAACGACCCAAAACTTGACAAACACAATAAAAGATACTAGGAGATTTTAAAGAAATAAAGAAATCTAAAAATACGCTATCCTCAGACAACCGTCAGAGCGGGTTCCTCACATGCATCGAATTTGTAGGTTAAATAAGTAAAGTGCATAGAACTAGCAAACCGATGGTCCACCACTGCAAGACTGGCCCAAATGCTTCCAAATCAACCAAGACACGACACCCTAAATTTGCTTCACTGTTGAGAAGAAGGATACAGATGGAGTGGCACTTGCAGAGAGACGAAGAGGTTAGAAGCCCGAGAAGAAAGGGTGGAAAGAGCCCGCAGGATTTCCTGAGGGGATAAGAAAAGAAGGTTGGAAAGAGCTCGCAGGATTTCCGAATAAACCCGCAGGTTAATAGCAAATATGCTCACAAAATATCAACTCCCCTCCTTCACTTCATCATATCATATTTATAGGCATAGAACAGGAATGCCAAAAGCCACCTGAGATAATGCTTACAACATCCCAAGCATAATGTATCATAGGTTTTCCAAATGCCCATTCGGAAATTAGCCCCTCATAAAACCAGAACAGGAATCAAAGGGCAAGTTCACGGAACCAAGGAGTCCATGTCTCGGTAAGCAAGCAGCCCGCCAGAAATCAAAGCTTCTTATTTACAGGAAAAGCTTCCCAGTTCGGGAAAAACAAAGGCTGGCTGAATTCCCAAAGGTAAAGCATTAAAATCAATAACTTCCACATTAATATTCTGTATTGAATTCAGCCACCATTAAGAGCAGGCCACGATTTTCCAAGAGACAAGAAGAAAAGGGGAAGGGGAAGGGACAAGGCCACTCCAAAAGTAAGCTTCATAATGAGGTACCTTTTGAGAATTAAAGAGCTACTAAACTTCAGCTCAATCATCTTAGAGAACAAGCTCAAAATCGAATGCTCCAAAACAGCCAACCCGTGAACCACCAGCAGCCAGGGACCAATCGAGCTAGCAAACCAAGGGTCTACCAAGCCATATGCACTACCTACCATGATCATTGGATGCTTTCCCATCATTGGATAGCTAAAAAAGAAAAGAAAACAAAATATACTATTGTTCAAATAAAATAAAAAGTACATAAATTCTTGATAGCATCAAATACCCTTCATATCCTCATCTTTATTGCTAAATGAAAGGACTATTCATCTTTTATGATGTTTTAAGTTTCTTGCTAGTATTGGATTTTTCTTGTGGGATTTACATCATATCACTTTATATCATGCTATTTACAAATCTAAAACCCAAAATATTAATATTTCATGCCTACCACCCATAGATCAAATATGGGTGTAATGAATGAAACATTAAAGTTTATAGGGTGGTATGGGTGGTAGGAATGCAATATAGGAGTGCCATATTTGATATTAAAGTTATATTTGGGTTCTATGTATGAAATATTAAAGTTTTGAATGTTAAAATGTAAATAACATGATATAAAGTGGTATGTATGTAAATCCCCCAATTTTCTATTATAAAGACCCGTCATATACTAAAAATATGCCAAAATTGATGTTACGTTTGATTGTCTTGTTAGATTTAAGTTTTGTTTTTATTACAGGTTCGAAATTATTTCCTCATATTGCATAATGCATATGCAATCACCAACTAAAACCACGTTTGTACTTGCACATGTTTCCCTAATCGTGAGAAAATTCTTGGAAGGAACAATTTTCTTGGTGGTCATCAGTTAGGTACCGCCTCATTTGAAGTTTAGGATGCCATTAAGGCAAAATGTTTTGTCTCATGAGGGGGTAGATCTTTGGGCCAGAAGTTGGAATGAAACAAAGAACTCTTGGCATAGTCTGATATTGCAGAATTTTAACTGCCACACAACTCATCAAATTTCCCACTCAGATTCCAAGTTTTCTCCTTTGAAATTGCATAAAATTTTTATAGATTAATTAAGCTATCTTTGATATATCTACTTAGTACTGCATTAAGTTGTATTGTACTAGTCATCCTTGTCGGCATAATTACTCATTTGCGTTATTTGATTTAGAATCAACCTGACATTGAAATACTACCATATTATGATATCAAGTTGACACGGGATTATTATATTTAAACAATGAAAAAAAAAAATGATACGGGAATAATATTGTAGAATGCTATCAAACCGGTATGGTTTTCTTTTTAAAAGGCGTTGAAAGATCTAGTCTTCATGCGAGATCAAATATAATAATAATCTTCTTAGATGATGTTAAGATGATTAAGATAAAAAAATTATCAATTATTCTTCAAAATCATACTGGGCTTTCATTTATGTAATGTTTTCTTATAACTTCTTTAACTCAATGTTTGCTTGTTGTCTCTCTTTGTAAGCTCATTATTTCAACATAGTACGTGAAAGATTTATAAGTTTTCCAGCACGTTTTTTTTTTTTTTTCAGTTAGCTTCATCTTTGCCAAGTTTTGATGTAGATTTCCTTTGTGTGTCGGTTAGTTTACAACCCAACATTCCACATTCTCTAAACGTTTTTTCTTTGAAAGATACAGATTTCCCTTTTTATCTGGCGATCTCCATTCCTAGAAAATATCAATGGTTTACTTGATCTATGATTTCAAATTTTTTGGCAAGAAAATGTCAATGCTTTTTTTTTTCCAAAAATTTTAGCGACAAACATAAAAATTGAGATAGTTACATTGCCTTCATTTGATTTTTCAACAAAATGGAGTGTGGTTAGCTTGACGTTGGTAGTAGCTATGGATGTTATTTTTGTGAATCTCTTGAATCAAATTCTTGAAAATTGTTTGAGTTCATAAAGAGATCTCATTAATTTGTATGTTTAATTATTGGTTATTGGATTCTTAAATGTAGGGGATGGCCTCATGTACAACTTTAAAAAAATAGACGCTAAGCATTTTTATACGCTTTTGACGGCTTGGCTTCGCTATCACTCTGTAGTGTCGGCCTTCGTCCCTGTCTCGATTATTTTTTTACATCCAATTGAAAAAGGGCCATTACAGACTTGCAGCCAATAGTAAACAAACTTTGCTTGTATTGAGTTTTGCCACGTGTGTAGAAATCTCATAGTAGTCAACGCTATAATGCTTAATGAAGCCCTTTGCAACCAGCCATACCTTATATTTTGTGATGCTTCCGTTTTCCTTGTGCTTGCTATAAATTTACTACACTTAGCTAAGTTCCTTTCTGTCGACAAGTTAGCAATTTCTCCAGATAATTTTTTCTGGGACACGAATTCCCTCCATTACTACATTTTATTCAAGAATCTTTAGTACTCTTGGATGTTGGTGGGAATCTGGATGGTATCGGGATTGGTAATTAATACTTAAAGCTTAGTGAGAGCCCCCTAAAAGAGAGAGAATTGTGAAGAGAATGCTGAGTGCATGATCTTGCATGATCCACTCTTTTCTAGGAGCAATGGGCCAATTTTGGTCATCCTCAAGTTATCACTGAGCATATTTTAAAACAGTGTTACTTTCAGTAGTTTGATCTAGATATGAGTTTTGATTAGGCTTGATGTGAGCCAAATGTTTTCCCGCTTAATAGTATTTCTTCTAGTATAAACCTTGAACTCTTTATGAGTAGATTAAGTTCAAGCTCAAGTAATGATTCATTTTGAAAATTGGCTTCTTCACACCCAAGACACAAAGTCATAGTTGTAGGAGTGTCCCCAGATCTTATGATCTGCATTCATCTATATTTTTCTTCTCCCCTTGAATGATAGTTTTGGAATAAAAATATTAAGTTTGGAAGAAAATAACATCCACATAATTATAATATTTTAGTTTGTGGGAGAAGCATTTGTACTATTTATGATTTAGAAATTATCTAAAAAAATACACTTGATGGCTCTAACATCAAAATTTTCATGATTTTGAGAGTGAATATGAATAATGCACACAGCTCATCTTGATCTGTTGGTTAGGAGCTTTGGCTATCAACTAAGAGTTCTTGGTTTCGAGTCTTGCATATGTAATGTGCGTATGAATTTACCTTCATTGGCTTAAATATCCCAAAAAAAAAATATGAGTAAATGCAAAACATTGTAAAATTTTCCTAGGAATTATAGAAACAAGTTTGAGGATATATTTGTAATAATTTTCTGGACAGGAGTTTAAAATTGAGGATTACAATTGATTAAATAGATAGTAGTGAGGGTAACATCAAAAATATTTTTGAACATCAGTTGTCGAGAGTATTGAGTGATCAAGCAACCCAAGGATATGGCTATTTTTCCTTTCCGGAACCTCGTCTCTTTTCACTATCTGTAGTTCACTGACGTGGAAAATAACATATTACTGAAATTTAGTATTTGAAATAACATGTTGTAATCCAATTATTATTTTTGTTACTCTTCCTGATAAAGTTGTTATTACTGATATACTGATTTCATTCTGTTGTCTAAAATTTTCTTGACGCTATTCGGCCAACTTGTCAGAATTTACTTTTTCTGATTCCGGCAATCAAGTTCTTACAGGTTTACTATGCAGATTGTGGTCTTCCTTTCTACATGTGATGCTGTGGATTTCCATTTCTTTCTTTTGAAAGAGTTCAAGTGGTCTTCCAACCCACATCAAGATATGGATCAGAGGCAAATGTTCCTCACTTGCAGTACATTCAGGTTACATGGAAACATGGCGCATGAAGATCGAAGGAGTGCATTTCAAGGTTTTAAAAGTGAAAAATCGGCAATACTTCTATGCACAGATATAGCTGCAAGGGGTCTTGATTTTCCCAAGGTTACATGTATAATCCAGTATGACTCTCCTGGTGAGGCTTCTGAATACGTGCACAGGTATGAAGACACTAATACAATAGTTCATTGGTGTAGCTAAAACGCGTTGCTCCAATCTGAAATATATGTACTCTAAATGACGTGAAACGTACTTGCAAGGATGATTAACTTAGGGAGTTTGCACGCTTAATGTTAGAAGCCATAATAATCATATCTTCACAATGAATGCTCTAACGACAAAAGAAAGCACTATGAGCGGTAAAATAAGCTTAGGCCGAATCACGCGCGTAAAAGCTAAGATCATAAAACAATCACGTTAATCTGATGTTGCATACATGGATGATTTTCAACAAGAGATCCCTAGATTAACAATAAGATTAGCCACAATGCAAAGATCCATCACTTCACTCTCTAGCTTACTAAGTATTTTTAGCGGAGAATAATTAACATGATCTTCATGGATCCAAAATAACCATAAGAGAGAAGTGGACTAGGAAAATAAGAGATTTGGAGGGAGAGTTTACCTAATGGGAAGACAAGAAAGACCTCTTAATTGTTGTTGGATAGCAGCCGACTCTTCTCTGGTGCACTGGACAACCTAATACTTTGCTGAAATGTTCTGGATTGCAAGACAAAATCTCTGGACAGCACCCACGGAAGTTTGGACAGCAGGTTTTGGTTCTTGGAAGTTCTGGAAAGCAACTTGTAGGCTTCTGGATAGCAGCTTTCAAGGCTCCAATACTCAGGATGAGACGTGGCGCCTGTCCAAGAATCTAGACAGCAAACTGGGCTGGTTCTTTGGACCGCAAGCAGAGATCTTTGGTCAGCTGGTCAGCAACTCAGGCTTCGGAATTCTGCTGGACAGCAAGGGGACAAGAAGGAATAGTTTGGAAAGCCTCCAAACAATGACCATAAAATCTGGACGGCAGCTCCCTATGTTCGACAGAAATTTGGACAACTTTGATAGGGTGTTGGGAGCCTTTGGACAGCAATCTCTGGCCTTCAGCAGTGCATAACAGTAACCCAATATGGCTGGAATATGGGGACAGCCAGCAAAAATCTCACGGGAAGGAAGGAAAACATGAGAAGATTTTGGGAGGAGGCAGCTAAGGCTGAGAATTGGAAGGGGAATTAATGAGATTAACTTGGGAGAGAGAAAAGTCAAACAAAATCTGAAATTAATTCTCAGATTTAATAAAATTGGAGGGAAGGATTTGAATTTGAATTCAAATCAAAGGATTAATGGGATGTGAGGAATTATGGGAGGTAATTAGAGAGTCTTAATGGAGAGCAATTAATGAAAATTGGAGAGAGGGGGAAAGATTAAGTGGCCGGCCATGTTGGGAGAGGGGAGGGAGAGTTAATTGCTTAGTATGTGGGGCCCACGGAAATTACTAAAGGTTTTAATCAAATCTGAAATTTTAATTCAGATTTCATTAAATAGGGAAGTTTCCTAATTGAAATTATTAGGGAGGGAATCATTTGAATTCAAATATTGGATTGAATTCAAATTAATAAACCTTCCTAATTTTGGAGGATTATTTTAGGAAAGTATTTATGGGCTTAGAATTTTGAATTTCAAATTCCATGGGAGAGGGAGAAGTGGCCGGCGGCATGGGGGTGGAGATGGGGACGGGCCGTGGTGGAGATGGTGGTTTTGGGAGGGGTGGCCGGCGACTAGGTAGGCCAAGGCAGCCGGCGGGTTGGGGAAAACAGGGGCTTCAGATGGAGGAATTTAGGAGAGAATTTGGGTGGTGAGAATGGTCGGCGGTGGAAGCTATGGACGTAGATGGATGGAGAGGGAATTCGATGCAAGAAGAAAAATAAAAGAAAAAGAAGATGAGAGAACCGCGAACCTTGGAATCCATCAAGATTGACGGGTATTGCTTTTGCCCCACTTGGGCCTCTCTTATCACAAACTCACTAAGAGATCATTCCAAGAGAGAGAACTTAGAACTCACAAAGAGATCCATAAGCACAAATTGAAAATTTCATATCAATATTCATCATCCTCAATTACAAGAAACTAGCCTATAAATAGGCCACATGAAGAGAAAAGAAATAAAAGACTAAAATGCCCTTCGGGCTACAACACTACATGACCACCCATAAGGGTAAAAAGGGAAAACAACAAAATAAAATAAAACACATAAATAAATAGACTCAAGATCGTAGCCGTTGATCTCTGATGTCCTCATCATTCTCCCCAAGTGGGAGAAAACTCGACTCCGTCGAGTGGATGACTCAAGAACTCTCATGTAACTGAGTCGATCAGCTGTAGCTCCTTGCGCTCTGATTATGTATCCTCTAAATCGGGTGTACCTCTCCACCTCATCAGCTATCTTCTTTGTCCACCCTCAATTGTGGAAATAATGTCATCATTCGGAATCATGTCAACCTTCTCCGCTATAGGTAATTTGGGAATATTTGGGGAGTGGAGGTAGGATGGGGTTCTCACAGGGTGGGGTCACACAAGGCTCAATTTGAAGTGGAGGTCGTGGGTTAAACTCTGGATCCTCATAGGTTACTAAATCTTCTATATTAATAGAGGGATGAATGTTGAACTTTGCAGGCAGATCCACCACGTAAGCGATATCAATGATTTTCTTGACTGTTTTAATTGGTCCCGCACTTCTAGCATGTGATTCTTTTACAGTTCTATGTGGGAACTGCGCTGGACGAATCCGCACCGTCTCTGAATTACCAACCTCAAAAGCTTTAAATTGTCGTTTTTGAATTCAGCATAAAGTCTATAATTATTATTGTTCTGTTTCAATTAGGCGTGCAATTTCCTTAAGTAGGTCATGCGGATGCGTTGTAAATGCGACATGCGCTATGCGAATTCATGTCTAAAATTCAAGACTCAATAAGATAAAATATGAAAAAAAATGATGCAAGAGACTTGATATGCATGATGAATGAATTGAAGACTCATACACAAATTTTAAAAAGAAAAATTTGGAAGACAACAGACTACAGAAACACACACACACAACATACTAACTCATAAGAATACATAACTAGAGTAAATGTGGAAGAGTTACGAACTTAGGGGATCTAAAGTATACAGGTCTAAGGGAACTGGTGTAGGGGGAGCAATAAAGACATCCTTAGTTACCAGGGCACTTCTATCGAAAGTTTCAGTTAGGGTCGTAGGTGGTCTTCTAGGGGCAACAGGGTCATCTAGCAAATTCATCCAACTAGGAGAGAGATGGTCCTCAACAGGGAAGGACAAGAACATAGTGGGCAAGACAAATGAATCAGGAACAAGATAAGATGAAAGATCCTGACTCACAGCCATAATGTGATAGCCCGAAGAGTCACTATCAGGTATGTGACTCAAGAAAGTGGGTAGGGTATCCATAACAAAAGTGGGCACAACAGTTAGAGTGGTGACATGAAAGTATGAGCTAAAATTTTCTCTAACATTAAAGTCGGTATGAGTGGTGAGATAAGTCCAATCAAGAAAGGCACACTCCTTCAAATGCAATTCTAAAGGGGAAACTCCTAAAATAGACTCCAATAAAACACGAGGATGCCCAATTCCCCAATTAGGTTCAGAACCACTCAGGGTCAAATCACTATCTTCCAAATTCGTACTAATATTCTTGTTAGGTATTAGTCCTAAATTTAGGTTTGCTTTTGTGTAGCTATTTGTATAGCTTTAGGTGTTGCTCTTTGTATGGCTTTTGAGCCTATTAATAGGAGTCTTTAGGTTGTATTTGCTTAAGCCAAGGAATAAAGATTTTGCATTGTTTGTGGCTCACGGTTTCCCCTCATCCTCTCTCCCTCCTCCTCCTCTTGCAAGATCCATGAGGAAGTGCTTCTTCCCCAAGTGAAGGGATCTCACATTTGGTATCAGAGCCACAGTGGTGGCGATCTAAAGGTGGAGGAGGCAGAGGCGAGTTTCTTGTCTAAAGAAACAGAAAGAGGCGGACTCGGCGGTAGGCAGCGGGTGCGGCGATCGGAGGAGACTTCAGCTCGGCGAAGGGAGCACGGACGGTGGTTTCCGGTGACGCAAGAAGGAAAGCCGGAGGATCTTGGTCCGGTGTGCGGGCGGAATCGGGAGCTGGGTTTCCGTAGACGGATCTTGGACGGAGGAAAGAAGGAAGAAGGCGAACGCTGCCGGAGCGTGGAGTTCGGTGGTCAGGCAGGCAGACTGCGTGCAGACGCTGGCCGAAGGCGCGAGGACTTGTCGCGTGGTCCAACGACCTGGTGTCGCGATTCAGTTCGTGTGAGACGGACTGGTGCCGGGCGGAGACGGACAGCGAAGGTGATTTGGCCGTTTCATGCAGAAGGCTTGCGGAATAAGGATAGGGGCTGCGATCGGGTTCGTCCTCCACGCAAGGATGCCGCAATGGAGCTTATTCGCACACTGAAGAGTGAGCGTTGAGTTCTTGCTTGAGTGTCACGGCTTGAATGTGGGGTACCGCTTGAAGACGTCTGGTCCTGAGCAGAGCTGCTATCTTAGCAAGAATAGCTAAGAAAAGGCTCTTAATAAAGAAAAGGTTTTAACTGTTGTGTTTGAATGAAGACATCCAGACAAATGAATGCTGGAAGGACAAGGTAGTAGAACCGCAATCTATGCAGGATTTCTTGAAGTTAAGGAAGAAACTGTTGCTTGTTTCTTGGAAAGTCCGTGATCTTGTAGCAAAAGATCGGATTGGACTTCAGGTGGAGTCCGGGGGGGGGGGGGGGGGGGGGACACTGAGGTAGTGTCAGCTGTTCTTGGAGAGCAGGGTTGAGAGTGCGGGGCGCTTGGAGATGCGTGGTCGTGCGGTGCACGAGGAGTCCGCATAGGAGCGCGGGGCATTGGTGAAAGACACGCAGGGTACTGGCCGGATGCAGCAGTGCGGAGCGTGGTCTTGGGACGAGCGGAGCGCGGGTGAAGGCGCAGGGCTCGCTGCACGGGTGGATACGTGCAGGATGTGGTCGGTGACATACCACATGAGTGCAAGGCGCGGGCGCGGGCTTGTAGCGTTTGGACGCGGGCTGGAGGCGCAGGGCGCGGGCACTGAGGCGCAGGGTGCAGGTAGAGGCACAGGGCGCGGAAGCCGGGCTAGGGGTGCTCGAGGATTGGCTGCGTTGGACACAGTGCGACAGGAGATCTGTCGGGAGGTGGAGCTTGAATGTCGGTGGACGCTTTTTGGCGGAGGAGACCGACATGATCATTCTTTGGCTGTTCTATCAAGAACAGTGGTTATCTTTTGTTTTGTAAAATCTGGACTAAGGGGGTGATTGTTAGGTATTAGTCCTAGATTTAGGTTTGCTTTTGTGTAGCTATTTGTATAGCTTTAGGTGTTGCTCTTTGTATGGCTTTTGAGCCTATTAATAGGAGTCTTTAGGTTGTATTTGCTTAAGCCAAGGAATAAAGATTTTGCATTGTTTGTGGCTCACGGTTTCCCCTCATCCTCTCTCCCTCCTCCTCCTCTTGCAAGATCCATGAGGAAGTGCTTCTTCCCCAAGTGAAGGGATCTCACAATTCTCAATAGGATTAGGTAGGGTCATAACCTTAAGATCAATGGGTTCCGGTTCATTTAAATCGGGTGATAATTTCAATTGATTCACTTCAAACTCGAGATTATCTACGTCGCCATCAGAATTATCCAAAATTGAATAAGAATTACTCAGAATCATCTCAGTAGGAGATATGATTAAGTCAGAATCTTTCGAATTTAATTTAAATGGGTTCAAGGTCAGATTAGTTTCTTTTAAGATCAACTTAATATCACCTAGGCAGACCTCATCCAAAGGGTTATCCTCGAGGAGACTAGGATCAGGGTGGGCTAAGGTGTCAACGTGTAAAGGTTCAAAATTTCCTAGCTCAGGGTTTAAGTAATGTCGGGGGTCTGACTCGATCACTTTAGTTTCATCTTCAAAGAAGTCCTCGTTATCATCAGTATCCACGAAATGGATGTATTCAGTCTCAAGTTTAGTAAACTTCTTCTTTTTAATGCAATTCTTTATTAAAATCACAATTGCAGGGTCAAGGGCTGAGGAGGCTAAAGGTTGACTGGGATGGCTAGAAGTTGGCCTAAGTAGGGAGTCATATGGGATTATCCAATAGAAGACCCAATAGAGGGTCGGCCAGTAAGGCTAGGTGAAGACCTACAGGGTGGGGTAGCAACCCTGATGTTATTAATGGGTGGGTGGTCTCGACCACAGTAATGTCCACGGTTTGTTCCAACAAAAGAGGTAGGGCGGTGCTCTAGATGGCGGTCACTGGTAGAGGGTCGGTATTTTAAATTAAGTTCTCGCCTCATGTCTTTCCAAGTAAGGTACTCACCGCGAGACTCTTATGATCTTCCAATTTCATCCAAAATTGAAGAGCCCGACCTTTTAGGTAAGACTTAGCGATGCTAACCTGGTGGAACTCAGGGATATGACATGATTCAAAATAGTCCTCTAGTTGTCTAACCCATTCCCTACAGTAGTAAGCGTCCAAAGAACCATCAAAGGTAGGCAGACGATAAGGTGACTCTAAGTGAGGTCGTGGAGGCCTAGGCTCAGGTCTCGGGTGATAAGCTGAGTGGGGCATGTAATTAGAGTGGGGATAGTCAACGGGTTTTTCCGTCATAATTCTAGTTATATTGCCCACTAGGTTAACGATGTCATCTAAACTCTTTTGGAGTCTTATCGGGTCCATTGGGAAGCGTCAAGTGACACTCAAAGATGATTGGGTGTAAGGGACGTCATTTAGACACTAAGTTAGGTTCACTTAGACTCACTGCAAGGTGCAGAAAATGTTTGGACAGCAAACCACAACAGTTGGTGAAGAAGCCTAGGTGTTTAGGATGGGTTTTGGGATGTGACCAGCACCTAAACACTAGGTTGGGATCACCTAAAGCTCTATAAATGTTGCAGAAATTTTCTGGACAACACACTACAAGGCTTGAATGATTGCGTTAAGTGTTGGGTTAGGTGTCTAGAGTGTTGACAGCAATTAAGTACAAGAAATGCTAACCTAAAACTCACTAAATGAGTGCAGGAAAATAGTGGACAGCAAAATAAAACCGTGATGCAAACATATAATGCGATGGTATGCATGTAAACAATCTAAGGGAAGTTAAATTAAATTCCTAGGATGCATCTAGCACATGTAAAGCATGCTAGACATGCTTTGATACCAAATATGATGTGAAACGTACTTGCAAGGATGATTAACTTAAGGAATTTTGCACACTTAATGTTAGAAGCCATAATAATCATATCTTCACAATGAATGCTCTAACGACAAAAGAAAGCACTATGAGCGGTAAAATAAGCTTAGGCCGAATCACGCGCGTAAAAGCTAAGATCATAAAACAATCACGTTAATTTGATGTTGCATACATGGATGATTTTCAACAAGAGATCCCTAGATTAACAATAAGATTAGCCACAATGCAAAGATCCATCACTTCACTCTCTAGCTTACTAAGTATTTTTAGCGGAGAATAATTAACATGATCTTCATGGATCCAAAATAACCATAAGAGAGAAGTGGACTAGGAAAATAAGAGATTTGGAGGGAGAGTTTACCTAATGGGAAGACAAGAAAGACCTCTTAATTGCTGTTGGATAGTAGCCGACTCTTCTCTGGTGCACTGGACAACCTAATACTTTGCTGAAATGTTCTGGATTGCAAGCCAAAATCTCTGGACAGCACCCACGGAAGTTTGGACAGCAGGTTTTGGGTCTTGAAAGTTCTGGACAGCAACTTGTAGGCTTATGGATAGCAGCTTTCAAAGCTCCAATACTCAGGATGAGACCTGGCGCCTGTCCAAGAATCTAGACAGCAAACTGGGCTGGTTCTTTGGACCGCAAGCAGAGATCTTTGGTCAGCTGGACAGTAACTCAGGCTTCGGAATTCTGCTGGACAGCAAGGGGACAAGAAGGAATAGTTTGGAAAGCCTCCAAACAATGACCAGAAAATCTGGACGGCAGCTCCCTATGTTCG
Source organism: Dendrobium huoshanense (assembly GCA_016618105.1). Classification (NCBI taxonomy): domain Eukaryota; kingdom Viridiplantae; phylum Streptophyta; class Magnoliopsida; order Asparagales; family Orchidaceae; genus Dendrobium; species Dendrobium huoshanense. Next base: position 1,316,197 of record CM028358.1, read on the forward strand.
ACAGAAATTTGGACAGCTTTGATAGGGTGTTGGGAGCCTTTGGACTGCAATCTCTGGCCTTCAGCAGTGCATAATAGTAACCCAATATGGCTGGAATATGGGGACAGCCAGCAGAAATCTCACGGGAAGGGAGGAAAACATGAGAAGAGTTTGGGAGGAGTTTTGCCTAAAACCGAACCTTCCTCTACATCCAGTGAAAGGACCTAATAATTGCTCGAGAATTGGAAGGGGAATTAATGAGATTAACTTGGGAGAGAGAAAAGTCAAACAAAATTTGAAATTAATTCTCAGATTTAATAAAATTGGAGGGAATGATTCGAATTTGAATTCAAATCAAAGGATTAATGTGAGGTGAGGAATTATGGGAGGTAATTAGAGAGTCTTAATGGAGAGCAATTAATGAAAATTGGAGAGAGAGGGGGAAAGATTAAGTGGCCGGCCATGTAGGGAGAGGGGTGGGGGAGTTAATTGCTTAGTATGTGGGGTCCACGGAAATTATTAAAGGTTTTAATCAAATCTGAAATTTCAATTCAGATTTCATTAAATGGGGAAGTTTCCTAATTGAAATTATTAGGAAGGGGATTATTTGAATTCAAATATTGGATTGAATTCAAATTAATAAACCTTCATAATTGGGAGGATTATTTTAGGAAAGTATTTATGGGCTTAGAATTTTGAATTTCAAATTCCATGGGAGAGGGAGAAGTGGCCGGCGGCATGGGGGTGGAGATGGGGACGAGCCGTGGTGGAGATGGTGGTTTTGGGAGGGGTGGCCGGCGACTAGGTAGGCCATGGCAGTCGGCGGGTTGGGGAAAACAGGGGCTTCAGGTGGAGGAATTTAGGAGAGAATTTGGGTGGTGAGAATGGCCGGCGGTGGAAGCTATGGACGTAGATGGATGGAGAGGGAATTCGATGCAAGAAGAAAAATAAAAGAAAAAGAAGATAAGAGAACCGCGAACCTTGGAATCCACCTAGATTGACGGGTATTGCTTTTGCCCCACTTGGGCCTCTCTTCTCACAAACTCACTAAGAGATCATTCCAAGAGAGAGAACTTATAACTCACAAAGAGATCCATAAGCACAAATTGAAAATTTCATATCAATATTCATCATCCTCAATTACAAGAAACTAGCCTATAAATAGGCCACATGAAGAGAAAAAAAAAATAAAAGACTAAAATGCCCTTCGGGCTACAACACTACATGACCACCCATAAGGGTAAAAAGGAAAAACAACAAAATAAAATAAAACACATAAATAAATAGACTCAAGATCGTAGCCGTTGATCTCCGATGTCCTCATCACTAAAGCTTCACCAATGTGTGTATTGGTCCTCCATGAAGAACACATCTGCAACAAATATATCCACTTTAGGTTTTGATATACAACAAATCCCGGTCTACTAGTACTATGTCAGACCAGTATAGGGGGCCGGACCGGCTCTCTGCTATTCTAGGCGGAAACATTCCGCCTCCACAGCAGTTCGCCCCCCTTTGGGGGTGGGGTCCACGAGTTAATGTAATAATTAAAAGGGATTAGGAGGGAAATTCAAACTAGGAGGGCTATTTTGAATATTTTGCTGTTTTTTTATGCTTTAAGGAGGTTTTTAAACTTAGGGTTCGGTTATTTGTATCTTGGTTGAAATTTGGAGAGTTCTTAGGAATTTTTTTGGGCTCTAGCCGCTGACTTGAGATTGGAAGAGTCAAATCCTCCTCTTTAATTGAGGATCCATTGTATCTTATTTATTTCTTCCCTATAGCGTCAATTGAAAAGCTTTTCTCCTAGTTTTTTTTTCCATCTCCTTCTCAATTACTATTTTTACTTGGCTGAAATTTTCTTGGTTTTTTTACAAGAGTTTCCTAACAGACTAGTTCCAGGTGAAGATGGTTTTCAAGGATCCACACATGTGGAGATGAATGTGTGCATTGGATATTAGAGAGCATGCATAAAAGATTTTATAATTTTGTTTTTATTTCTAGTAAAGGAAGTAGTTTGCACTTGTAATTGCAATGTTAATAAGTATAAATATAAGAACTAGAACAAGTGCTGGTATAAGCAAGTGCAAGTGAAGAAATCTGTAGTTGTATAAAATATAAGCATTTAGATAGCTTTGTAAAAAAAACTTTAACCGTATAATCATAGGCTTATAATTCTTTTTCATTGCCATATTTTCGTTGGGTTCTGTGGATGATTAATGCTGCTTTGTTGTCATAATTTATTAGGGTTGGAAGAACCGCAAGGTTGGGTAAAGAAGGAGAGGCCTTGCTATTTCTTCAGCCTGCTGAAATTGATTACTTACACGATTTGAAGATGCATGGTGTCTCTTTAACTGAATACCCCCTCCAAAAGTTTCTTGAAAGATTTCTTTTTTATGGCCAGAAGCAACATCACCAGAAGTTTCTATCCTTAGATACACATCCCTTGGTAATATTGCTTCAGAAGGCACTGGAAAGTTTTGTTTTAGCCGAGGTATTGCTTTCTCCTGTGAAATGAACCTCAGATATGTATATAGGATGGTATAAAATAGTATGTATGTAAATTTTTCTTTTTTGGGGAGGAGATTTATTTATATACCACCATATACTATTTTATTTACATATTTAATACCTAAAACTTTAACATTACATACATATCACTCATAGTTCATTTTCATATCAAATGAGTGGTAGAAATGAAATATATGACTGATAGGAAAGAAATATGAGTGATATATTTGATATTAAAATAATATAAGGTGGTATGTATGTAATATTAAAATTTTAGGTGTTAGATATGTAAATAAGATTGTATAAAATAGTATGTATGTAAATTTACCTTTTTTTTTTAAAACCCCTATGTTTCTCCTATTTTGACAGTCCATATCATCACTGTTAGCTATTATATATATCAAATAGTCATCAGCCATTTGTGTTTCCACCATGAATTTGAATTTCGGCATTGGATGACAAAGATCATAATCATTTTATTGGAGAATCTTGCATTACATATTCTTCTTTGTAACTTTCTTCCAAATGAATTGAAAAGTTGGCTTATATATTTCGATTGGTTCAGCCCAAAATGAAGAAACTCGCCAAGAATGCTTTCTGTTCTTGGGTTCGAGCATACACAGCCCATAGAGGTGAGCTGAAGAAGATTTTCATGTTGAAAAAGCTTCACTTGGGACATGTGGCAAGGAGCTTTGGACTAAAAGAGCAACCCTCTTTGGTTTCGAAATCGCTACAGAAGCAGGCGAAGAAAAGAAAGAAGGCTTTGGGCAAAGGAAGGCCATCCAAAAGGAGACAACTTTCTGCTATTTAAATCTGATTGTAACTCTAATGCATGCTATCAATTTTGCGTTTGTTTTTATTTGTAAATAGGCCATTCAAAAGCCTTTCAATTAGTGTAGAAGCAGGTGGTTTAGGCAGCATTTGGAATGGTGGGATGTTGAGTAGTTGCTCTTTTTATATTTACGGTTATGTAGATTTGGGAGTTGGCGACCGACCAAGATATTGGTAGATTGATGAGTATTGTATACGCCAGGCACTTATTATGTACAAGCAATTTTCATTACATGTACTTAAAGCCTTAAATTATTTGTAATTCTGCCTGAAATTTTGAAAGAGATCGTTTTTAATTTTTTTTTTAAATTTGTTTTGTTTTTGATGATTACTTAACCAAGTGCTTTGTGCTTGAATTTTGTTCTATTTGTCCCTTTCAACATTTCTAGCAGCTCATCTTATTTTGTTGGTTGAAAGTTTTGACTATTAATTAAGAGATTTTGGATTTGAGTCTTGTATATGTGATATGTATAAATGTCTTAATTGGTCCTAATATCCCTCAAAAAAGGAGAGATTATTCTGTGCGGAGACTGGATGTAGAATGTCGTCTAGAAACCAATTAGAATGTGCCACATCAGAGGTACCGAACATAAGAGTGATGTGGCTTATTTTGGTTGGTCTCAGAACGGTGTTCAACGTACGCACATAATAATTAATCCCAAAACAGAAACATTCCCAGGTCTGTGAAAGATGGAATATTTATTCTTGCACGATTTTGTTAAGAGTAGTTAATGTCAAAACTGTCAAAATGGAGAATAACAAGATAATTGTGCTTATCATTTGGAATTATGGATAATGGGTGATATTTTGTATGGAATAGATAATTTTATTTGCTGATTATAATCACGAAAGAGATCTTTCATATCATTTGATTACTATTGTATTCATCTCATGCTTTTCTTAAGGATTAGATTATAAAATAAAATAGTAAAGTTAAATTCATATTTAATTCTTATATTAGACCACAGTCAATAAAATAATGTTAAGCTTGGAAATTTCATAAAATGATATTTGCCAAAATAAAATCAAGGTAAATATTTAGATTTTATTTGGGATAATTTTTATTTTTATTTTTTAAGGTAAATTTTAGTATAGATATTTTGAATTATATAATGACCATAACATTATTTGAAATGCTACAGGGCATGAAGAGAAATCACCGCTCTCGATCACTGGATGCAGTGACTCGCGGAACTCCTTATCTCAAAATCACCGTCTCCCAAAAACGGGAAACCCAGTAAACCCTAATCTTCTCTTCTCGACTCCGTCCCCTTCTCGTATCTTTTTTTATCTGTCGATTTTAACGGCGTTCAAGGAGAGATTCAAGGTTGCACCCCGCTCGCCGCCGCAAGCATCGATAATGGATAACTTGTCATCCAGCTCTTACCAGATTCCTTCGGATCAAACCCGTGTATTAATACGCACGGGGTCCAGGTGCATTCGCAAATCGTCAAATTTTAACATTGTTTTCTGCTCTTTTTTTTTTTCTTTTTGGGGGCTGTTTGGATGCAACTAGGATTTAATTTAAGTAGGATTTTTTTAATCCTCTGAATCCGGATTTATGAAATCCTAGGGTGTTAAATCCTGAAAAACTGTTTAGTATCATTCAATATAAATCATGTGTAACTGTTAGGTAATTCAATTCAGGATTTAAGACGGTTAAGATATTTGACATTTATTTATTGGATAATTAAAGTACACCAACAACAGAAGTTCAAATTAAATACAACAAAGCTATGTTAAAAGTACAACAATTACATAAATTGAATTGCTAATAAATTTAAGTTGCTTTCTTCTTCATGTGCCCACTTGAATACTAGTCGAGGCTTGTTGCACTGCTTTGCTTTTCAAAAAATGTTTCATTCTTTATGTATAAATTTTAAAGAATATATTTTAATAGTGTCCATGAAGGTCATCTAGTATTGATAACTAAAACTTCTAATGTTCATGTTTACCATTTGATGAGCGAGTTTTAATGTATTTGTTCCGTGTACAACATATGTAAATTAGGTTTGAAGATTCGTTATCATTCGTTGTCAATTTACTCAATTTTTCAAGTGCAAAACTAATATGATCGGGGAATAACGATGATTTTTTACAGTTTGATTCTGAGTAAGTTCCACTACTTGCCACTTCTTGAGGTGTCATGCTTCGTAAAGAGATATGACCTCATAAGAAGCTTTTAAAACTACTCAATTTGACCTCATAAGCTACGTATGAACAGAAGCTACTCAATTTGAGTGCAATAGCACTACCCACTTGCTCTCATAAGAAGCTTTAAAAACTTATCAAATTAAATCAGACCACTGAGTTTAGTTGTACTTCATTGAATTACAAAGAGGATTTCTCATTTTACTAATGCCGTTGTGTACAAAAACTTTGAATATCAAAACCTTTATTAAAAAAAAAAAATGACTATAGACTTTTCGACTTGGGCTAACATAGTTTTAGTACTATAATTGACTAAAAGCACTCCCCAACCTACTATCTTAATATGGCAAGGATGGCATTAGGTATAATAGATTGAAATAGTCTACTAATAGTACAATGTTGAAATATAAAACCACTCTAGCAACAATAATAGCACAATGCAAAAATATAATAGGTTTATGGAAGTGCATAAAATTATATACGTTCAGCTGTTAGAAACGGTGCCAAGGAAGTATCGGACATAAAATCGAACAAAGGTATATGCGGCGAAAAACAAACTAGAAACCAACATATTATGGCAAATAAACCAAATAAGTGAGAGGGAGAGATCATACCAGAATGCAATCTTCTGCACGCTAGATTTCCTAGGGCGATTGATCGAGCAATTGCGAGAAGCAGTTGTGGAATGGGGAGCGTCAGTGTGCCTTATTATAGCGAGGATCCGCAACAATAGAGTATGGGAGACCATGGCTTCTGAGCTGTTCTGAAGTGGCAAGAGTGAGGAGATAAGGCGAAAAGCTGGAATCGTGCAAACTCTTCTTCCCTCTCGCGCCAATAAAGCATTAAATCCACCAAATCGAAGGATTTTGTAAATTCGGGATTTACCACGAAAAGGGTTTTCCGTCAACCACGGCTTTCATTTACCGTGAGATTTGATTTTGCATTTTTGGCCGTTTGGTTGGATTTAGCTCAAAACCGCCTCAAATCCAACCTAAATCCTGCATCCAAACAGCCCCTAGATATGATAACTAAGTGTTTTATAAGTAACTATTAAAGTTTAGCATTATAATTTTGTGGTATATATGTAAATACCCCCTTATTTTGCTCCATGTGATTTTTCTTCTTGAAAATCTTGTAGAGATTGTTGGGCTTCAATTGTTATAATCACGCTTAGTTGTGTCAATTGCTGTTAGAGTTCTTTAACCTGAAACATGGAGATTTGCTAACATAATTAGACTCAAAAGGCTTCAAATGAAGATGCTTGACTGAATTATCTTGACCGTTTTTTGTAATTCAGGGAGGTAAATTAGAATTCGAAATGACAAATTTCTGTTGAAAAGGGTTTGTTGTATTCCTCCTATTAACATTTGTTCTAACTTGCTGCATCGAATAAAAATGTAACGGTAATTAGGAGATGCTTTCGTTTTGGTAGCCTTTCTTATTCATTTTATTATTAAAAAATAAAGTTAGCTGTTATCATAGAAGATATCACTTGAGCATTAAATTAAGTTGAACATGTTCTTTCTTTTTAAACGTGTGGTATTCTGATTTGTACTTCATTCCATTGTTTTTGAGGGAAAATTAATTATTTACTCATATAGCTGTTTCTGAAGCACCCGTATATCTTAATCATAAATGAATAATGTCTTTACTATTTCACATCTAGAAGATAAATGTCAGAGGAAAAACCTGAAATAAATTACCAAACAATTTATCAATCTTAAGCAAAATTTACAAAATTTCACGCGAAATAGTTATTTGAGTTTAATTTTCTCCTGATTTACTAAATCTTGGTTTGCAGGATTTACTAAATCCTACTTGTAGCTTGTTTGATATCCTATCTTACTCAGGAATTAACCAAGATTTAGCTTAAATATTGCCAAATAGAATTTTAGAGATTTTCAATTCTACTGTTTTGTGAAATTTATTTCAACTCTTTTATTTGTTAAATACATGATTTTAACTTGATGATTTCTCTCTCTCTCTCACACAGTTCTTAAATCTTGAAACAAAAAGCCAAATAATTTATTAGCATTTAGCAAATTTAATAGTTGTTGTGCCAACAATTTTCAAAAAAAAAAAAAAAAAATTTCAAGTTTTAATTTGAAAAGGATCAGTCATCATCTATGAAGTCTTACTTTCTAGAAATAGTAGCATATTATATATTCTACTACTTTCAATGTAGTGGTTAAGGATCCAACCAATTTTTCTTTAGTGCAAAAGTGAAAAGTTTGGTTTTCCTGGGAAAGTGGAAACCCTAAAAACCTAAAGAATAATTCATTTTTCATCTGAACATTCTGCACATAGGAACTTCTTTCTTGTTACTTCTTAAAACAGCTTTTTAGTACAAAAAAATTTAATTATTGAATTAAAAAGCTGTTCCAAAAATGATGTCATAGTTATACAGTATAGTTTTTAAGAGTTTGAATTGCTCTTAACAGTGTGAACCGGATGCATATTTTGTAGGAATGCAGTATCGCTGTGGACATGCTCTAAGTTGTGTGCCGTTAGTTTTACAGTTGGAGTTTTTATTGGTTTTACGCTAAGGCGGCGGCTAAGGCAGTGGGCTAGCAAACTACTGAAGAGAATTAAAGATGACTGAAAATTCACATCTTCTTATATGATCATAGTGCCAATCTCAATTTCTTTTGCCATACTTTTTTTTTTTTTTTTTTTTTAATGACAGTCGTTTGTTTTAGCTTTTGTTACTTTTGGAAAAGCTACTGCAGCTATTTGTGCAATTCATGCTATTATATATAATCTTATTGTGGATTTATTCAATTCAGACATTTTGGATCTATCCATCTATTTTTAGTTGTAATTATTTTGCAAGTTTGCAGAGGTAATTATGATTAGCTGTTGAGTAGAGAAATTAATTTATCACAATTTAAGCAAAGAAAGAACTAATATTTAGGAGCAATTATCATCACTCTACATAATGGAAATACGACCTAATTTGCTGGCAATAGAAAAGGAATGAGTTCCATCTTTTATGACACCATATTTGACGATTGTGGATGTCGAATATCATCCGGAGACTAATCAAAATGCGCCACATTACCCCTTGCTCGACTTGGTATTGTTAATGTGGCACATTTTGATTGATCAGTGGACGACATTTTGCATCCAGTCTCCGCACAGAATAATCTCTCTAGATTGATGAGGCTCCTTTTTAATGCGAAACTCTCATATTTTAATTTATTGAATTTTATTGTGAACATGACTATTGTAAATGAGATTCTCTTCAATTGGCTTGCATATCAGCCATATACACATAACTCTCTTTTTAAAACAAACTCGTTTCTTTTAATTTATTAAAAATCATTATGAACATACCTTTAGACTTTAGTTCACACTATCAATTGCTCCATCTATTCAGATTCAAATGATTTTTCTTTTCTCGATTTACCAAAATTTTATTACGAACCAAAAGATATATACAAAAAATGTAGGCTTATCACTCAAATAATGATAAGTTGTCCAATCAAATTATCAAAACCCTGCATGTTCAAGGAAAAAAAGAAGAGGCATGCAATAAACATCTAATAACAAAGCCATCATAATCTTGAAATGATCCAACACAAGCCCATAAGTACTACAAAGAATTGCTCTGCTCATCAATCAAAATAGGAGATGCAGAGTATCGTGCAGTCTTCATTTACTCAAATCTCATGATTTGAAGAAGGAATTAGAGAAAAAAAAAAAGAGTTGGTTATTACAAAATAAAGCTTTAGAGTTTTTGGACGGTACAATGAGAATGCCAAGCACAAATCTGTTTCAAAAAGTTGACAGTATTGCCTCTATCGTCCAAATTGAAGATCTAAAAGAAAAAATAAATAAAGATGCAGAGAAAGGAAGAGAGATGTGGAGCTGGCCCAATCTGCTACTTCAAGCAGGATAAAACTGCGAGAACACAAAGGGCAAAAACAGTAACGCAGATAGTCTTCAATGGAGATAGACGCTCCTAAAAATGTGCCAAGCTGTATACTACTATCCAGGCAAGCTGCAGTTAACAAGATTCATAATATCTCAGTGCAATAAAGTTGCCAGAAATTTTTAGGGAGAAATTTTATCCTATCCAATTTTGATAATCATTAAAGTTCTTTTAAAATGAACGCAATCAATCAACTCTTATATTGAATTCATCATTAAATAAATCTAATAACTAAAATGTTTATCCTAATCAAATGAAAATTACAAGTGAATCTTTTAAGCAGCATCAGAGAGGTCCCCAAAGTCGAAGAACAGAGGGATGAGGACAAGTAGATATAGATAGTTACCAAGAAAAGAGAGAATGAAGCAAAGAGCCCTTCCTGAAGCAACGCCCCATGGCCTCCAAATTCCTCCTCGTCAATCTTCAGAATTTGAGCATAGTATACATATATAATACCAGATGAAAGCAACAGAAATCTGTAACAACGATAAAAAAAGAATATTAAGTAAAATAATTAAAGCAGAATTTTTGTTGGAGACGGATGATATTAAGTAATGATTTTAGTGTCCATAAAAGATGAGCACAAAACTTGGCCTTGGCCATTGAAACAACTTTGCAGCTTGCCCTTGCTTAATGATAATTCAGATATAAGCCTATGGATCTTAATAAAATTGGGAATAATGAAATTATAAGTTTTTTTTTTTTAAATCAATTGAGGATAAAATGGGAATGTAACTCATTTTAAATTACACGAGCCTAGTTTGAGCTCTAGATTTGGCTCACGAGTCGAGCTCGACTCAAGCTTGCATCGAGTTCAACTCGACTCATTTACACCCCTAATAGCAACCAAGTCATGACAAGAATATTCCTTCTAAGGAGTAGATGCTTGAAAACTTCTCATGGCCAAAGTGAAAATCAAGACATAAATCTATCATTGTTCCACTTTTAATTTTAAAATCTATTTCTTGTATATATGTTAAAACTATTTTCAATAGATAATACAATAAAATTAGGCATTTTAATTCTTTCATGTAAACTTAAATTTATGGCATTAACAATAATAGATAATAGGAAATTATTATATTTAAAGCTTGAATATATTATTGTTATGCTTAACTACAACACATTATTTAATAAAATCATAAATATGTTAACACCAACTACATAGTATTATCTTATTGAATTCAACCACCCACATGAGATCCCATCTTCATTAATCAAATGCATTCTTCAATAATCTCATTGACCTGCCCATCACCACACTATCTTCTCCAACAAAAAAAACATCAGCGACACTTAGTAAATGGAGTGTGAGGCTGCACTTTGAAAAAAAGGAGAGGAATAGATCTCATATAAAGCCAACTTTGAGGTTTTATGTGAAAATGATGATTCCTCTATGCGTACACATCTATTTTATCATCCTTTTCTCTCTTTTTGATCTTTCTCTATTCAAGAATTGCAATTGTTGAGATTAAAAAGAAGAAGAAGATCATTAGAGACGGGAGCATTGTGATGGATAATAAGAACTCAAAGAATGTAATGAATTTTGGACATTAATGTCTCGATCATTTATTTGTCTGCAAAATATGCTTCATACCACTTTGAGTTTTTGGAACTTGAATTACTTTCCTGAAGATACTTTTGACATTAAGAGAGCTTCATACATATTTAGTAGTGCTGAGATTCTTTATAGATGAAAGAGATTGTCTTAATTAACTCATTTAATTGACATTAATGCCTTTTTGGGATCTTTAGGGAGGGCAACCTTATTTATCACTATTTTCTCACATTTGTCTTTAATCGAGAGACCCTCCTTTGGTGGGAATGGTAGTACTCTACCAATCATCAATTGAGCCTAGGCCGCCTCATTTGATTTGGATTGCCACTGAAGAAGGACATTCAGATCAATAAGTTTAACTCATAACTTACTTTTTTTTTTTATAGGCCGACAATACATTTATTGTTGCATGTAGATCCCGAACATTGATTTCTCGAAATCCATTAATTATAGAAGAACAAAGCTTTTTAAATTGCTCAATTATTTGGAATAGAGATGATTAACTCCCTAATGTTGCACCCTGGGACTGCTAAATGTGGTTAGGACCTTCCTTAATAGGCATATTAAACCCATCATGACTATTGATGCCAACCAATATTTATCCATTATAGTGAGGGATAGGTTATGGAGGTGTATGACCTAGATATTGCACACATTTGGCGGAAAATTGCTCTTCAACCTTCCAAAGCAAACAAAACCTTTGGAACTATAGGTAAGAAGTTTCCTCAGTCCTTTGAGAAGTTTGAACTATCAAACCCAACAATTAAGTTTAAAAAGAGAGCCACTTTAAGTAGCATTGCATAATACCACAAGAAATCCTTCAACCATCAGACCATTTAAGTCAATCAATCATTTGATGCATTGTGTGGCTATCAAATCAACAATTATTTTTAACCAAAATTCCTTGAGAATAATTATTCCTAATTAATTATTGATGGAAAAAGGAGATAGATAAAGATAGGATAAAGCCAGTGGATAATGGGGTGATAGAAGTGATTAATGAAGGATTGGTGGAATAGGACTCAATGGAAGTATAAATGACAATAATAATTCTCCATATCGACAATCAATAAGTCATCTTAGTGGGAATTGTAAACTCCAAAGTGATCCTCATAGATATTTTCAGCCAAGGTCAGGGAACTTGTAGCCTTCACAATGAAATGTTTAAAGTTAAGAGAATCATGAAAAGAATCACCTCAATTGTAATTACTTGAAAGAAAATATGGGTAATTGTTAATGTGCAGCTTAGTTTAAGCTCCTAATTGAATAGTGCAAAGAAAAAGAAAAAGAAAATTTTATAAGTTTCTTCGAAGTTACAGAGAAAACATGACATAAAACATTATTTGTAGACCACCACACATCATAGTTATAAAGGTGAATTCACACGCTCCTGCATATTGAATGACTTGTCATATGATTCTACCATGGTCGTTTTGATATCCAATAAGAAGGTGGGCATTCAGTTATTATACATCATTAGAAAAAGGTGTACTTGTAAATAAAAAAGATTTCCTGAACATTTGACGCTATCTTTGCCAACCACCTGTTCATAGCAGTAATAACAGGATTAAGAAAAAACAATGGCACGACAGTGTCACATTAATAGGAACATAGCTCAAGTCAAGTGTCCCTATAGCTCCTCTCCAAAAACCTTCTCGAGAGTCCCTCTCAAGCGTCCTTCTCAGAAATTCTTCTAGGAAAATTCTCTTAAGAAACCTTCTAAAGGGATTCATCTAGGAATCATCACAGATCCTCTTGGTTTGCCTCAAAAGCACTTTAAACCCAACCTCTCGACTAGCATACTCTCCTCACTCAGCGCACTCTTCGAAATCCCTAAATCTTCCTCAAAAAGCACCTTATACAACTTTCAGAAAGCATTTATAACAATTAACAATATATTGTAGTATTCATATCCAGTCAGTTGTAAAGCACATTCAATGAGTTACACCATTGCCCATGCTGAATATTGAAAACGAGATTGGACATTCAATGTCATACTAGTGAGTTGACACCTCCACCTAAAACTGAAATTTTTGGGTTCAGGCAAAAAATAGGACGTCAACTTCGCCCCTTGCTTAATCAATGTGCGAGCAGACATTGCCTAGTCGCCATCATTAAAAAAATCCTTCATTGACTAGATGTTGCCTCTCGAATGAAAAGAAAGCTCTTCAAGGGTGAATTTAGTTAAACATCAATTTAGATTCATTCAAATATTTCAAATTATAGTACCAGTGTATGCTGAAAATTAATGCTCAATACAGAATGAATGACGAACTCACTAACAGCTTAAGGCGTGCAATAAATCACATCCAGGGGAAACAGCATTACCAGAAAACTAAATGCTAATTTTGGGAGGACTTACACTAAAATCCATACTGCACCAACAAGAGGGATTGCGCCCCAGATCAATCCACACATCAAACCCGCCACTTGTCGGATCCAATGCAGAACATCCCCCAATTGATCCTAAACAAAGGCACCAAACAACATCATATTCAGATATCGCACGAGTTAATAGCAGTAGTATTCAAAAGAGAAAAATGAATGTTACAACAGCATAGACAGCCTTGGCAATGAATCCGGCGTCTAATAAAGATGCGTACCTTGTCCCAAGAGGCCTCCGGATCGAGTAATTTCGCAAACTTGAAGGGGAGACCGTGACCGTTCTGATGCTCGAGTTTGGCCTTCGGAGCTTTGGCCTTCTTCATTTTTCTGGCGATCGGATGCGACGGCGCGATCGCAAAGCCAAATTTAACTATTCGTTAGCCAGGTCAGGTCCTCGCTTCCAGTGCTGCTGTTGATCTCCGTCAACTGCAAAGGTCACAAAGCACGCAGCAAGCTAGGGTTTTGGTAACGAGAACAAGGAGATCAGAAGCGAAGCCCACAAGGAGGAGAAGTAGAAAAGCGAACAGATTGGATCGGAGGTCAAGGACGTGTGGCATTAGAACGAGCGAGCGAGCGAGCTTTTTTTCAATTTAATAGAATAGGCTCGGGCCTAGTGTCTTCTGGGCGGGTCAAGCCAAATCGGGTCAGTATAATGAAAAAGCATACCCAAATTTGATCCGACTGGTCGGGTTGAATATTCATTATTCAAGCTCTTTTTCGGATTTGACTGGGTTTTCCGTCTTAAATCTGCCATAATAAGAAGGGCAAATTATTACTCCGGTGTCCGGATTCTTCCGGACACTAATCCAGACGCGTCATGTCACCCAAATGCACTGGATGTATTTGAGTGACATAACGCGTCTGGATTGGACATCCGGACGTACGGTGACCGGACGTAATAATTCACCAATAAAAAGACGGGAGATATTCATGCCCAAATTCGACAACAATGAAATCAATGTGATTGGATTTAGTCAAACTAACTTCAAATGTTGGCAAAAAAAAAAAGCCCAAAATTAAGGGGTTATTTTGTCGGAATACTTTAGAGGGTAAAGTATTCCAAATACAGAGATTTTAACAATTTTGACGTTTGGTTTGATGAAAAAGAAAATTCAAAGTAAAATAAATTAAATGTAGTATAAATCATTCAAGTTCATTTATGAGGTAAAGTAAACTCGCACAGTTTTGAGCGAGAATGCTTTACCCCGCAAGCAAGCTCACTTTATAGCCGTCCGATGTCGGGCACCGCCGGCCACCACCCTCCGATAACTAACATCGTTGGCAACAGCCAACATCATGGTCAGTCGCTAATCACAACCATCGCGACCCTTCCGACCAACACCGTCGGCACACTCTAGTCACCACTGCCGTCGGCCACCACTGTCGCCACTATCTGATCACCGCCACCTGCCAGTCATCATCATTTTCGCCACCCTTAATAGTCACATAGAATAATATCGCTAATATTAATTTCTACAATAACTAATAATCATCATAAGATAGCAAAAGTGAAAGAAAAAAATGCTTCGTTTTGGTCAATTTTTTCTATAATTTCTACAATAACTTTTTAGTTAAAAAAACTTGTTGAATGCAGCAAGAAATAGTAGTCGGACAATTCTCTCTAAATCCCTATAATATATATTCATCCATAAAATAAGAATGAGGTAATAAGGGCTGCATGCGCTGTATGTGCAGACTAAATAGCCTTCTTCACATATATCACTGTCCAAAGTACCAAAACAAAGAGAGAAAAGAATTCACACGGAATTGAATGAATGAGTGCTTGTCCTTTAGACGGAATTATTTACAATAAATGCGCATGAATCACGAGAAGCATAAATTCCTTACCTTACTTTCCTTCCATTTTTAATATGGACTTCTTTCACGTTGGCAAAAGCTCAACATTAGTTTTACGATAACCAGAAAATATGATTTTTCAAAGCATCAAAGAAAATTATTATTTTTTATATACTCAAATATATTTTAATATGAAAATTGCATTTTCATCATAAGAAAATTTAAAAAATGTAACAAAAAATTTATAGATAAATAAAAGCACCATACCATTTTATAAAATATAATATTGAAAACAAATATCTCAAATATTTTTGAAAACACATAAATAAATATATATATATATATATATATATATATATATATATATATATATATGAATCAATAATTTGTTTTTAAAACTTAAATATAGATTTTGTAAATAATTTTTAAAATTATGCATGCATTAATCATTCTAAGACTTCATTTGAAAATTTTTTCTTAAATCTTCTTAAAACAGCTTTTATATGCAAAAATTTAAAATATTATACTAAAAAAATTACTTTTGATACGACATCGCAAAATTATCTTGATCGGGCACGAATCTCGAGGAAAAAAGCTAGTTGGAAACTTCAAAAATTAATTTTGGAAGCATCCGAACTCTGATTTCAATGAACTTATAATCAAACTGAGCATCTTGTAAATACGAACCCAACGACACAAAGATCAACCCAATCCGAGCCCAAATGAGTCCGAATCAAGGGTTCAAAGCGCTATTGGAAGGTTCAAACCGCAATTTGAGTTACCAAACGATCTCCGATTTTGACGAGCTTATACTCGAATCGAACGGCTCGACGAGACAAATCCAACGAGCCCAAGATCATCAAATTCCGACATCATTAAGGCCTTCAAATGTCCAACGAACGATACACGATCAAAGGATTCGATATCGGCCATCCATTCAAACCACTCCCAATTCGCCCTTGATCTCACGCCTATTTACGGGCTATGCCACTCCAGAAAAACTATAAATAGAGCCCTCATTCTACACAAAGGGGACTCAAGTGAAGAGAGAGAAGAAGAAGAGGAGAAAGGGGAAAAGGAAATTCCTCACCTCCTCGACCACTGCCGGAGCTCTTCCTGCTGCCTAAAGACGCCGGAACTCTGCCGGATTTTCAGGAAACGCAGGAATTCTGCAGGACTTCCACGTGATGCTGAAATCCTTCCCAATTAACAATAGAGTTCCCTCCTGACGCCGAAACTTCGCCCAAGTGAAGACGGAGTTCTCCTCTGCCACCAAAGATGTCGGACTTCTACCCGACGTCGGACCTTCACTCTTCGCCAAGTTTCTACCAGACGCCGGACTTCTACCGGTTATCGGACTTCGCTGGATGTCTATGCGAAGATGCATTTCTTTCAATTGCCGGACTTCTACCTGACGCTGTCCTATTGATCTTTGTCGTCAGACTACAGTCCTTCCGACCTCTGTCGCCAGACGACTACGGTCCTCCTGACTTACGTCGCCCGCCGACTACAGTCTTTCCGACATTCATCGCCCGTTGAATACGGTCCTCCTGACTTATGTCGCCTGCCGACTACAGTCTTTTCAACCTCCGTCGCCCGCCGACTACGGTCCTCCTGACTTACGTCGCCCACCGACTACAGTCCTCCGTCGCCAGCTGACTACGGTCCTCCTGACCTACGTCGCCCGCCGACTGCAGTCCTTCTAACAAAGCGAACATGTCAATAGTGATTCTTTGTATTTACATCATGTAATATACTTCATAAGATGTACATCAAGCTAAGACCTTCCACCAAGGAAGGGCCTTATTTGTAATCGACTGCAATACTAGTGGATTCGTTCAAACTGGGCTAGGCCCCGTGGTTTTCCCCCTTTTACAGGGGTTTTCCACGTAAAAATCTTGGTGTCTCATAAATGCTAGACCCTCTCTCTTTATCTGATTGCGTGCCGAATTTTCGTACAACACTAAGACGATAAACTTTATATTTCTCTACCGTAGCGAATACTCCTGGACGCAACAACTTTAAAAAGCATTAAGAAAGTAGTCCCAAACAAAAAGTCTAAGGTTTCGTTTGGGACGACTTTTTTACTGCTTTCTAAGATAATTTTGTAGTACAAAAATTTCTAATTTAAAAAAATTCTATATTAAAAAATTATTTTAAAAATTAATAAGAAAGTCATCCCAAACAAAATCTAAAATTTTTTATTCACGATCACTTTGACTTTTATAAATTCTCAAATTCTTTTAAGAAAAATTTCATTCTAGAATGCTTAGAAATGAGCCAACTCAAAGCGTATCCTCCAAAGAACAATCTTCAGCCAACCGTTCGATCCCACCATCATTAGGCCCATCTCCTCTATTCATAAATAAGTGGGGTCAACGGTCCACCGCCATCAGTTTCTACGTTCAATCGTGGTGTTCAAAGGAAGTCATCTCCTAAATTTTGCATTTTGTTTTTTCCCCTATATTACTATATCGATTATATCATCGTTAATTTTAAGATCAAATGATTTATGTAATTTATAACAAAAAAATTACATCTTCTGTCATTTTATCAAATTTTGTTTTGATTTAATTATTTCTTAAATAAAAAATAGTTAACATTAAAAACAATTTTTTTATTACAATATTATTATCGCTAATCACATATTAATTATTATTTAGTATTAGAGAGAGAGAGAGAGATTGTGGAGTCCACCAACTCCTTGCCCTTAAATAGTTGAAGATAAGGAGCACATGTGACATGTGGAGTTGATGCATGTGATGATTCCTTGCTTTATCGATTTCCATTTTGATATATCGCCCACGTTAAATTACGACCATTTTCACAAAGTACTAATATTATTGTATTATTATTATTATCAATAATGAGAGCCTTACTGTCTAAAGTTTTTGGTTCAAACGGGTTAGGGTCGACCCGTTTGAACCCGAATCAGTTCCGGGTCCGACTCGAACCCGACCCGTGACCCGAAATTGACACCCCTAATTATAAGTATCATGCCCAAATAAATTTAATTTTATAAGAGAATTTATAAAAATATAAAATAATAATAATAAGTAAGAAAAAGTATGGTAGTGGCCTAAAAAATAAAATAGGAAGAAAGTTGCTTAAGAAAAGTATTAAAATAATCATAAAATAGTTGGCAACTTCGTGATCATGGGTCCCACTACCGCCCTTATCTTTTTTATTGTGATGTGCAGGCGAGCCGTCCGATTATTATAATGCGCATCAATTTTGGTGCCGAAGAGCGTTAATCCAACTGTTTTGATTGCTTGAAGTAAATCTCCCACCAAACTACTGGTGCACCTAACCTTCTGTGGAATTGACCATTCGGCGAACACCGCTAGGGATTAATTAGTCTAATTAATGCCGCCTTTCTAAGTTTGTTAATAGCTTTGCCAATATTGATTCCAATTTTGTTTAATTCCTTTTCTATGTATTTTTTATATTGGATTTAGTTAGGAAAATTTCGCTTGCTACAGTTTTCTACTTTTTTTTTTCCGGAATATTTAGCTCAATTAAGAGTTAAGGCAAAAATTCACACACACAATACATATGCGAGACTCGAACCCAATACTTTTTGATTGGTAATCAGAACTCCCAACCAACAGAGCAAGGTGAGTTGCGTTTGTTACTATTTTTTAAAGTAACTTTTTAGTACAAAATTTTCATGATATAAACGGTTAAAAGCTACCCTAACCTAAGCATAAGATTTTGTTTGAGACAATTTCTTAATACTTTTTTAAAATAATTTTCTAGTACAATTTTTTTTTTTGGGAACAAAAATATCTACCCGCTGTCACACCCGTATGAGGTGCTTGACGGTATAACTAATTCCTCAGCAAGACCTAGCGGAGCCAACCCACAAGTACCGGGCCCATGCTTTGCTACTCCCCTCGAATGAGGCGAGCCGCTTGAGAGGGGATTCAAACATAGGTTAGGAACCCCCCAACCATGTTTGACCACCAACCAATCTAAGCCCGATGGGTAAAAAACAAGCATAAGTTTAGTCGATTGTATTTATGCATTTTTAATATCTTGATATTGATTTTGATTTTTTTTTTCTCAGTATAAGTTTTTATTGTTATTTTTATTTTAATATTTTCTAAGCGAAATTTTATGAACATTTGATTTTTTTTTATGAATAAGGAGCCAATATTAGATATTGTTCAGTGTTTTGCTAATTACAGGCTTTACAACTAATTTACTACTAAGCCCTAAACATACAAAAAAAATCATTAGTGTCCTTGCTAATTGGCTCTCCTCACTAATAAACAAACTCATTAATTGAGCTCTAACTCCTTAATTTCTTTCTTTCTTTCTTCTAATCTATGTTCAATAGATTTAATTATTTAAGTATTTATAATCATCTAATTAATGATAATAATATTTCTTTCATCTTTGTATATTTGTCGTTTTATATTTGTTTTGCTTAATGTGATGGCCTTATCAAAAACATTTTGTAAGAAACAAATGTCTTCAAATTGTTTATGATAAGATCGAGTAAATAACATTTTAAGAGGAGACTTTCATTGCTTGCAAGAATTTTCAAAATACAAAATAGAGCCTTTAAATTCATTATTTTTATCTAACCTTTAACTTTGTCATAGCTGAAGTTTCAAGTTCTTGGACCCCAAATTCATATTTAGATCTTGAAAAAAAAAGGGTGGAAAATGATTGAATTAAATAGCAAAATTTTAATCATAATTATTTAAAAATAGTGAAATTTATTTTAAAATGAGTTTAAAATAGCATTTAATCGATTTTTTATGAATTACATTAATCATAAAAAATATAAGGATGTAAAAAATTCATAACGACTTAATTTTTATGAGAATATCTTATTTTAACACAAAATTTATATTTCTTTTTAATTGACCAAAAAAGATGAATATTAGTATTAATCTCAACAAAATAAGGCACATAGGAAGATAACTTACATAATAAATTATTATAATTTTCTTTTTTCCATATATTATTAATTTCCTATAATTAATAATATAGTTTAGATAGTTTTTAGCTTAATTGTTTATATGACATTTTTATTTTGCTGAAAAAAAGGAGCGATTTCACGCTAAAGAAAAAAAAAAACACTAAATTGGCCAATGATTTGGCTGAGAAAAGAAAGCGAATAATATACAATAAGGCATTGGCCAATAGAGAGATTTGGTGTTCCGCAAGATATGGAGAATGAGATAGATTTTTAAGCGGTATATATCTTCATTAGAAGGCTCTCATAATCTTAATTTATAATTTGGCTGAGTTTATAGAGCTTGAGAAGTCCATCGATCGACACCCCAAAAACTTTTAGGAGCATGCTATCTGTAAACACTGGACAAGTAGGTTGCTTACTAGACGAACAAGGAAGACAGTAATGTGAAAGCCATGAGCAATAAATTATTGCAAGTTGCAACGACGAGCATAGTTAGTCATAAGGCAAAACCTTACCACCGTCACGACGGAGTTCGGAAAGATTATAGTTGGGCGATGGTCGGTGGTTGGACAAAAGTCCGACGACGGTCGGTAGCCGGACATAAGTCTGAAGATGCATGACGATGTCTGGGTAGAAGTCTGATGTCGGTCGGTTGGTGGGCGGAATTTCAACAAAATTTTGACAATTAATGTTTGGTGGCCGGGCGGTGGTCGAGGAGCAGCTGGTGCCAAGAGAGATCATATTTCTCTTCCTTCTTTTTATTTTTTTTCTACTTCCTTCATCTTATCATGCTTTGTAAAGAATGAGGGGTATATTTATAATTTTATGGTAGTATCATGTCTACTAAATAGAGAGAAGATAAATGACATGTTGAGAGAGTTTTGGATGACAACTATATCGACTACTTTGAACATAGACCGTTTATCAAGTATTTATATGTCTTAATGATGTTAGAATTAAGTAGTCTTAGGCTCGTTGGATTCGTCTCGTCAAGTCAATCGATTCGACTATATGCATGTCAAATTTGAAAATCATTTGATTATCCAATTTATACTTTGAACCTTCCAAACATGTTTCAAGCCCTAGATTTTGACCCATTTGGGCTCGGATTGGATCGATTTGGTGTCATTGGGTTTTTCTCAAGATGCTCGGTTCGACTATAAGTTTGCTGAAATCAAAGTTTGGATGGCTTCGAATTTAACTTCGGAAATTTTCAATCATAATTTGCTTCAAGATTCGTGTCAGATCAAGGAAATTTTTTGATGATATATCAATGCTACACTCATAGGAGGCTAAGTCAACCATCACACTTTTATAGTCTTACATTCTCTAATTAGAGGGAAGGACAAAATTTTATAATCTTCAACTACACATTTGATTATTTATATTAGGTCAAATCTCATGATTTTTCCTTAATGGATTTTTCGTTGTTTTTTCAAAAAAAAAAAAAAAAAAAAAAATTTAGGATGTTGTTTTCTATAAATTTAAAAAGTTACTTTCTCGACAATAGTTTTTTTAAGCAATAAAAAAGTCGTTCTAAATAAAGCATAGGGCTTTTAATTTATTTGGGACGGCTTTCTTAATGCTTCTTAGAACAACTTTTTAGTATAAAAAGTAAAATTTTTGTACTAAAAAGCTACTTTAAGAAGCAGTAAGAAAGTCGTCCCAAACAAAACTTAAGACTTCATTTGAGACAGCTTTAAAATACTATGTTTTCTCTACTTTCAAGAGATTTTTGTACTAAAAAATATCTTTACAATGCAACAAGAAAACCACCCCAAATGAAGCTAAGTCACAAAATAATCATTAGATGAAGACTTTCTAGCATGCACTAGTTTCTATTTATTATCAATAGCTTTGATTATTTTGTATATCATGCAATATTTAATAATTCAAATCATATAGTTAATTAATTCATCAATGATTTACAAATTATATGAAAAAATGAAGACATTTATAATTATTTTGGAGATAAAATATTAAAATTTGAGTATATTTATATTAAATTTATAGACATTTGCACCTATAATATTCTAATTATAGTTAAAAAAAACAAAGTATTTTGTTAGGATATTCATAAAAAAAAATGGAGAAAAAATCATATTAAAAATAAAAATCTCTTATTTATAAAAAAACCAAAGCTTTTTGTTAAAAAAAAAAAAAAAATCTATGTTGAGTCAAGCAAACTCGCGAGCTGGCTCGAGCTTGACTCTTTCACGAGGTCACAAGTCGAGCTTATCGAGCACACAAGTTGAGCTAGAGCAGGATTTCGAGCTCGTTGGGCTTATCGCGCTTGAGTTCGCTTGATTACTCATCAAGCGGCTCGTAGAAAGCAAAATGGGGGGAAGCTAATAAGCGAACAATAAGGAAACGTGGAATTGTGTGGGGTAAGCAGAGTTGCAGTGCAGCTGATGCAGAATTGCGTGCCGAACGTGGATTTGAGCTGCCCGACGAGCTCCTTTTCCATGACGAGTCGAGCTCGAGCTGGACTCAAGTTCGAGCACGATATTTGACTTGTAAGTCGAGTTCAAATTAGACTTGATTCGAACTCGGCTTGACTCTTCTATATCCCTAATTATATATTCATATTTGTACCTTACAATTCCACTAATTATTTAAATAACTAAACAAATAGAGAATACGTATGATACAGTCCTATGCACAGGTAATCAATTCAGATCATCACGAACTTATTGTTACCGCCAGCTCAATGATTGTCAAAATCAAATAACCCACTGAAATCCACCGTCCACGTATCGAACCCAACACTCTGATCTTCTACCACGTGTCGGGCTGCGCTGGCCATTTTGACTCCTTTTGCCGTCACGTGTATGTCAAGAAAACCCCGCATTTTTTGGCCAGGAAATAAGAAGGCAATAGCTCAAAGAACGTGTTCGCAAGTCTTAAATGTTTTCCCCGCTTCTATCGTATTGAGCACATTATACTCTTTAAAAGAAAATTAGTGATATTTAATATGTAATTACAAATTATTAAGGTTTTATTTTTCAATATTATTTTGTGTTGCACTATGATGCCATGTTATTTTGTATTTTCTTTTATTTCATATTATAATGTTAAAGTAAAGTAGATAAATTTTCTTTGATAAAATTGCGATTAAACTTATTTTTTGAAATTATGTTCTTATTCAAATTCAAATTGCTTAACCTATGTGTCATGCATAGGTTCTTGCTTAAATTAGGAGGATTTTACCTATTTGTCAAGCACTCTTTATTAGACTACCACTTATAAGATTTAAAGCTTCAGATTTCATTTCTATGACTTTTTTACTGCTTCTAAAGCAGCTTTTTAATACAAAATTTTTAATTTTTATACTAAAAGTTGATTTAAGAAGTAGTAAGAAAACAGTCCCGAACAAAGTCTTAAGCTAAAAACTTTTGGCTTTGTCAGCAAGCAAACTTCATGGCCTTCTTCTCAAATTGATTATGCCTTTGATTGCGAGCCATCATCATATAACCATCTATCTAAAAAATTATTCAAACACTTTCTATGTCCTTGAGAGAGCAACCTACTCAGGGTACACGATCATCAATCTACTTTTGCACGTAGAACTAGTTGACATATGTAAATTATTGCAAAAACTTTGTTGGCATTGCCCATTGATCATTACCATGCTTAGCTTTGAAGTATCTTTTTAGGAAATGATATTGACAAATACCCTCTAGAGCATGTTTCATAGTATGACACTTCTCTCACATTCAAGATGTCACATATGGACCACTACCCTACGTATGGCGTTCCTCTCACATCATTAGTCCTTCATGCAACCCATTGAGCCAAATAAGATTCCAATTATATAAGTCGATCATGAAAGTATAAGAAAATCTTCTTAGGTCCACATACCTCCTTAATATCATGATAATCTTATATCTCTACAAGTCCTCAAGTATAGTTCAATTTGATGATGACAATACCACTCTTTATTAGGATCTTATTATAACACTAAATGCCCGGTGTTGATATATAGAGCCGGCATAGAGCTATGAAATTCTTTATCTTAAAAGTTCTCTCGATCAGAAAGTCCTCAAATTTAAGAACAATGATTATTTATAGATTTCTAAATCAAATAATCTAATAAATTTTACAACATTTTTTTTAGATGGCCCAAATAAATAACCTCGACCACGTTATTGTTCTTAGACGTCTAAGTATTTCAATGAATTCAAAATTGTGTGATATTGGACTTCTTAAATTGATCTTGTCAAGATTCTCATTTTTATTATATATAAGCACTGAAATTGTAAGATGTTTGATCTATTAATAGCCTTGAAAAAAATTATAATTACATATGACTTAATTAATGAAATATTTGGTCCAAATATTGAGTGTTTTAATTGAGATCTAAAAATACATTGAAATTCGTGCATAATCATATAAATTTTATAATAATATATGAATAGTAAAATAAATAAAATATCCATTTCTTTTTAAAGTCTAAGTGCCGCTTTCCTAAAAAAAAAAGCGTTTTTAAGAAAAGCATAGGTGCTCAATTTTTTAATAACTCTTAATTCGTCTTTATTTTTCATATATATAGCTAAATTGTCCCACGTAGTAGTTGACTTGCCCTTTACCAAACTCCCCCAAATCAATTCTACCAACTTAAGAAACATAGTAAGGTGATAAAAAAGATTGCCAAATGGAATCTAAAATGCTTAGGAAATTGATCTTTTTGAATTGAAAAGAACCATTTAATCATAATATATTTTTTATTATTAGCAACAGACTTAGAATTTTACATGAGAGGATGCGAAAGAGTTTAAAGGGTCCCTGATTATGATACATACAGAAAATCACCTGGAGCAGAACTGGGCAAAATCTGGAACTCTTTTTCCACTGATCGTCCCAGGACGATCCAGATCGTCCTGGACGATCCTGGAGCAGATTGTGATATTACAATAGTAGTGTAGCACAATAAAAGTCTTAAAACATCATGCTATATAATCCCTGTTAATTTAATAATTTTTTAAAAAATGTGCATTTTTACCTAGTTGGATTTTCTATTTTCTACCGTTATATAATACTGTGAAATTTTGATATATGCTTAGTTATTCTTTAATTGTTATAATGTAATTATATATGTGCATATGTGAGTAAATTATATATGTTGGGAGTCATAAGGAGTCAGAATCTTTTGAGATTTTATTTGTGTTAGGAAATTTTTAGGAGTTATAAAGGGTCAGAATCCTTTCGAAATTCTGTTTGAGACAAGTATATGTGATATGTTATGGTACTATAAGCATAAATAAAAAGGGAGTCATAAGAGGTCAGAATCCTTTGAAATTCTATGTGGGTTCGGGAAATGTGATCTGAACTACTCTGTGATAAGAATTTTAATTAATTAATTTATTTCGTACTATTATTTAAATAAGAGAATAAATGTTATACATTTATTACATTTTTTCAGTTTTATGATTCTCATTTTAGTAATTTATTTAAATTGCATTTAACTACTTTTAAACATTCAAAAAAATTCTTGATAAAAAATATTATAAAATTTAGATTAGTTTGTATGGCTTATCTCACTGTGATTTTACTTCTGGTTTTCATAACCTGGGAAGGGGAAAGAAATTGTGGACTAGTAGTTCAGGATCAGATCTGAGGTCATAGGTATTTTATTATTTTGATTTTTGTACAGTCATGACTAGTTAAATTTTCAATTATGTAGCTCTTGCAGATAGCCATGTAATGTAGTGTATATATTTATTTTGATTAAATAAACGAAACTTGGGTGGATGCGTTTATTTTCAATATGTTGATGTTTTAGTAGCTCTATAGTCTGTGATTTATTTCAATGAATTTTGGCAGAAAAATTTGAAATAATTTCAAAACTAGATCTTTGGGTTTGTCTGTCACAGCTCAACACGATAAGACTTGTCCTAATCGGATTGTGTTGTGACAAAATATTAAAATTTTAGGTGTTAGACATGTAAATAAAATAGTATATAAAGTGGTATATGTATGTAAATCCCTTCAAAATAAACCAAATATGAAAAAGTCCAATATTTAAAACCAATTTTTTTTTTCTTAAGTTGAAACTATCTTACCATTTATATATTTAAAATAATAAATACAAAACAAAAGCAAATATATATAATTGCCTTAAGCAAAAAAATAATGCAATTAATGGATGGCTAGCTTTGCCTGCACTTGTGTATGTTGCAAGAATGAAGGGGTCTGACTTTACTTGATTCGAGATCTTCATGGATTTAGAGTTAAGCAGAATCATGCCACCCTTAATGGATGTCTACACAACTCCAAACAACAAAGAAATGCATAGCATAGCTGGCCAACTCTTCTAACACTAAATTAAAAAATGACAGATAGATATATAACAAAATATCTATTTCAAATAATAAAAAAATAATAATAATATCAACATACTTGTTCAACATGATGGGACATGATTATCAATTTTAATTATAAATTTAAATCCTTTCTTTCTCTTTAGATGGTAGAAGACAAACCAATTAATCTAATCTACTAATTAGACTTTTCTTATTTCTTAGGTTTTAATCAGACTTTTTTGCTATCTATTAATTTATAAGTTGCAATATTAAAAAGAAAAAAAGTTGCAATATTTTATTATTTATATATACAAATTAGAATTTTAGGGGTACAATTTTCTTATTGCTTTACTTTTCAGATCACAATCATAATTTACGTTTTCGTTGTTTAAAAAAATAAATTATACTAAGAAATTGTTTTCTACATAAATTTTAAAAAGTTATTTTTTTATGACAGCTTTACAAAATAATAACAAAGCCGTCCAAAATCAAACCTTAATTTATTTATATAAATGTTAAAGATAGAATGAGCAAAGGTGAATTTTTTTTCTTCAAAATTTAAATGAACTTTGTAGCCAAAATTTCATCAAATTGGTAGATCTCTTTTCAAGAAAAACAAAAAAAGTCAAGATGCGTAAAAATATTGAGCAACAATAAAATAGTTAAGTTGACTTAAAAAGAATGATTAGTTTAGGTTCATTTTAAATTATATAATTGATATCCGATTTGTTTGGAGTGATTTTAACTTTATGTAAATGATTATGAAGTTATTATGAAAAATTTAGTCCTTTATTAGCTATTTTTTTTTTTTTTTAAGTTATATGATAGCTTTCACATAATAAAAATTGATTTATGAAAAATAATATTTCATCATAAATTTTTTTAAAAAACATCAAGAAAATAATAACAATGCTACTCCAAATTGACCTATATTTGATTGATTTTTCATTTTGGTTAATCATATCACTCCTAATTATGATGTAATGAAATTTAATGGATTTTATTTTAAAAAAATCAATAAAATTAATTCTCAAAAATATCGAAATACATTCTTATATGCTTAAATAATTGTAAATTTTAAGTGCTATTTTTATATTATAATAACATTTAGGAACAGGGGAAGCAAATTTTATCTTGTTGAACTATTAATAACTATCTTATTTATTTATTTTTTAATTATAAAAATCATTTATTTATAATATATATAGTCAAATATAGAATAATAACAATTCCAAACAGAGCATTTTTGGGATGACTTCAATTTTTATAAAATTAATTGTGATATTATTGTGGGAAAAACATCTTTATTATTTTGGCTGTTAAATATAGTTTGCTATCACAAAAAAATTTGAAAAGAAAATAATTACAAAATAAAATTATGATTATTGTCTGAAAAATAAAGCAGCAAAAAATTGTCTCAAATAAATCCTAAGGCTTTGTTTGGCACGGTTTTCTTTGCTGCTTTCTTAAGCACCTTATTAGTAATAATTTTTTAGTTCAAAAAATTTGCATACTAAAAAATCATTTTAGAAAGCAATAAAAAAGCTATCCCTAATGAAGTTTAAGGCTTCGTTTGGAATGGCTTTCTTACTGCTTTTCAAGCAGCTTTATATAAAAAAAAAAATTTAAATTTTTAAACAAAAAAGTTGTTGTAAGAAATAATTAAAAAGTCATCTCAAATAAAGTCTAAATTAGATAGCGATTTTGAATAGAATCGATCAAAATACATCTTATTATCCAAGTTTTTCTTGCTTTATTAGAGGTCCTCTAAAATTGTGGAGAAACTCAATTGAGAGAGGGGACGCTCCCAGTCACGTGACTGGTCAGTTCATCCACACGATAACATATTCCATATCGTGATCAATAATATGAACGAACACAACTCTCCTTGGCCTATTGTTGTAGAGCGTATGCTTCCAACTAAGAGGTCCAGGGTTCGAGTCTATGTGTATGCGTTGTGTGTGTGAGTTTGCCTTAAATGACCTAAATGTCCCAAAAAAAAAAAAAAATGAACGGCCAAGATGAACTGAACTGGGCCCGTGCTACAGAGTATTTATAAACCGTAAAGCCACACAAAAGCGAGCGAGCGAGAGAGAGAGAGGGAAACTGGCTATTTCCACAAAAATTACAATATTTTTTCCGTTATATTAAAAAGTCTGTGGATAATTACTGGCCGAAAGTGATACGATGCCAACCATCTTCTTCCACGTGGCACACTTTCCAATATGGGACCCCCCCTCCCCTCCCCAACCATTTGGAGAAATTTCGATAATAAACTTCATCCTGTTTTTCTGACCGCTAATAATACTAATGTAAATATATCTTGCAATAAAATGAATTTCCGAAAGCTAATAATTAAAAAAAAAATCCCATAAATAGGGCTGAAATATGGCATCAAATGGATCCCTTTCCAGAAAATATTCTCGACTGCGATTCCACATTAATTATTTATTTAAATCCAATATTTCTTTCCTCTTTCTTTGCGCATTTAATGACCATTTAAGGTAATGGATATTCCATTTTATTTACTTTAATTTCCATTTAAGTTTATTATCTTAATGAAATGCGTCACAGGTGAAATTAGAAAATCCTATTGGTTCTCAACATTATTATTTATTTTTAGCAAAAAGACTTAAGCCAAATAAGACGTATTGATATAAGGCTTCATTTGGGATGGCTTTTTTGATGCTTCTTAAAATATCTTTTTAATATATTTAAAAAAATATTTTAAGAAGCAGTAAGAAAGTTGTCCCAAATAAGATCTAAATATAAAAATATAATGATAAAATCATATTTTTACTTATTTATATATGATATTAAAATAAAAAAAATTCAAATAAATTTCCATAATTCAATGCGCTAACTGATTTTTAAAATCAAAATGAAATGAGCCCAATCAGATAACGGATACTAATGAATAAGTCTTTTTGTCAGAGCCGTGCGATTTGCGCGTAAGACACTTGGCGGGAATCGGAATGGGAGCGGATGGATAATGGACTAAATGGTCGAGGTAGTTTGAGCGACCGGTGGTAGGCCGTAGAGGAGGAGGGTTTTACCGGCTGGACCGGTGTCTGGGTTGGAATTATAAGAGCCGGGGTTTTAGATTAAAAAGAAATGGTTTTTAGAGTTTCAGGGGTTTTGGCGATCTCTTGGCTGGTGAGAGAATTCTGCAAGAGATAGGGAGGGGAGGAGAAGAAGATTTAAAAAAAACAATAAATCAAAATGTTGAATTTTTGGGCTTTATAAGTGCGTCAAAGAAGGACTCAAGTTCGGATCGAGATTTAGGGATCGATTGTGGGTGTTTCCGATCTCTTTGATCACCTGCGTTGGCTTGTTTCTCCGGCGATCTATTGTTCGTGATTGAAATTGTGTGAATTGGGCAGTTTTCCTCGAGAATCCGAGGTGAGCGCACGGAATTCTACTGTTCGGTTTCGCTCCGTCGATTTGTGAGTGGGTTTTAGCTTCGATTTCGAATATTTGATTCCGGCGATTGTCGTGGTTTCCGGTTTCTTTTTGTTTTGCGTCTCAGCCGGCTTCAAATGGGATTTTTTTCTTTCTGGGAATTTTCATCTTGTTGCTGAGAG
Organism: Dendrobium huoshanense; assembly: GCA_016618105.1. Classification (NCBI taxonomy): domain Eukaryota; kingdom Viridiplantae; phylum Streptophyta; class Magnoliopsida; order Asparagales; family Orchidaceae; genus Dendrobium; species Dendrobium huoshanense. The sequence continues at coordinate 1,346,159 of CM028358.1, forward strand.
AATGAGATCCGGTTTTGGAATTAACTTTGGTGTCGGTTTCGGTAGCGATTGCGTTTCTTGCGCTGTGAAACTTTGGTTGCTTAAGCCTTACGGATCCTTCTCCTGGGATTTTTATTCGATCTATTTATTTCTCCGTTTATAGTTGTTTTGTTAATTTATTCGTTTTCTTGGAAGATTAGTAGAGAAGTTCAGCTTAATTTACAAGATTACTTCTAGTTTGGCCGTTTATTTTCCAGTTACTAGAATTAAAATGATCATAGCTTCGATTTTCCAGATATTCAGAGGTTTATGACGAAGTATAGCTTACTTTGACAATGTTACTTCTATTTTTAGATTGCTTTCGCTGCATAATTGGATCACTTACCTTAGGTCGGTTTTTTTTCCTTCCATTATAGATAATTTATCATTTCTTTCAAATTCTGCATCAGGATGTGTAGAATTCATTCAGATCACCCATTTCATCCATAGATCTTCTTTAATTATTTCGGAAATATTTCTTCGGAGTAATGTGAAATAGGATTACTTCCTGTTATTTGAAATAGAAGACTTTGCGCTTTGGATGTTAAAGGATTGTGTCGCATCTCCTCTCTTCCTCTGATCAGATCTATTCAATTTTTATTAACAATTCTGCGTCCTTCTCTTTCCTTTTCTGGAATTAGAGGTTTATATTGAATTCTTATGTTCGAGCCATGGGGTTTTACGTTTCTTTTTTGTTCATACTTAACTTGATTTATTTACTTTTAATTTCCATCAACAGTTTTCACTGATTATTAAAAGCGCTAAGTATCTTTGAAAGAATTAATTTTTGTATTTTTTCCTTTTTTTAAAATGCAAATTTCTGTCATTTTTGTCTCCCTTTTTTGTCTCTTTACTCATAAACCCCATGAATCAACAGGATTGAATGGCTTTGCCTTCGAAGGCCAGCAGATGGATTATGGTTTCTTCTTTAATTGGCTCCTGAATTTGTTCTTTAGCTAAATTCAAAAGAAATGGTTTTTCAAAAGAAGTTGGACGTTGGATTCATTGGATGCCAGATACCCACAATGCCACGGTTTCCGAGATCAGCGAGGGTAGATAAAAATGTCAAATTTGACTTCTTTTTTCCTCTGCTAGTTTGTGGTAATATTTGACTAAGTATTATTCATCGTTGATGTATAGGGAAAACGTTCGCCCCCAAAGAAGGTTGAGAACAACCAAATGCATCCATTTGACTTGCTTGCAACTGTAGCTGGAGAGCTGTTAGAAAAGAGAGAGAGCACCTGTTCATTATATGAGACAAAAGAAAGAACTAATCATGTCAATACAATTAAGCAGAAACATCTTGACAATGGAAGTCCATCCAAAAGTGATGTCTTTGATCAGGGAAGCTGTGATGAAGGGAGCTTTGTTGCGAGATTTGTTTCTCATGAAGAAAGACGTGCTGCATCTGCCCTCGCACTTGTGAAATCTGATGTATCAGAGAAGGAAGGTTTTGCTGGGAAGTCTGCACAATCTATAGGGATTCTAAAGTGCGAGTTGCAGAAGCTAAAAGCAACTGTCAGTTTGAAGAATGATCGTATAGGGATTCATAATTTGGAGGATCCAATGAATTTGGATAGCAAAGCTATAGCTTTAGTCAGTTCAGATAGCAGTGTTGAGCTTACACCTTCTGTAGATTATCATAGTGCTCACAGTAGCTCTTTTCAGTCAGTTAAAGATGGTGCGGAATTAGTTGTAGATAAAGATGATGACGAAAATTCTTCAGGGCGCACTCATAATTGCGCATTATATTCCAAGGCATTTAAGCCACATTGTACAGTTGAACGTAGGGTAAGGAAAATGACTACAGCAAACTACTGGAAAGCTGATCGAGAAGCCATGATCAATGATGGAGAGAGATGGAATCGTGGTATGTGGATGACTCTGGAAAAATCCTTCATCTCAATACTGCTTGTTGCTGTGATTCCATGTTCTATTTCCTTCTTTTATCTTATTATTGTTGTTAATTGGTTTTCTTACTTGATGAAGAAATCAAGCCTGCTCTTCATTCTCGGAAGCTGTCTTATACTCGACAAAGAACACAAAGGAGCTCATTTAAGAGGAAGAAATTGCTTGAGCGCTTCTCATCTTCAGCTTCTAATGAAGGCTTTTGTAGTCAAGATGTGCCTGATTCGCTAGTGAAATGTGACACCATGTTTGATTCTCGTGATCCCCATGCTCATTTAAATGATGGTTAGCTGAGCTTTTTGCATCTTCGTATGACCGTATCTACTGAGCCCTTGTGTGGGCTTTTTTGAATTCTTGAGTGAAGCTGACTTGCTTTTCCTTTTGCAGCACAAGGTAGGTCCTGCTCCACAACGGATCAAAGATTATCATATGAGTCAGCGGACCATCCTGGTATATTTTATAGGCTACCATGTGATAGGCCTTCCCTTTTTATTTACAATTTCGGCTTTGAATATTTTTGAAGTTCTAATGTGTGCACTCGCGTTGTTGACAGTCAAATTGAGCATCAAATCTTTTAGGGTCCCGGAACTCTTTATTGAGATCCCTGCAAATGCCACTGTTGGCTCTCTCAAGGTATGATCTTTTTACACTGCTTTTTATTTTGTTCAACTGTGATTGCAGCAATAGATCGCAGAGGACTGATGTGATATTCTCATTTAGTTATTTTCTGCTATGTGAAATGAGCGATGCTTCCATTTTCATGCACTACATTGGGACTAATCATACAAATTATATTTTGCAGAGGACCGTTATGGAAGCTGTGACTGCTGTACTTAGCGGTGGACTACGCGTCGGTGTACTTCTCCAAGGGAAGAAAGTTCGAGATGACAACAAGACTCTTGTCCAAGCAGGAATTTCTAACACAGATAAGCTAGATAATTTGGGTTTTACACTGGAGCCGAATCCAAATAGAGCTCCTCCGCCTCACAATTCAAATTCTCGTGAACCAGAATCCCCCAATAAGTAATGATCAAACTCTTTTAGTTACTGTTGTGTTCTCTTCCATGCTAATTGATCTCTACTTACCTCAAAGTCAAATGGAGTTGCAGTCGCTTACAGTTCACACCTTTTATGGTGATTCGCAGGATTCTTAGTCATGCAGATCAGGCGACTCCTGATACCATTACCCAACCTCCGCCGCCCAATACCACAGCTAACTGTACAGAGAGTGACCATGATTCCGTTCACTCGCACGCTAACCCTTCATCATCTGTGGATCAAATGTACGACAATTCTAAAGCACTGGTTCCGATTCTTGCCGTGAAATCTGACGCTCTCTCTGTCATTCCTCTTCGCAACTCAAGGCGGTCTGAGATGGTTCGTCGGATCCGACGGCCCTTCTCCGTTTCGGAGGTGGAAGCTCTTGTCCAGGCTGTGGAAAAGCTGGGAACTGGAAGGTCAGTATGAATCCCCACGCTTTATCTTTCCAAAACGAGGATTTAGTAAATTTTAGAGGATCAAAAGTTTGGCTTGATAACTATAAATCTCGTTCGATCCTTACAAATTTTTTTGGCTATTTGTTTAGAGATTTAAGATTTGTGTGAGGGAAAAAAAAATCTTAAATATCTTAAAATCGTCTTAATTATGATGTGATTTACCGATAGGGAGATTATTCTTCCCACAATAGCAAAAATCTTCGTTTTTGAAGCAGTGTTATCTTGCGCGCAGGTGGCGAGATGTCAAGCTCAGAGCCTTCGACAGCGTGAAGCATCGTACCTATGTGGACTTGAAGGTAATTGACCTAAACATATCTTCTCCAGTTCCATTTATGCACGAACCTTCCATGTGTTTGTGTGGAGCCGTAGGCAAGCAGCTAATTACTTGGAAAGTTTTATTGGGTAGATCAACTGCTGAGTTCTGAAACTATACACGGTTCTACGTTGCTTTCTTCTTTGAATAGAACTCTCTTTATTCTCATTTTAACAAACCATTTTTGACCCACTTTATTCAGTGCACCTATACTAAGACTTGGAAGGAAATAAGGCCCAAAAGAACGAGAAATTATTTTTTTTTGTATGAATTTTTTAAAAAAATTTCCCTTTTTAAAAGTTTCTTAATTGCAGGACAAGTGGAAGACATTGGTGCACACGGCTAGGATATCCCCTCAACAGAGAAGGGGTGAGCCTGTGCCACAGGATCTACTCGATCGTGTTCTCTCGGCCCATGCCTATTGGTGTCAGCAGCAGGCTAAGTCGACTCGACTGGCCGAGCCATACCTCCTCCCTGCATAAGCTTAATGCCAACGGGCGGCATTTGCAGGTTAAACCATGTCTGAAACTCAAAAAGGAATAACAAAAGAGGTAAAAAGGAGTAACATTAGAAAGAAATTTATGTAAATGATATGACCTTCATGATTCTTGTAGCCAGGTTTGATCCTCTTCTCTCAAGAGAAAGGTTTTACTGGTGGTTTGTACATGACACTGTTGTGCTGCTCCAGACTGGGATTAAAACGGTGGGGGGAAGTTTCTCTTATCTCTTGCTAACTGAGTTCCTTTCTACGCCATTCCATATTGGAGTTTCCTCTTTTATTAAAGGGATAGAAGTATTCGATAACTTGTCTGATTTTGATGATTTAATTCATTCTTTTCATCTGACTTCTTTTTGTTAGGCAAAGTGAAAAGAAATGATTTTACTTATTTGCTTTGGATGTATTGCTTTGTTTCATTTATTGTCAATCTCTAAACTATTGGAATGGTAATAATAAGAGATGAATTCTTTCATTCTTTGTAAGTTGTAACTTATTATTATATTTTCTGTTCTTCAGCTATATTTTAGTTGAATTAATTTGTATTTTTGTTTATCATTTTTGCTTGCTCCATTTATCACACTATCTTCCCTCTTATTAAGGATAATGACCGAGCAATTCTTGAACTTTCTCTCAATAAAATCTATCCTTTCGATTGCCTGATCTTTCATCATATTAGGAGAATGATCAAGCCAATTATCTATCATCCAATTAAGAAATCAATAAATTTGATAACATGGGGACTTGTGAAGGTGAGATTGATGCTATGAAAAGCCTCCCCAGAGAACCTACGATGCACCTAAATGCATTTTTGTAAAGAAGAATTGAGGACAAGAAGAGAGTTTAGAAAGTGCTCTAAGGAACTGGTCATCAATTGAGGTGTTTGAGAGAGGAGCAACTTTGGACTCTAGAAGATAATGTGCCATGTAATAATGTTGACAATCTAGTAGACGTCTTAGATTTTATAATTACTTTGAAGAATTCTTAACATACATCCTAAATGAACTTCTAGAACTTGTGTGTGTGTGTGAGAGAGAGAGAGAAGAAATATATTTGAGGATGAGCTTCTTCCTTCTTCATGTTGATTGAATGCACAATTTATTGATATATGTAAGAATCTTGATTACATCTTGCTCAATCTATGGGTTATAGCTATTCTTATCCCAAAAAAAAAAAAAAAAAACTTCAATAAGACTTGGGGAAGTCATGATGTCAAAAAAAAAAAAAAAAAAAAAAAAAAAAACCTCAAAATTTGTTGCAAAATGTGAGACTAGATCAAAGGCCAAGAAAGGTCGTGCTAGAGAAATATTTGGTCGTCAAGGCACCAAGACAAGCTTCTTGGAATAACTAGGAATATGTTGAGGTTGAATAACCAATAAAAAAAGCATGGGCTAATAAATAGGAGACAATTGAATTGGGTAACATTATAAGAGGAAGCAAGCACGTCGTGAAGTATTACGGAGTATGCGAACCACAAAGTCCTTTAAGAAGAGAGTTCTTAAATGGCATCTTACTAATAAAATATATACTAAACAAAAAAATCTTACAAATTCTCCTCTGGTCAATAAATTTTTTTTTTCTGCGCATTCCATTCTATTTTATTTACAGCGCATAATCAATCCTCAATTATTTATTTTTCAAATAAATCTACAATGATGACCTCACATAAATTAGTAGCTGAGATCTCCAACCTATTAAAACTAGTATCATTCTTGCGAGCTGATTTTGTTTATTTTATATGTTTTTAAAAATAATATATATTTTTTACTCTTATATTATTCATGCTCATTCATGTGTTCAACACATTTTATTGAAACCTCATACTTTAATGTTTAAATTACATAAAAAAAGACATAAAAAATTCTTTATTTTATTTTAAATAAATTACTATAATTCTATTTTTTATTATTTAAAAAGTTTAATGTTATAAAAAATAAATTATAAAATTACATGTATTAAATAATATACATTTCTAAAAAATTTATTACATGCACATAAATCCCCCAAAAATAAAAAATAATAAAAACAATAAGAAAAGAAAATTTCATACTTCTAGTAAATTTGGTTTTGAAATCCAAAATTTTAATATATTTTAACAAATTTTATATTAATATTTTTTAAAATAAATAATTCACAAACTAACAAGTCAAGCCAAAATTAACTCGAGCACAATATCATATAAAATAGCCAAATTTCCCTTTGGCTGAACCATAGCTTCTAGTGAGAGGAAGAAATTATTAGGCGCAGATTTCGTGACGATAACAAGAATACACACAACAAATAAAGTTTCGTTTAAGATGGCTTTTTTAATGTTTTATAAAGCAGCTTTTCAGTACAAATATATATATATATATTTTCACGGGAATATTTTGTACTGAAAAGCATTAAGAAAACCATCCCAAAAGAAGCTTAAATAGAGTACACAATTATGTACTTCAATACTCCACATGTAAAGTTACATAGTCAATATGTAATAATTTCTCAACGGCTAGCAATTCATAACAAGAAGAAGAAAAAACTGATCATCTTCGAGTTTTAAATTTGTTGAGAATGTAATGGATTACCTCCTTCATTGTAGCCTTCCGCCCCTCCTTCCAATTCCATAACTCAGGAACTGGATATCTCCCGCTGGGATTATACTCATTTAACTCAAGCAAAGCTTTCTTCACAGCATTGTACACATCATCCCCAAAATCGATCCATAGTTTCCTCAGCTTTGGATCATTTTCATCAATTACTTCCTGCATCATCATCCACATTTTCGTGCATAACAATATATTTTTGGTTATAGATGTTTTTAAAATACATATATATATTTTTTAAATTAATAAAAAATTTGCTTAATTGAAATACATATCTATATTTATTATGATACATATATTTCAAAAACAGAAAAAAAATTTATATGAAAGAAGATAAAATGCTGCCTACCAACAGATTTATTATTCTGTGCGGGAGTCCGGAGGGCGTCCGGAGACCAATAAAAATACACCACGTCATCCCATTGCTTGGTACCCACGCTCGGTACCCCTCGGTACCGCTGGGTACCCAGCGCTTAACCAGACGGGAGAACCGTCCGGTGTCCGCATAGAGCGACCAACAAGCCCTCAAGTAAAAAAGAAGCCCTGCATCTGGAAATCGAACTATGCATCAAACTTCAAAACCATACCTCATTTACACCATCCCGCTGGATGATTAAGAAAGGATGCCATGATGGATTGCGAATTTCTTCATCCCAGCTAGAACACAACTCTGAAGCTTTTATGCCGGCATCTTCCAAAGGAAACTTCTTCTTGCATGCATTTTCAAAAGGCTTGATATTAAGATCACCCATTCTTTTTATCCCAATCAAGGAATAACCTTTCAACAGTTTTGCAAGACCCTAAAAATTTTATGATTACACTCAAAAGTTAACGAGGAACCAAAATACCTGCGAGAATAGAAGCCAATTACCTGGATCAGTTCTGCACGAGCTTCATTAAGTTCCTGATTAGCCACATGCTCCTTCATCAAAAGAGTGTTGTGCAGCTCTACTAAACCTTCCTTATCTTCTTCGACCTTTTTTTGAATTTCTTCTATTTTGTCGTCTATATCTTCATCCCCTTGTAAATGGTCAATAACTTTCAATTTACCTTTCAAATGAGCAATTTCCAGCTCCAGTTTTTTATTTTCATCCAGTTCCCTCTCTAACTGAAGCATTTGTGCGGAAGCAAGTTCTTTTTCTCTCTAAGTCACAGCAGGCCGTTCATATTATTGGGAAGAAAATCAAATATGAAACAAAACGCATCATGAATAGTTTAGATTACCTTGTGTTCTTCCATGAGATTCCTGACCTTTTCATCAGCTTTCTTTCTCTCAATGAGCACCAATTCAAGGCAGTTGTCAGCCAAAGCAGCCTAAGAAATAACATTTATATCGGAATCCATCAGTACCAATAGGAATATGCATTTGTGATGTAGAACCACAAGAATAGGCAAATGCGATTGATTTGAAAATTACACATACATAAAGAGAGCTTTGAAATTTATCAACTTATCTTGTTCTTAGCAAAGATTTAAGCCAATAAGATAGTAATTAAGATCAGAGGTAATCAATTACATAATAATATTAGGATCACAAAATAATCAAATCAAATCATAACATGCTAATGTGAGGCTTTCAAAGAGAATCCCTAAATTAACAATTAGAATTGTCACTATATAAAATCCACTCACACGTACTCTCAATATGGGTTAAGCGGATAAGTTTTCATAATTAAACGATGCCATGATTGAGGAAGAGTCGAAGATATGGGATTAAGGAGGAGTTTACCGTTTTCGTGTTTTGATGCTTGTTCAACCATTTCCCAAACCGACAGTCGAGTTGTTGGGATTGCTCATTGAACTAAACAAGTCTTTGTAATCGATAATGAGTTAAGGGTTCGATAATGAGGAGGGTTCTGATAGGAAATACTTGAGTTCGCAAGTAACCCTAAGGTAATACTTGAGTTCGCAAGCAAACCTAACCCAAATCGGCACACAAATAGCGCAAAAACAGCGGAAATATGGAAGAAACTTGTAAGAAAACAATTGCAAACGATTGTATTCCACTAGTAGGCAATCAAAACCAAAGCTCGATACAATGTTCTTCAATTCGAGAGGAAGAACAACTCTCCTACAATCTCCGGCAACGCCGAGAGCCCAAGCAAGAAGACCTAGAACTCAAACTCTTTTCAAAAGCAAGATCCAAACCTCTCTCCTCATAACTCCCTATTTAATACACTCTAATTCAAATTAAAGGTAAAAGGACTTCTCTACCCTTCATTCTCCCTCCAAAAACATATAAGTTTCAATTTGAAATCAATTGGAGCCCACCCCGGTTCCCTCTCTCCCTTCCGCCTTCTTCCGTCGGGCATAGGCCCGGACCGGCTGGGCCGGTCCAGGATGAGCCGGTCCAGGTTGGACCGGCATAACAGGTTCACGTTTTCCTCCCTAAAGAGAAAGATCAAGTTAGGATGAATATTTTAGGAGGAGGTGGGGTTGTGGCGGGCCATCAAGAAGGGGGAGGGGGGAAGTATGAGCTTTAATTTCAGATTTAGAGGATATATTATAACAGGGACAACAATTGAGAAATCTGGAAATAATTGACGTGTCTTGTGTCCATGTCATGTCGTATCCGTGTTGCCGTGTCCGTGTTCGTGCATCATAGATTTGGAGTAATTGATTGAGGAGAATTAATCGGAAGGATCGAAAGGAGAAAGAGGGGAGAGAGAGGGCCAGCGGCTAGCTTGAGTGGGGGGAGTTAATTTGGACTCAAGAGACTTGTCAAACATAGAATATTAATTAAGGAAGGAGGAATTATGACAAATCTTTTAAATACAAATTGGCATGATTGAGGGACTTTTCTAACATAATTCATCTTATTTTAAGAAAGAAATTCAAATTCAAATGAATTAAAATATGAATTTAAGACTTTCCTAATTTAAGATGTGTCAAATATGGAAATTATTGATTACTTGATTTGAAATTTTGGAGACAATGGGGAAGAGGGGGATGGCTGGTGGCTAGGAGGGGGAAGGGACCAATGGTTAGGGTGTGGACGACGACAGTTTGGAGAAAGAGGGGAGAGAGAGGGCCGGTTGCTAGCTTGAGTGGGGGGAGTTAATTTGGGGAGTCAAGAGACTTGTCAAACATGGAATATCAATTAAGGAAGGAGAAATCATGACAAATCTTTTAAATACAAGTTGGCATGATTGGGGGACTTTTCTAACATAATTCATCTTCTTTTAAGAAAGAAATTCAAATTCAAATGAATTAAAATATGAATTTAAGACTTTCCTAATTTAAGATGTGTCAAATATGGAAATTATTGATTACTTGATTTGAAATTTTAGAGGTAATGGGAAAGAGGGGGATGGCCGGTGGCTAGGAGGGGGAAGGGACCAATGGTTAGGGTGTGGACGGCGGCAGTTTGGGGTGGGAGTAAGCCAAGGGAGAGGTTGTTAAATGGCCGGCGGCTAGGGGAAAATAGCAAGACGAACTTGAGCTGGAGATAAACCACAAGACCGAATATTTCCTACGGCTAATGGGTGGTGCTTTGCCATCACCAATGGACTCCAAACTCTCACAACTCTCCAAGAAACAAAGTGCAAAATTTTTTTTATCATCATAGTCATCCGCTCCAAAGAGGGAGAGGGGTCTATAAATAATCAAAATATAATAACATGTCCAATGACAAAAGTGCCCCTAGGGTCACATAAGCCTACTCCCTCAAGTTAGGGTAAAAATATAAAAGATACATAATAAAATCAAATACAAATAGATGCTCAAAAATAAAGTGGCCTAATCATAGTCGTCAATCTCCAGCTCCTTCTATAATAGACTTTCCACGGCCGGATGTCCTCATAAATTAGGTTTTCAAATCAATAGTTGCATAAGCACGTAAAGGTCAGTTGACTAATTAAAAAACCACGTACATCTTGGTTTTAATGCGGGTGGGAGGGGGGGAGGGTGGGCTTTCTGAGTAATGCCTTCTTTTCACCATTTGTACCCTTTGTTCTCTAAGTAGCAAGGTTTATCATAAATAATTTTAATTTTTTTTAATACAAGCATAAAATATTTAAATTATTTTCCCAACCATCTATTCTGGCTTGGAATTCCAAACGCCTGAGCCAAGTCATGACAAAAACATTACATGATTGCTATAATTTGAAAAGGGATTTTAATTAAGCAGCATCCAACATTTAAAGTTAATCCACTAGAAATTTTCTTGCTTGGTAGTAGGTAAAACCTTCCGTGCTACTTAACAATGTCATCATCCTCCCTAATCCAAAACCCGAAATTCACTCACATTTTTGAAAATTTTAATGATGCAACTATAATCCTGAGTTAGTTTGAAGATGAATAGTTAATTATAATCTGTATTAAGATGTTGAGAAACAAGTACAGGAATTGAGAAAATCTGGGCTGAAATTGGGAATTTCAATAATCTTCAAGTAGATTTTTGAGATAAATCTCTTGGCAAACCCTAAGGAAACTTGAAAATAGATGAAAAGTAGAAAAAAACAAATAAGATACAATGGATATTCAATTCACGAGGATACAACAAAACATTACATGATTGCTATAATTTGAAAAGGAATTTTAATTAAGCAGCATCCAACATTTAAAGTTAATCCACTAGAAATTTTCTTGCTTGGTAGTAGGCAAAACCTTCCGTGCTACTTAGCAGTGCCATCGTCCTCCCTAGTCGGAAATCCAAAATTCACTCACATTTTTGAAAATTTTAATGATGCAATTATAATCCTGAGTTAGTTTGAAGATGAATAATTTATTATAATCTGTATTAAGATGTTGGGAAACAAGTAAAGGAATTGAGAAAATCTGAGCTGAAATTAGGAATTTCAACAATCTTCAAGTCGATTTTTGAGATAAATCCCTTGGCAACCCCAAGGGAAACTTGATAATAGATGAAAAGTAGAAGAAAACAAACAAGATACAATGGATCTTCAATTCGAGAGGAAGATCCGGCTCTCCCAATCTCTAGCCGGTGGCTAGAGCCCAAAACACTTAACAGAAAACTCAAAAAACAACAAAATAACACATAACCCAGTAACCCTAACCCTAATTCTCCCCACCCCCACCTCTCTCTCTCTCTCTCTCTCTCTCTCTCTCTCTCTCTCTCTCTCTAGAGAATACAAATTAAATGCATAATTACTAAAAAATCCTCCTTAATTAATTTTCCTCATAATTCCTCCCCTTCCTATTTAAAATTACATTTAATTCATGGGCCTACAAAGGGGGTTGGCTGCTCCCTGGTCCGCCTGGTGTAAACCAAGTGTTGGCCCTGGTTTAGGGCCGGTCCACTTTGGACCGGTCTAACATAAGAACAAATAAAACTAAGTTTATTTGTTAGTTATATGATTATTCCCCTTTGGCAATTAATTCTCTACCTTCTAAGCTTTCTCCGGGCCTTCTTCCATATTACCTAGTGCCTCCCTCCTGTTAAGGGGATTTGATCATCTAATATTTATTTTTCTAGCTCTCCTTGTACACTAAATTCTTCTCCTCACAACAAATCAAATAAAAATACCCACCAAATTTTCATTACATGCTCCACTTAGCACCGATGAATACAGCACGAGGGCAATGTTCTTTGCTTAAATGCAGGTATCACTCTCAACTTCCCAGGCATGCTTTCCTCCACTTACTAAAATTTTGTTTCATATAATAATTTGATCTATGAATATTCACTACCAGATTATACAAGTTTTATTCTAATAATTCTAAGTGTAAAAAACATCAGGTTGGCCAAAAACTAGCTCCAGTATAGCAAACATAAGTACAATTATTAAATTAGGTGAATATTAGAAATAACAATATGGCTAAAAGTGTTAACTAAATTTTTTATATAGCATCAAATCATTATCTATTGCAATCCATATCCCACACATTTTTCCATATATTACCTTTTCCTTCTCAATGTCCATATTCCTTTTCACATCATCATTTTTATTCTCGTATTTTTGAAGTTCCCTGCAACATTGTTCGATCTCGTTCTTCTTCGCACCCAACTCTAGCTTCAACTTGTCATTCTCCAACAAATTCCTTCTTGCATGCTCACGTCCTTTCCGCTTAACAATATGCATTTCTGGTAGGACCATTAAAAAGGAAACACATATTTCACATTAGCGTATGAAATATGATTAATATAATAGAATCAACAATCGAGTAAGTTGGTCTGAGAATTTTCATGATAATGCCAAGTTTTCAGAGCAAAAGTGGGGTTATCTATACTTACATGCTTCGTAGAATTATCAAACTGCAAGCGTTATTAATCTTCAACACCATCAGTATGCAAAAAGAAGAAGAACAGAAACAATAAAACAAATTATAGTTTCGTCATACATTGTAGTTTTGTCATGGAATAACGACCATGTAGGAAAGCACATGCCAAAGTGACCATTATAGGGGCTCCAAACACGTAGAAGCAGAGCTGACATACAACAAGATGAGAACCTGGCAAAGTAATCAAGCCACTTCTCTTGCCTAAGAGCATATACATGTATTCAATCATGGCAAGGACAATCATCTCAACCAAATTAGAGTACGCTAATTTATTTTTTGCAAGCCAATAAAGATAAGAGTTTGGTTTTATTCACAGTGGTTCCAAACAAAATGGAGAATAGATCCAACCTAAGTGGTTTCTACATTACATAATCTGATCCTGTTGGAAAATTCTCATAGATATCCATTATTTATGGACCCAAACTCCCAACAACTGATTTTAATTTTTAATCTTTATTTTTTTCATGATTGTTAAACAAAGCATATAGAAGCTTTTTCCCTCTATTTTATTTTTCCCTTCATTAGGTAGATTTGTTTCCTAGCTTATTAGCTTGGGAAGGACTATATCTTGGATCGAAGGCTTTAACAGTAGTATCCTAGGGCAACTATCCACCTTCTCTTTCTTGTTCATATTTGCTTCCTCCTCCTTGTTCCCATGGATGGCACGATATCTGGGACCCTCTTGCCGCTTCAACCAGAATCCCACCTACTTCGGAACCCTTTTGAAAAAGACTTCAAATCACTGCCATCAAAGTGAATGACAATAATTTTGTTTGATGATCGCAAATGGTGCGGATGTATATCAGGTGGAGAGAAAAGATTTGCTATGATAGGGAAATACTAACAGGCACAATGTCAAGGATCCATCCTATGACGTCAAGCTATAGAAAATTCCATGGGGAAGACATGGTTGGTCAATTTCACGACCAAAGAGGAGCAAAAATTATCTTTGTTACTCAACATTCAAGGAGTTCTAGGAAAGTTTCTTAGAAATGCATACGGATCTTGGAAATCAATTCCCAGTACACGAACTAACTCTAAAACCTAGGGAGACTTGCTAAGCTGAGGATTCTTAAATAAAGTATTTTCTTAAAAGAATTTGACCATCTATTTCACCAACCAACTTGAATTCTGTTGAAATCCAACCGTTCCTAATGCAAGGGATCCGACGGACACAAAGATCAATACGTGGGATGTTCTCATGGATCACGCCATAATGGAGGAACGAATTAGGAAAGATTTTATTAGAAATTTTATGTATTAAATTTGTAATATATTATTTCCTCATTTAGATATCTTGTATAAATCTATAAATAGGGAAGATAGTAATGAATAAAGTAAGCTTTTCCCTCTCAAAATTCTGGTTTTAACAAATTCTATAGATAATATCCCCATCTATTTCACCATCACTTTGAACAATAGACCCAAGATATCTTAAACGTGCACTCTTTTAATGACTAATCACCCAATCTCACAATCCCACCAATAAATTTATTACTACTAAAATTACAATCCATGTACTTGGTTTTAGATCTACTCATGCGAAAACTTAAGACTCTAAGATTGATCTTCATAATTCAAATTTCCCTTCAACTCCTTTAGTCTTATCAATAAGAAGAATATTATCAGCAAAAAACATACATAAGCGTACATCCTCTTGCAAAATGTCTAGTAAGAACATCCATGACAAAAGCAAAAAAGATATGAGCTTAAAGCTAATCCTTGGTGTAATCTAATTGAAATAAGAAAAATATTTGATCAAACTATCTTGTGTTTGAATATAAGTAATAAATCTTGTATCCATATCCTTAATGACTTGAATATAACAATTATTAACTCCTTTCTTTTCTAGAACTCTTCAAAGCATTCTCTTGGAACTTTATCATATTCTTTCTCTAAATCAATAAATATAATATATAGATCCTCCTTAACCTCTCTATACTTCTCCATCAAACCTCTCAACAAATATATAGTATCCAAAGCAGGCTTATCCAGCATAAATTCAAATTAATTTAGAGAAACATTAGTATTACGTTGTAATTCTATGCTAAATTACTCTCTCTTATAATTTTAATATATGACACATTAAATTAATTCCTCTAAGGTAAGATACATTATGGGGCAGATATGTCCTAAGCACAAAAACAGAATATCATCCAAGGTATGGGTGTCGCTAGGAACATAAGCAATATTTATATTAATAATAAAGTAAAAATAAACAAAATAATAAACTTTATTAACGAATTTAAAATTCTAATAAGAAAAAGAGCATAATAAATTAACAGATCAAAACATCACAAATGCAAATGTATTACTATATCCTAGCCACCATCAAAGAAGACAGAAAATTAATAAAGCAGGAAAGCAAAGTTCTGGCCTTAGTCAAAAACAAATTTCATTTCTTGATACATGCAAAAGCTATCTCATAGGAAATACTTGAGTTCGCAAGTAACCCTAAGGTAATACTTGAGTTCGCAAGCAAATCTAACCCAAATCGGTGAACAAACAGCAGCCAAATGGTTGTCCACAGCAGGAAAACAACAGAAATCTGCTGTAAAGAAAAAGCAGCACTAGTCCGGGAAAATCCGAGAGAAGACTCAAGAAAAGACTTGTATTCCACTAGACGATGAACAAAATAGCAGGAAACAATTGATCCTCAATTCGAGAGAATGATCGATCTCTCCCAAATCTCTGGCAACGCCAAGAGCCCAAAGAAAATCTAAATCTAAGAGATCTCAAATTTCAGCCAAATTCAAGATGATCAAACCCTAGGAAAATCAACTATTTAATGCATACAAATCAAAAGGAAATCCTTAGTCCATACATTCAAATTTCCCTCTCAAAACCCTCAAAAAAGCTTCTTAAAAAGCTCTCCTTGAGCGGACGGGCCGCCCGATCTCCGCAGGAGGCGGAGATCTCGTGGTTTTGCGAAAATGCCGGTCCTGTGCGGACCGGCTGGACTGGTCCAGTGGACCGGTCTAGCAATACTCCCCTCCAAAAAATTCACCTTGTCCTCAAGGTGGAAATATGCTCGTGTTCCCGCAGAGGTGGCCATCCTTGAGGCGACTGAAAAAACCTCACTGTATTGCTGAACCAAGGGCTACACAGACAGAGAACATCCCCTCCCTCCAATCTGATCGCATCCAACCTGTGTAGTCCCACCACATACTCTTCCTCCACCTCTTGTATGTCCCTAACCATGGTCTTAAGTGATGTCATGGCTTTGGATAGCCCTGCATCTCCCCTTATAACCACCTTTTTCCCATCCACCATTAATTTTATCGTGAGTGCTCCCCAATGGTCCTTGGTTTCCCCCAAAGTTTGCAACCATTTCATTCCCAGGATGACATCAGTACTTCCTAACTCTAGCGGGAGAAAATCCTCCATTACCTGAATCTCTTGGATGGTCAACACCACTCCTCTACAGATCCCTTGGCCTTTCTCCACTTTCCCTGTACTCATCATCACTCCAGAGCAACCGGTGTCCACCAACTTCACTCCCAATTGGTCAACGACCTGAGTGGAAATGAAATTGTGGGTAGCCCCACTATCAATTAGCACCACCACCTCACGGTCAGCTATCTCTCATTTCACTTTCATAGTGTAACTCGGAGTGAATCCCACTATAGAGTTCAGAGAGACTTCTGCCACATCCAAGTGCAACTTATCATCATCTTCAAATTTGCTCCCACTTCCCTCCTCATCTTCCTCGTCTTCACAGACAAGGAGAACCTAAAGAGTTCGGTCCTAGCACCTATGCCCGGCATGTACTTCTCATCACATCTGAAGCACAACCCCTTTGTCCTCTTATCCTGCATCTCCTTCTCTGTCAGCCTCTTGAAAATTTTCCCACTCCCTCCTATCGGCTTCTCCCTGGTGGTCTCATTAATGTTGCCTGATGCAGGCCGCTTGGGTGCTAGAAGAGTGGTCGTCGTCCCACAAGATCCCCCTGAATAGTTTTCTCGAGCCCCTCTTTCTGATTTCTTCTGATCTTCCACCAACTGCGCCAGCTCCATAGCCTTCCCTAGGTTCCTCGGCTCCAGCACCCTAACCGCGGTTAGTATCTCCGATTTAAGACCCTTCATGAAGTTCCCTTCCATGCCTGACTCTAAAATGTGATCCAATATGCTAGCCAAGTACTCAAACCTGTCGCGGTAATCTGCCACAGTCCCCTCCTGAGTCAAGGCAAAGAATTGCTCATAGAAGTCTCCTCCCCCATCGGCTCGGAAAAGCTCCAATAAGAAATCTTTGAAATCTCTCCAGCTCCGGATAGGCTCCCTCCTGTCATGCCACTGGTACCATGCCAAGGTTTTTCCTTCCAAACACAATCCCGCCGCTGTCAATTTCTCTTCCTCTGTCAACCCGTTGACAACAAAGTAATGCTCCACCTTGTAGATCCAACCATGACCGTCTTCACCCTCAAAGACGAGCATCTACAGCTTCCTCACTCGTGGGTCTCCCCAGTTTCCCCTGAATCCTCCGTAACCTCCCATTTCTCGAAGAGGAGGTGCTCCCCAACTATCACGATCCTCCCTCCGGCGATGATACCCAAACCCTTCATCATATTCCCCTCTTTCCATTCAAAATCAGCACCCCGATGTTGACCTGTTGAAATGAAAAAAAAAAAAAGAAAATCAAATCCCTTACCTCTCTGCCGAAGCACGTCGCTCCCCACGTCGCACGCACGTCGTGGCTGCCATCCCACGATCTCCCCACGACTTGGCACGACGAGCTCGCGTCGTTAAAAGCCAACGAAGAAGAGGCCTTCGGCCTCTCTCTCGCGAAAACGCTTCCTCTCGCACAAGCTCTCTCTCCCGAATCCGCTCCAGCTCCCCTTCCCGTCGCTGCTGCCCTTCTCCGATCTCCTGTGCCGATCCCAACCTCAGAGAGAGAGAGAGAGAGGGAGGGAGAGAAAAGTCGACGCGACCTCTTCCTTGGCCAATCAACTTCGCTCCTCGGACGGCTTTCCCTTCCTGGACGGAGCGGAAGTTACGACAGTTTGATCGGAACCAACACAGGAGCCCGCTTGCCGTGAGGGTAACCTTCTACCTTTCGCGCGCTCCTCCGGCTCCTCAGTGGCTGTGCAACTTCGCTCCTTCTCCGGCTCTTCCTTCCTGCTGGACCGGAAGTTCAACATTTTGATCGGAAGTTACAACGGGAGCTCACTGCCCGTGAAGGTAACTTTCTGCCCTCCGAGCGCTTCTTCGACCAAATCCCGTAAAAAAAAAAAATGATTTCCTTTTTTTTATTAATTATAATAATTATTAATTATCTATAATTATTAATTATAATTATAATTCATTAATTAATTATCATTAATTAATATTTATTAATTAATTATAAATTATAATTATTTGGCTAATTATGATTAATCTCAATTAATCATAATTAATCATTATTTAATTATAATTATAATTAATTTACTAAATATAATTAATTGATAATTAATAATTAATTATATATTATAATTAATTAATTATTACGGTAATTAATATTAATTATAATTAATAATAAGAAAAATGCTTTTGCCTTCTCCCGCCTCGGTCCCCGAGCCTTCCTCGACATCCGAGCCGACATCCACCACCGGTCCATCGGCCCCGAAGGTATAACCCCCTGAACTCAGGCTTCCGTCCTCGATGTGTACGACGGACCGGTAGACCGCCTATACACGCCTTTATTGCGCGTGGTGGGATGGAACCCCGGTCCGACGCCTACGACGAGGCGGACAGTCGCCTCCCCTCTCGCTTTCTTACCTCGTCATGCGTGGCGAGTCAGTGGTCCACCCATGCACGCTTTTCTTAGCGTGGTGGGAAGGGCAACTGGCGCGACACCTACGATAAGGTGAGCGAGCAACCTCCGCTCTTTTATCTCGACTAACGTGTCGGGCCGGCGGTCTACCTATGCACGCCTTTATTGAGCGTGGTAGGAGGGGCAACCGGTACGACACCTGTGTTGAGCTAAACGAGCAAACTTCGCCCTCTTATCTCGACTAACGTGTCGGGTCGGCGGTCTACCTATGCACGCCTTTGTTGAGCGTGGTAGGAGGGGCAACCGGCACGACACCTGTGTTGAGGTAAGCGAGCGACCCATGCCTTCCTGTCTCGACATGCGTGTCGGACCGGCAAACCACCTAAGCACGCCTTTAGTGGCCGTGGTAGGAGGGAAACTGGTTCGACGCACACGGTGAGGCTAGGTGAGCCTGGTGTTCCCTTTTCTTTGCGCGGCCGGAATGATTTATAAGTACCCCCGGGCGGGGGGAAAGCAACTGCTCTTCTTCTTGTAACAGGTACCGTCAAAGACCCCATACACGCCTTTATTGCGCGTGGTGGGAAGAAAAATCACGGCCGCGGTGTCCTCGAAAGAGGGCACCTACCATACACGCCTTTATTGCGCGTGGTGGGAAAGGCCCAGTTTTCTCGTAGTTTTCCCCTAAACGGGGGAGACGCCGGGAGGCTGCCAAAATTTCGGGTGAAGACGGACCGTACTTGGACTTGATTTGCACATCCAATGGACAAAAAATGAGACTCATACTTGGACCTGTTTGAACTCAAAAGAACAAAATATTTGGACCAAATGAGAAGAGCAGTGGACTTTTGAACTTGATTGAACATGTGCAGAGGACCTGAACAAAATTCAAATGATTTCTAAATATCAAAATCCAAATAAAATGAAGTGAACTCGAAATGGGACCAAATTGAAATCATTTGAATACAAAATTGAACTTGCAAGATCTCAAAAAGACTTTGAACAATCATTTGAACAAGACTTAGACTGCAGGGGACCTATACTTGAACTTGCGTTCTGGACTCAAACTGAACATTAATGATTCAAACATTCAAACTCAAGCGAGTACTTGAGTTGGACTACAAAGAACACAGAACTGAACTTGCACATTAAGTTCATGAACCTGATTTAAATTGATCCTGAAGGGGCTTGAACTTGAGCCTGGTTCGAACATCATCGCCCTCTCACATTCAATGCCAGTCAAAAATACCACCTGAGATTGGTGAAAGGTGAAAATGGCAAAATTGACAACGACTCCCCTACGAGTACTCCTAAGAATTCGTAGTGGCTACAACGGGTTCCCGTAAATGCGTACAAGTCGCTTGTGGATAACAACAGTGTATATGTCGTATGCGCAACGAACCACTGTAGACACAAGTACATCTCCTACGAACATCTCTAGGAGATCGTAGCAAATACCACGGGTCTTTTCAAATGACCACAAGCCACTTGTGGATAACAACTGTGGGTACTTCGTAAGTACATCAAACCACGGTGGACACAAGTATAAGTATCACCTACAGCAACGGTGATCAAGATCTTTAAATATTTCGAGTACAACGACAACCCAATGTACAGAAAGGTCCACTACACTGACGACCTCAAAGGGAGATCTTCTCAAAGTAAAATGATAATCAGTGGACTTCAAAGTCCAAAAGAATTCTTTTCCCCGGTGAATGAGAAATGGGGAGGGAGTCAACATCAAAATCTAACGCCACCGGATCTGCAACACATATACAAGCAGACAGAAGGCGTCTACAATCTACAACTCAACGCCACCGGATCTGCAACACTGATACAAGCAGACAGAAGGCGTCTACAATCTACAACTCAACGCCACCGGATCTGCAACACTGATACAAGCAGACAGAAGGCGTCTATTCCAAAAATCCCCCCATGTGCACTATAAATTGTATACACATAGGTACACTAAAAGGGGTAAAAGAAATTATAAAACCCGCATGGGCCCCGGCGAGCGTGTTATTGGTACACACGTGACGTCTAGGGATGCTGCGCGGGGAAACAAGTGAATTCGAGTTCGAATCCAATCCTTCTATATGGATCAATAGAAGTCGACAAGATTCGAACTACCTAACAAAATACACGGTTGTAGCGACCGGTGTATTTGTTTAAATACATTCTTTTTAGACCTTCAAAGCCTAAAATCAAGAGAATTCACTAAACAAAAAGCACAAAGTCTACGAGAAACCCGATCCTCGACCGATGATGGCCGTGTTGATTGCTTATTTCAACCGGAGGGGTCCACAAAATATTTCAAAATGCCCTTAAACTTCTACAAAATCCAAATATTTTTCAAGTGACCTAGAGGTCACCCCGATGATGGCCGTGTTGAACGATGATCTCAACCGGAGGGGTTAATTTCAGGCATTTTTATGTCTCCCAAAAGTCCAAATTCCAAAGCTCCACAAATCCCAAATTTCCAGATATTTAAATCTGAAATCAATCCATCAATCGCTTAAAGCAAATTCCATCCGCCCTCCGCAACAGTTTGTCAAGACGGACAAATTCAAATAAACTCTAGCTCACAAAGAGCCAAATGCCTAGTCGAAAATATCACTAGGATCCATTCTCAAACAATCTCCTGCCAGTAAGGACGTGGTACGTGTCCTCTAACCGGCGGTCTGCCGCTAAATGGCCACCGCAGGATAAACGGTTACGACGACCCGGGGCCCTCTGAACCGCGTGGTTTCGCCGTCAAATGGCACCACGATATCTCGGTTATGGCCAGAGCCAATACGCTCCTTACTGACATCAAATCCTTGAGATATGAATCAATAGGATATGATCGATAGGGCACAAAGCCCTTTGTAAGCTAAGGTGGATTCAAATTTGTCCCCTTAGACAAACATCCAACCCCGGTCTACAAGGTCCCCTTGGACGAAGCAACCCATGGCTGCCGACAAGGATCCTTCTGTCAGGTTGGGTCGACTACCTCCTCTGACTAAGTAGACCAGGGACCACGATGGCCCGGGACGACGGAACCATGGGATCTTGATCGGGCCCATCATCCATTCCCCCACCATCCGCTTTAAGTGCAAGAGGGTGCAATTTCTATTTTAAATATCAAATCTTTCAAATTTCCAAACTTTTAACTCAATTCTCAAATCCAAATCCAATTCCATACTCAAACCCATGCTGCTACTATATGCCAGATACACGTATTCTATACGTATCTGATCAACGACTAGCCTTAATCGAAAGTTCTCTCTCGTGATCGAGAGGGGTAATTAACTATAGGGGCTTGCGCCTATAGGAAACCAGAACTCAGATCATAAAGTCCTCGCAAAATGAGGGCGAAATCTCTGGGTAGTGTCTTATCTACAAACCCATCTGCCTTCCAAAATTTACCCCGGAACTTAGTTCAGTTAAAACTCCCTCGCCGAAAGAAAAGAAATCGCGCGATGCGGAGGCCGGGGCCGAATTTTCGGAGCCCACAGATTTCTGGCGACTCCGCTGGGGAATGGTTTCTCTTTCCATCTTTGGCTAGTCATATAAATGCTATAGTAGCAGCCAAAATGCTATGCTCTATATACGGTGAACATCAGGATGTGACATTTGGTTCTTATGCCAAAGATCCATCACTGAAAGGTCCCGAAAATGAATCTTTTAAATAAGATCAATGGAAATTCGTTTAGCAGGGTTTTCAATTCCATGCTAATTTTCCTGCTATCATTCGTCCTGCGTTATTCCTGTTTTATGAAAATGTGGGGTGATGATGTATTAATTCTGATCACTAATCCCTGCCTTTCATTTGTGTAGAATGGAAATGCAGGACACACCAATGACCGTCCAGCTGGGACGAGGAGCCAAAATTCAACTGGCTAATGCTGTGATTGAAACTGGCAATACTGGAGCCACCATCCACTTTGGCGGACTCGAGTTCTCAGCAGCTACTGCAAGGGCTGCAGCCGTTCCTGTGTACGGCGTAAACTCTGAAGAACCTTCTGGAAGGTCCCACTCTGAAAGGACTACTGTCAGAGGTGCTGCTCAAGGAAGAACTTCTGTGTTTGAAAGACTATCCCAACCTGAGGCCCTTACTGCAAAGAGGGTTGTCACTGGAAGAAAGATCTCTGTGGTGACTGCAAACACCACCGCCCTGCCCAGAGAGACTGTTGCACCTGGGAGGTATGATAATGAAGCTTCTTCATCTGGAGGAAGGCTTACAAGGAGGCATAGGAGGAAGAGAAATGTAGAGCTGCGAGCTCAGCAGTTACCTGTACCAGTCCATCCCTCCAATCTGTCAGCACAAGAATCAGAAGTCAATATTCCCACTCAGAACAGGTTTTCTAACCTGAAGTGGGTAAAGAGAAATAGCTCATCTGGTGAGCTTAAGCAATCTTTCTGGGAGCATCAACCTGAAGCTCCAACCCCTCAGAAGATAAGAGAGCCCGAACGTCTGTCTGCCCGGGTACACCGAGTTTTGAAGACAATCAAAGAGAAGGGCTTAATGAAAAAGAAGTTCCAGAGGCCACTGATTGTTGAGGCCCGAAGAATTCCTCCAAGAGATAGACTATCATCTGCTGTGATAGTTGAAAGAAGAGATTCCCAACAACAAGCTCCACGCGGTGAGCATTGGGGCGTGACACCTGAACCTTATGTTCGGGGATCCGCCGCCGAAAAGTCCCGGTGGAAAGGGAAGCAAGTTTGGAGGCCGAAGCCTCGAGGAGAAAATGTCCTGAAAGAAAGGATTAAATCAGGCGTGACATCCGGAGCTGTTTCCCGGAGATCCGCCCCTACTAACAAAACTCGTCAGAAATGGGTCCAAAAGAAAGCCCATAATGACGACAATTATAACGACGGTCGACATCCTGTAGAGTCTTCCAGGAGATCCCGTCATTCTCCTACTTCAACCAAAGAGGAAGTTCACTTCGATCGTAGTCCACGGGTTGAAGAAATAATCATTCCAAGTCAAGAGCCTGAAATTCAGTGGCGACGCCGCTCAGAAATTCAGGTGCAAAAAGATGAAGAAGACTATGGTGATGAAGATACTATGGAAATTGAGGTGGTTCGTATGGTCAGTCACGCCGATGTTGAAGAGGAAGATGATGGTGATGAAGAAGACCAGCAATCACAGCCGCGCGTACGTGCTTATCGACGACGCCACAGGGCTAGATCCATTGCCAGCCGAAGTGCTCGCTCCTCAGAAGAAGGAGATGAGGAAGAAGAAGAGGTTGGAGAAAACCCCTTCGCTGACGAAGATATCACACTCGCTGAAATGAGAAATCAAATGAGGCGACAGATGCGAAGAAAAGACAGAGAAATCTCTCAGTTAAATGATAAAATGACTGAGATGATGACTCAGATGACGGCCATGATGGAGATGATGCAGAAAACCACTTCTGTGGGCCCTGCACCGGCTCAACCCATCAACCAAGCTGCTAATCCTCAAAATCCTCAAGCGCCCCAAGCCTCAGGAGTGAAAGGTGTACCTGAAGGTGGCGATAAAAATGATGATCCTACCCGCCAACGCACTCCCCAAAATGTGGCGAGTGTCTCTGAACCCGTAACTGCATCACAGCTTGATGGCTTAATTAGCGAAAAGATTAAGGCCATTATAGCTGCTGAACAGGCAGAGAAGTTGGTAGGAAAAGGTCGCCCGTACCCGGCTGAGTACGATCAGGTGTCATATCCAAAGGGATATTCTGTGCCGAAGTTCAATATCTTCGATGGCAATAAAAATCCCAAACAACACCTAGCACAATTCAAAGCAACCTGTGGAAATACAGGAGGTAATGATGCTCTGCTATTCAGGCAATTCGTGAGCAGCTTGAGTGGAACTGCTTTTGAATGGTATGCCGAACTACCGAATGATTCGCTGAAGACCTTTGTGGAGCTGGAGGCCTTGTTCGCGAAAAGATTCGCCAGTGCAACAGAGAAGACCACCATTGCTGATCTCGCCCTTGATAAGAGGAGAAAGGAAGAGTCAGTGATGAAATATATAACACGCTGGCGCAATCTCAGCATGAAGTGCGAACAGCAATTAGAAGAAGAACATGCAGTTCAACTGTTGATGGGGAACATTGATGATAAAATGCAACCCTTCTTATGCATGGCTTCTATCACTACCTTCCAAGATCTATTGGATAGGGTGGCTAAGTTTGAAAAGTTAAACTTATCAAAATCTGAAAGCCTCCCTGACAGACCTAAAAAGGCTAAAGCTCCTGATGCCAGAAAGAATGAGGTCTACTCTGCATTCCCTCCCAGACCTGATAAAGGTAAACGGGTGGTGTACAATGTGGATAAAGGAAAGCAGCCTATGCAATATGAAGAAAAGTCAAAACAGGCTTACAATCCAAATCCTCAACCAAAACTAGTTCTTGGAGGAAATGACAAACCTCGAGCCTTTCCTAGCGGAGGAGAGCGCCAGAGGCAACCCACGGGAACTGGTGATAGAACGTTCCCTTCCCTCAAGGAGAAAATGAATAAAGAATATTCATTTAAACGGGAAAGTGTCGCCAAGTTATTCCGACAAGCACTCAAGAACGGTCTAGAATTGCCAGAATGCAAAAGACCTGAAGAGTCCAAACACAGTGGCGACCCAAACTACTGCCCATATCATCGGGTAGTCAGCCATCCAATTGAAGATTGTTATGTCTTCAAAGATTGGTTAGAAAAGATGTACAAGATGGGAGAATTAACATTATCAGATAATGTGTTAGTTCGTCCCAGAAAAGAATCCACCCGGGTAGTCACGTCCTCTTCCGTACTCCCGCTTAAAGAAAAAATGAAAGAACATATTCAAGGTGAACAATGGGAGACTGTGGTCTCTAAGAAGACAACAAAAATGTTGAAACAGCTAGAAGGAGTTCCAGGTGTCAAGTGGAAGTCTCCTACTGAGCCGGTGCTGAATCTAAAATGGTTGCCTGCGTCCAATGCATACACTTCTAAACAGCAACCTGTCCAAGCTAGCTCGTCAAAGTCTGGCAAAGCAAAGACGAAGTCTTCTGAGAAGAAAACCAAGTTGAAGAAGTCTATAGCGAAGAAGACTGCAACTCAAAAGGCTATTGATAGTTTGGGTGAATATTACCAGACTGTCAGGAGGCCTATTAAGCTCGGTGATTTTATGAAAGAGTTTAAAATAGATGAAAAGGAAGAAGAAGCTGAAGATGAATCTCTTCCTATGGAGATATGCCGAGTCATCTTAGCAACATTAAAAATAGCAGAAAGGGAGAAATACGCTGAAGAAGCAGCCCCTGAATTCTGCCTAATGGTATCATCAATGGAATTCAGTTCAGAAGATCTATGTTTTCCAGATGATGAAGATTCAGATCCAAGCGTAGCATCGCAAATGAAGCAAGTGAAACTGGGAGATGATTCCGAGTCCTCAGGTGAATCTCCAGACGCTACAATGGCTGACTCTGAAGATAATGATTCATCAAACAAGTCTGAATCAGATGAGGTGGCCCAAGTACAGTTGAGAAGTGGCAAGGTACTGCCGCCTCCACCAAAGAAAGGGATCCCTAACAAAGATAAGGGAAAAGAGATAGTTATTAATGAAGATATTATCCCTGAAGATCCCAAGAAAAATAATACTTTATCCAAGGGGATAGATTACAATATCTTATCCCACTTACGGAAAATCCCAGCGCAACTCAGTATATATGATGCCTTACTAATGTCTAAAGACCTTCGGGAGACTTTGATCCAAGCTCTCAAGGACCCTGAAAGATATGAGACGTATTTTGCTGAACGTAACTTGACTGAGGTTTTGCAAGCTCGAAATGAGCCCCTCATCACCTTTGCTGAGGATGATATGCTGCTTGGAACAGCAGACCACAACCGCCCTCTGTATGTTACGGCAGAGAGCGACGGTATGATGATCAGTCGAATTTTGATTGATCCCGGATCTTCCGTAAATCTTATGAGCCTTAAGGCACTGAGATCCCTCTGCCTCGATGTGGAACATCTTGGGCAAGACAAGTTGATGGTGCATGGTTTTAACGAGAAAGGGCAGAAAACTCTTGGTTCGTTCATGCTTCCTCTTGTATTTGGGGAACTCCATACGGAAGCCAAATTTCATGTAATTGATGCGGACACTTCGTTCAAGGCGTTATTGGGTCGCCCCTGGCTGCATGAATACGGCGTTGTCCCTTCAACATTACACTAGTGCATGAAGTATCTCAGAGAGGGAGAAGAATTCAGAATTTCTGGTGATATTCAGCCCTTCGCAGTACATGAAGTAACAGTTTACGAAGATGCTAAGTACTTGTTGCCAAAGAAGCAAAAGTCGTCAAGTTCTCTTGAGGCTAGAGCATCAAATTCTAAGGCTGCAAAGCGATCTGAACGAGAAGGTGAGAAAAAGCAGGTAGGAAGAAAGAAAGCGACGCCAACTCTTCCTAAAGCATCAATCATTCATAAAGAAAAAAAAACATGTACCTCATCTTGGGAGTGACACGGATGAAGATAATGTTACTCCTGTCAAATCTCGAAAAGTATGCCAGTCCACGGATGAATGGAGTAGGCAGATTGAATTTTCAAATGATGATTATGACTACGACTCAATCTATATGAATTCAGTGCAGAGTGTGTTCTCCAGAAGAATAGACAGTCTGTTAATTTCAGACAGCGTACTCGTAGTCACACGTGTTCCCTTGCAACATTTCAAGAAAATCATTTCGCGCGAGGTTCATAAAATTGAAGAGCTCTCCACTCTTTATCTGCCTCCCCGTAAAAACGGGACTGTGCCAAAGAATGTGCTATATTCCACGGGAGTTCGTGAAGAGGAGAATCATGACTGGGATTGCATGCTCCTCGACTCCGAGGAATTATTTCCTACGAGGCTACCCAAATTCAATACCAAAAATATTCAAAGAATGCTACGAAAGCAAATCAATATTCCTACTACCAAACGACAGCTCCGTACAAGCTTGGGCCTCTGGTATGGGAGAAGTCCGCATCCATTACGACGAAAGGATATAGATGCATATAAAGGCATCGGGTTCATCAAACAAAAATTCCTCCAGAAAGAGACTTGTCAAGCAATCACATGCGGAGAAATCAAATCTGATGATGATGATGATTATGATGAAATATGTGAAGCTGATGATTATGATGATCAACCTGTAGAAGCCGAGCCTGCACCAGAAGAGCTTGAAGATGGTGGACAGGCAGCCACTATGGATGAACTAAAAGAAATCAACTTGGGAACTGAGGAGGACCCTCGCCCAACATTCATTAGCTCTCTTCTACCAACAGATCAAGTAGAAGAAATAAAAGAGTTACTATATGAATTCAGGGACTGCTTTGCCTGGACATATGCTGAGATGCCTGGCTTATCCCCTGATGTGGCAATTCACAGATTAGCAATCAAGCATGATGCAGTACCTGTCAAGCAAGCTCCAAGGAGAATGAGATTGGAGATTGAAGAGCAGGTGATTGCAGAAACGAAGAAGCTCATAGAAGCAGGCTTTATTCGTGAAGAAAAATATGCTGACTGGATTGCAAATATCGTCCCTGTAAAGAAAAAGAATGGCCAGATTCGTATCTGCATCGACTTCAGGGACCTCAATAAGGCATGCCCAAAAGATGATTTTCCGCTCCCAGTATCAGAACTTCTAGTTGACAACACTTCTAACTACGATATGTTCTCCTTCATGGACGGATCGTCGGGCTACAATCAAATTAAAATGGCGCATGAAGATGAAAGACATACATCATTCAGAACGCCTATAGGCATATTCTGCTACACAGTTATGCCATTCGGCCTGAAGAACGCTGGTGCCACCTACCAGCGGGCGATGACTCGTATATTTGATGATTTAATTCATCAAAAGGTCGAATGCTATGTGGATGACTTGGTCATTAAAAGCATAGGCCGAAAAGACCACATTGATGATTTGAGGATCGTATTCAAAAGAATCAGAAAATATGATCTAAAGATGAACCCTCTCAAGTGTGTATTTGGGGTATCCTCAGGTAAATTCCTAGGGTACGTTGTTCGACATCGAGGCATCGAAGTCGACCCCAATAAGATCAAAGCAATCATGGAGATGCCACCTCCAAAGAACCTCCGTCAACTCCGTTCTTTACAAGGATAACTGGCTTTCATTCGAAGATTCATATCGAATCTGTCGGGTAGGTGCCAGCCATTTTCAAAACTGATAAAGAAAGATGTCCGTTTTAAATGGGACGAAGAGTGTCAAGAAGCGTTTGACAGCATTAAAATATATCTGTTGAATCCTCCTATTCTAGCAGCGCCAATTCCCGGGAAGCCTCTTATACTGTATACGGCAGCACTAGAAGAGTCCCTCGGAGCACTATTGGCCCAGCATAATGAAGAAGGCAAGGAGAATGCACTATACTACATCAGTCGTAGGTTGATAGGAGCAGAAATCCGCAATTCTCCAATTGAGAAGCATTGCTTGGCTCTGATTTTCGCAGTTCAGAAGCTCCGCCATTATATGCTATCTCACAAAATCACCTTGATATCAAAGATCGATCCGCTGAAGTTCTTGATGACAAGACCAGCGTTGACAGGTCGTTTGGCAAGGTGGGCAGTGATATTGTTGCAATTTGATATCACATATGTCCCTCAAAAGGCAGTGAAAGGGCAAGTGTTGGCCGACTTTCTTGCAGTACATCCTATCCCTGCGGATTCACCTCTCAACGACGATCTACCTGACGAGCAGATCATGAATGTTGAAGAAGAAGAGATGCTACGAGTATGGGAAATGTACTTTGACGGAGCATCGTCAATCAAGCGTGCTCGGCCTCCAAATCTCGAAAAGGCTCAAGCCGGAATTGGAATCATTTTCGTAGCACCCGAGGGAGGCATAATGAGATTTTCATTCAGTCTGACTGAACCTCGGACAAACAATGAAGCCGAATATGAAGCTTTAATAACAGGATTGGAGATTGCAATCGATGTCCGAATCCGAAACCTCCAAATTTTCGGCGATTCTCAACTTGTTGTAAATCAAGTGTTGGGAGTTTATAAAATCACCAAGTTTGAGTTGGCCTGTTATCATCGGCGAGTTCTTGAGCTTATGAAGCAAATTCCAGTTGTCAAACTAACTCAAGTTCCCCGAGGTCAAAATGCCAAAGCTGATTCTCTTGCTAAATTGGCTAAGGAAATGGCGAATATGGACGACGAATGGCCTATAATAATTATGGTGCACAATCGGCGGATCTTAGAGCCAGCATTATTACAATTCCCGCAGGCAGAGGGAATACCAAATTCAAGCCAGCAGGATGCAACTCCGGTTGATCCTCAACCTCCCCAATCAGTTGATCTCGAAGATCAACTTGAAGAACATCAAGTTCCTAAGAAAAGGCGCAGGGCCAGTCAAGCTTCAGAATCATGGTGGCATTGCCTAGATGTCGAGGAAGAAGATGACTGGAGACTTCCTTTCATTGATTACTTTAAAGAAAGTAAATTGCCAACAAACAAATCACTAGCTGCTCAAATCAAGAAGAGAGCGCTACGATATGCATTCGTCAACAACACATTGTATCGGCGTGCTTTCGATCAAATGTGGCTAAGATGCCTAGGGACCAAAGAAGCTGATAAAGTTGTGGCAGAAGTTCACGAAGGACTTTGTGGAGCACACCAATCAGGTCCCAAGATGGCAATCAAAATTAAAAGAATGGGCTACTATTGGCCGACTATGGTCAGAGATTGTATCAATCATGCTAAGAGGTGCCATGAGTGCCAGATTCACGGTGATGTTATACATCAACCGCCAAATCCGCTGCACCCTACAATAGCGTCCTGGCCATTTGAATGCTGGGGTACTGATATTATCGGACCGATAGATCCACCATCTTCAGCGGGACACCGCTTTATTTTGGCAACGACAGACTATTTTTCTAAGTGGGCAGAAGCAGTTCCATTCAAAGAAGTTACATCTGAGCATGTAATCAACTTCTTCACCCATAATGTCGTCTACAGATTTGGTGTGCCACGCCGCATAATCTCAGACAACGGAACTGCTTTCAAAAGTACAAAAATCTATAAGTTCGTTGATCGGCACAAAATCGATTGGCGATATTCATCCATCTACTATCCAAGAGCAAATGGTCTGGCAGAAGCCTTCAACAAAACGTTGGTGAAATTGCTAAAAAAGATTCTCTCCAAGAACAAAAGAGAGTGGCATACGAAGATGGCAGAAGCGTTATGGGCATATCGTACAACTTACAAAACGCCAACCAAAGCCACTCCTTACTCTCTAGTATTTGGAGTTGAGGCCGTACTGCCACTAGAAGTTGAACTTCCATCTCTTCGAGTTGCTATCCAGAATGAGCTGACTCAAGAACAAAATGCTCGTCTAAGAATGGAGGAGCTTGATACACTCGACGAAATCAGGTTACAAGCTCAGCAGAACCTGCAGATCTACCGAGCAAGAATGACAAAGTCTTTTGATCGAATGGTTCGTCCTCGATCATTTCAAGAAGGAGAATTGGTCCTGGTGCAGAGAAGGCCAATCATCCCACACAGAAAAATCGGTGGCAAATTCATATCCAACTGGGAAGGACCTTTCGTCATCGAGAAGGTGTACTAGGGAGGAGCTTATCAACTTATTGACCTAAATGGTCAAAGGCCCATGCTGCCGATCAACGGTCGATACCTGAAGAAATACTATGCATGAATTGCTCAAGCAGATGTTCAAGCAGATGTCATGTTTAATACGCTATATTTTCATACATGTTTATTAGCGTATATATATTCTACATTTTGAAATTCTCTTATGTCATGAGAACGCATTTCAAAATTCCCCATTAGATTGGGGGCATTTTAAATATTTGTTCGGGTCGACATCGCGCAGCGTGCCGAGATCCCCAAATAAATATTTAAAATCTCAAAATTCCAATCCTATTCTGCTCTAAAATGTCCCTGCGAGGCAGGGGGCATTTTAAATATTTATTCGGGTC
The DNA here is from genome assembly GCA_016618105.1 of Dendrobium huoshanense. Taxonomy (NCBI): domain Eukaryota; kingdom Viridiplantae; phylum Streptophyta; class Magnoliopsida; order Asparagales; family Orchidaceae; genus Dendrobium; species Dendrobium huoshanense. Next base: position 1,377,890 of record CM028358.1, read on the forward strand.
GACATCGCGCTGCATGCCGAGATCCCCGAATAAATATTTAAAATTATCAATTCAAATGCTACTTTGTGCTAAAGAATACAAAGACTTCTTTTTCAGAATACGTGCAGGTGATCTCTCAAAAAAATCGAGACAACACCTTCTTCGACAAGCCAAGACTCAAAAGTCAAGAAAGAGACTTTTGTGGCTACACACTTCTACAAAATTGAGCCGGAAAAGCTTGAAGTCTTTCAACAGCCTGAAGCTTAAGGTTCGAATGGGTGTAAAAGGTCGGATCCAATACGCCCAAATATGGCCGGATCGCTGGCAGCTCCGTCTACTCAACAAGCCATAAGAACGGCCGTAGTAGCGGAACCCCCACTTCGTCAACCCGTTAGTAGAGACTGTAGGAAGAACGAAGGTCAATTTGACTCGACCAGTTCAAGTGATCGTAGTCTACAAAATTCTCCAAAATGACTGGAGAATCAAAGTTCCAGTGGAAGAATGAGTCTCGAGCAACTACTGAATGTTCGTAGGCTCCAAAATCCAAAACCACGAAGGATGACTCCAAATCTGTCAACTTCAGCAAAATCAGCATTGGGAAGCGCAGTTCCCCTAGCTCAAGTCTGAAGCCTGAATGGGTGTAAAAGGTCGGATCCAACAAGCCCAAATTTGGCCGGATCGCTGGCAGCTCCATCTACTCAACAAGCCATAAGAAAGGCCGCAGTAGAGGAACCCCCATCTCAGCAACCAGAGGACGAAGAGCTGTCAAATCCCAGCTCTCCCGATCTGATAAACTCAAGTTATTCAGATTAAAGTCTTCTCAAGTGGTTAAGGATCAAGATACTACCTACATTCGGTACTATCAATCAAATCCAGAACCTGCAAATCCTTCAACAAATCCGTAAAGCACAAAGCGAGGATCGAAGGAACTTTTCTTCAACAAGTCCACCAAAGCACAAAGCAAAGGACCGAAGAAAATTATCCCAAAGTTCATGAAAAGCCTATGGCTGAACTAAGTGGATTTCGTCATCAACGAGTCCGCTATGCACAAAGCTCTGGACCGATGACTTTTCGCCATCGACCTAATACAAACCTAAGGGTTTAGGTCACCGGCATCTACCCCTTCATCAAGCCCGCCAAAGCTAGAAGCAAAGGGCAGAAGGAAAATAAAATTTCTGACAAGTCATCAAAGACGAATCAGACAACCCTTTACCAAGTCCGCAGCACAAAGCACAGGACAGAAGGAATCGAAATTTCAGGACTCTTGCTAAAGTTGTTGAATGAGTTCCCTAAATGACATCTACAAATGTCCCTAAAGGCTGGGGGCATTTTAAATATTTATTTGGGTCGACATCGCGCTACGTGCCGAGATCCCCAAATAAATATTTAAAATTTCAACAAGGTATCAGCCATCTATGGATACATCCAGAAGCGCAGTAAAGAAAGTAGTGTGACATCCAAACAACTTTTGGAGATCCATTAAATGAAACCCTAGTGTGACATCTAGAACAAATATCTAGAGATCCACAGGGTCAATTAGCATACAACAAACGTGGCCCGCTCCAGACGCCTGCCACATTTGTTGGGGGGCATTTGTTGACCTGTTGAAATGAAAAAAAAAAAAAGAAAATCAAATCCCTTACCTCTCTGCCGAAGCACGTCGCTCCCCACGTCGCACGCACGTCGTGGCTGCCATCCCACGATCTCCCCACGACTTGGCACGACGAGCTCGCGTCGTTAAAAGCCAACGAAGAAGAGGCCTTCGGCCTCTCTCTCGCGAAAACGCTTCCTCTCGCACAAGCTCTCTCTCCCGAATCCGCTCCAGCTCCCCTTCCCGTCGCTGCTGCCCTTCTCCGATCTCCTGTGCCGATCCCAACCTCAGAGAGAGAGAGAGAGAGGGAGGGAGAGAAAAGTCGACGCGACCTCTTCCTTGGCCAATCAACTTCGCTCCTCGGACGGCTTTCCCTTCCTGGACGGAGCGGAAGTTACGACAGTTTGATCGGAACCAACACAGGAGCCCGCTTGCCGTGAGGGTAACCTTCTACCTTTCGCGCGCTCCTCCGGCTCCTCAGTGGCTGTGCAACTTCGCTCCTTCTCCGGCTCTTCCTTCCTGCTGGACCGGAAGTTCAACATTTTGATCGGAAGTTACAACGGGAGCTCACTGCCCGTGAAGGTAACTTTCTGCCCTCCGAGCGCTTCTTCGACCAAATCCCGTAAAAAAAAAAAATGATTTCCTTTTTTTTATTAATTATAATAATTATTAATTATCTATAATTATTAATTATAATTATAATTCATTAATTAATTATCATTAATTAATATTTATTAATTAATTATAAATTATAATTATTTGGCTAATTATGATTAATCTCAATTAATCATAATTAATCATTATTTAATTATAATTATAATTAATTTACTAAATATAATTAATTGATAATTAAAAATTAATTAAATATTATAATTAATTAATTATTACGGTAATTAATATTAATTATAATTAATAATAAGAAAAATGCTTTTGCCTTCTCCCGCCTCGGTCCCCGAGCCTTCCTCGACATCCGAGCCGACATCCACCACCGGTCCGTCGGCCCCGAAGGTATAACCCCCTGAACTCAGGCTTCCGTCCTCGATGTGTACGACGGACCGGTAGACCGCCTATACACGCCTTTATTGCGCGTGGTGGGATGGAACACCGGTCCGACGCCTACGACGAGGCGGACAGTCGCCTCCCCTCTCGCTTTCTTACCTCGTCATGCGTGGCGAGTCAGTGGTCCACCCATGCACACTTTTCTTAGCGTGGTGGGAAGGGCAACTAGCGCGACACCTACGATAAGGTGAGCGAGCAACCTCCGCTCTTTTATCTCGACTAACGTGTCGGGCCGGCGGTCTACCTATGCACGCCTTTATTGAGCGTGGTAGGAGGGGCAACCGGTACGACACCTGTGTTGAGCTAAACGAGCAAACTTCGCCCTCTTATCTCGACTAACGTGTCGGGTCGGCGGTCTACCTATGCACGCCTTTGTTGAGCGTGGTAGGAGGGGCAACCGGCACGACACCTGTGTTGAGGTAAGCGAGCGACCCATGCCTTCCTGTCTCGACATGCGTGTCGGACCGGCAAACCACCTAAGCACGCCTTTAGTGGCCGTGGTAGGAGGGAAACCGGTTCGACGCACACGATGAGGCTAGGTGAGCCTGGTGTTCCCTTTTCTTTGCGCGGCCGGAATGATTTATAAGTACCCCCGGGCGGGGGGAAAGCAACTGCTCTTCTTCTTGTAACAGGTACCGTCAAAGACCCCATACACGCCTTTATTGCGCGTGGTGAGAAGAAAAATCACGGCCGCGGTGTCCTCGAAAGAGGGCACCTACCATACACGCCTTTATTGCGCGTGGTGGGAAAAGCCCAGTTTTCTCGTAGTTTTCCCCTAAACGGGGGAGACGCCGGGAGGCTGCCAAAATTTCGGGTGAAGACGGACCGTACTTGGACTTGATTTGCACATCCAATGGACAAAAAATGAGACTCATACTTGGACCTGTTTGAACTCAAAAGAACAAAATATTTGGACCAAATGAGAAGAGCAGTGGACTTTTGAACTTGATTGAACATGTGCAGAGGACCTGAACAAAATTCAAATGATTTCTAAATATCAAAATCCAAATAAAATGAAGTGAACTCGAAATGGGACCAAATTGAAATCATTTGAATACAAAATTGAACTTGCAAGATCTCAAAAAGACTTTGAACAATCATTTGAACAAGACTTAGACTGCAGGGGACCTATACTTGAACTTGCGTTCTGGACTCAAACTGAACATTAATGATTCAAACATTCAAACTCAAGCGAGTACTTGAGTTGGACTACAAAGAACACAGAACTGAACTTGCACATTAAGTTCATGAACCTGATTTAAATTGATCCTGAAGGGGCTTGAACTTGAGCCTGGTTCGAACATCATCGCCCTCTCACATTCAATGCCAGTCAAAAATACCACCTGAGATTGGTGAAAGGTGAAAATGGCAAAATTGACAACGACTCCCCTACGAGTACTCCTAAGAATTCGTAGTGGCTACAACGGGTTCCCGTAAATGCGTACAAGTCGCTTGTGGATAACAACAGTGTATATGTCGTATGCGCAACGAACCACTGTAGACACAAGTACATCTCCTACGAACATCTCTAGGAGATCGTAGCAAATACCACGGGTCTTTTCAAATGACCACAAGCCACTTGTGGATAACAACTGTGGGTACTTCGTAAGTACATCAAACCACGGTGGACACAAGTATAAGTATCACCTACAGCAACGGTGATCAAGATCTTCAAATATTTCGAGTACAACGACAACCCAATGTACAGAAAGGTCCACTACACTGACGACCTCAAAGGGAGATCTTCTCAAAGTAAAATGATAATCAGTGGACTTCAAAGTCCAAAAGAATTCTTTTCCCCGGTGAATGAGAAATGGGGAGGGAGTCAACATCAAAATCTAACGCCACCGGATCTGCAACACATATACAAGCAGACAGAAGGCGTCTACAATCTACAACTCAACGCCACCGGATCTGCAACACTGATACAAGCAGACAGAAGGCGTCTACAATCTACAACTCAACGCCACCGGATCTGCAACACTGATACAAGCAGACAGAAGGCGTCTATTCCAAAAATCCCCCCATGTGCACTATAAATTGTATACACATAGGTACACTAAAAGGGGTAAAAGAAATTATAAAACCCGCATGGGCCCCGGCGAGCGTGTTATTGGTACACACGTGACGTCTAGGGATGCTGCGCGGGGAAACAAGTGAATTCAAGTTCGAATCCAATCCTTCTATATGGATCAATAGAAGTCGACAAGATTCGAACTACCTAACAAAATACACGGTTGTAGCGACCGGTGTATTTGTTTAAATACATTCTTTTTAGACCTTCAAAGCCTAAAATCAAGAGAATTCACTAAACAAAAAGCACAAAGTCTACGAGAAACCCGATCCTCGAGCAAAAGCTTGATCGAGTTGACAAGGTTCAATCAACAAATGGAAATGACCCCAAAACACCCCGATGATGGCCGTGTTGATTGCTTATTTCAACCGGAGGGGTCCACAAAATATTTCAAAATGCCCTTAAACTTCTACAAAATCCAAATATTTTTCAAGTGACCTAGAGGTCACCCCGATGATGGCCGTGTTGAACGATGATCTCAACCGGAGGGGTTAATTTCAGGCATTTTTATGTCTCCCAAAAGTCCAAATTCCAAAGCTCCACAAATCCCAAATTTCCAGATATTTAAATCTGAAATCAATCCATCAATCGCTTAAAGCAAATTCCATCCGCCCTCCGCAACAGTTTGTCAAGGCGGACAAATTCAAATAAACTCTAGCTCACAAAGAGCCAAATGCCTAGTCGAAAATATCACTAGGATCCATTCTCAAACAATCTCCTGCCAGTAAGGACGTGGTACGTGTCCTCTAACCGGCGGTCTGCCGCTAAATGGCCACCGCAGGATAAACGGTTACGACGACCCGGGGCCCTCTGAACCGCGTGGTTTCGCCGTCAAATGGCACCACGATATCTCGGTTATGGCCAGAGCCAATACGCTCCTTACTGACATCAAATCCTTGAGATATGAATCAATAGGATATGATCGATAGGGCACAAAACCCTCTGTAAGCTAAGGTGGATTCAAATTTGTCCCCTTAGACAAACATCCAACCCCGGTCTACAAGGTCCCCTTGGACGAAGCAACCCATGGCTGCCGACAAGGATCCTTCTGTCAGGTTGGGTCGACTACCTCCTCTGACTAAGTAGACCAGGGACCACGATGGCCCGGGACGACGGAACCATGGGATCTTGATCGGGCCCATCATCCATTCCCCCACCATCCGCTTTAAGTGCAAGAGGGTGCAATTTCTATTTTAAATATCAAATCTTTCAAATTTCCAAACTTTTAACTCAATTCTCAAATCCAAATCCAATTCCATACTCAAACCCATGCTGCTACTATATGCCAGATACACGTATTCTATACGTATCTGATCAACGACTAGCCTTAATCGAAAGTTCTCTCTCGTGATCGAGAGGGGTAATTAACTATAGGGGCTTGCGCCTATAGGAAACCAGAACTCAGATCATAAAGTCCTCGCAAAATGAGGGCGAAATCTCTGGGTAGTGTCTTATCTACAAACCCATCTGCCTTCCAAAATTTACCCCGGAACTTAGTTCAGTTAAAACTCCCTCGCCGAAAGAAAAGAAATCGCGCGATGCGGAGGCCGGGGCCGAATTTTCGGAGCCCACACCCGATGATGAAAATCTTCCCTTCTCCCGACAAAATGAGCGCCCCTCAAGTCATTTCCCAAACTCATCTCCTCTCTAGAAAGTGGCTCTAGAGGTGGCATGTCGTCCTCTCCCCGAATGACCTCCACTTCCGGATTTCTCCTCCCCCTAAACGGGTTCGGATTCCCTTCTACTTCATGGCCTCCGGTGGTCCCTTGTGCTTCCGATGTCGTAGGATTGGTCTTCAACTCAAACAGTTTCTTCAACATTTCTTCTATCACTGTGAATTTTCCCTCAATCCTTTCATTGTTTGAGGTGATTTGGTTTTAAAAATCAAAAATTTTTTCCTCCAAATCTGACTTTAGTTGCCCGATCTCGCCTTCCAGTACTTCTACCTTTTTCCCGGCCATCTCTCTTCCCACGGATCACAAAGATCTTCTTCCGATTGTCAAAAATCCGCTGAAATTTCCAAATTTCAGCCGCCGAAGGTCCCAAATCAACGCTCTGATACCAATTTGATAGGAAATACTTGAGTTCGCAAGTAACCCTAAGGTAATACTTGAGTTCGCAAGCAAACCTAACCCAAATCGGTGAACAAACAGCAGCCAAATGGCTGTCCACAGCAGGAAAACAACAGAAATCTGCTATTTACAGCAGAAAATACAGCACTAGTCCGGGAAAATCTGAGAGAAAACTCAAGAAAAGACTTGTATTCGACTAGACGATGAATAAAATAGCAGGAAACAATTGATCCTCAATTCGAGAGGAGGATCGATCTCTCCCAAATCTCTGGCAACGCCAAGAGCCCAAAGAAAATCTAAATCTAAGAGATCTCAAATTTCAGCCAAATTCAAGATGATCAAACCCTAGGAAAATCAACTATTTAATGCATACAAATCAAAAGGAAATCCCTAAACAGTCCCTATATTCAAATTTCCCTTTCAAAACCCACAAAAAAGCTTCCTAAAAAGCTCTCCTTGAGCGGACGGGCCGCCCGATCTCCGCAGGAGGCGGAGATCCCACGGTTTTGCGAAAATGCCGGTCCCGTGCGGACCGGCTGGACCGGTCTAACACTATCTATCGGAATCAAACCTGGAACAAAGAAATAAACCACATCTAAAATTATGACAGCTAGAAAAAGCAATAAGGCCAACTAATTCACCTTCATCATGCTGCTGCAGAATCTTAGCTTTTGAATCCATCATGTTTTCACGCGATATGATCGTCTCATTATACCTGCAGTTTAATTCCGCCAAATATTTATTCATAACATCTATCTTCTTGACAAGTGAAGCCACCGTCATCCCATTCTCCTTCGCCTCCTCCATTACATTTGCAACTGTCTTCATTTCCCCATGCTTCCTTAGAATCTTTGCTAACGGTCTATCTGAATTATAATCATCATCATGAGCAATCCACCCATGAATCCCAATTAAGTTGGCACCTTTCTTCTCTTTCCAGTCCTTCTTCCACATCCTCTTCAACTTAAAGTGATTCTCAAATGCCATTGCATCCCTGAACCCTATTGTATCCCTATTAAACAAAATCACAGCCTCACCTTTCATTGAGACAGGGTCTCTCACAGGAGAAGCAATGACATCTACTGGATTAAACTGTGTAAATTGTTCTTTGAGCGAAGCATATTCATCTTCCATAGGCAAATTGACAAGCATTCCCATCCAAGGCCAAAGAAAGAGCTCATCAGAGCTGGAATTCAAGCTGGATGATTTTGGCTCTGCTATAGGTGCAGTATTAGTGGGCTCGACAGCAAGACCGATATCAGATTGGAGGAATTGAGAAAAAATGAGGTCATTAGGCTTCTCTTTTGCCTTTTGAGACGTGCAGGAACCTCTTCCAATTGAGTGCTGAAGGAGATCTTTGTACCGATAGTCCTGTTGAGAAAGCTCCATTTTTAAGTAATGGCCTCCATATTTTAGGCTTTAAAGATAATAGACATTCTATATCATTATTTAATAAATTAAAATTAAATCCAAAATTAATTTAAACCTTTTGATGAACAAGAGCGAAAGTTCTTTTTCAACTGACTTTTACATTAATTAAGAAGATAATTCAATCGTTAAAAGATAAAATAATACGTAAACAAAATTAGAATACATACAAAACAGATAGGATAACTGACTTGCTCCTTTTATGTAGCTTTAGATTTAAATATAAAAATAATTTCTCCAATCATTAAAAAAATTGAAAAAAAATCAAAATTTAACTTCATTTTAAATTGGAGCTCTCTCTTTAGGCTTTTAAAAATGGCTGTGGGTTTTAAAAGCACTCATAAGCTCAGATGATCCTTCTGTGACTCGTTTGGAGTTTAAGGAAACAGAGCAGCATGGGGTTCAAAAGTAGCCAAATACAATCCCAAAGATTTTCCCTAGGGACAAGAGATGAGTTGGTCATATTATATTTTAATTCTAGGGTGCAGAGGTCTCACATAGGTGTGTAATCCTATGATTAATTATATCCCAAACATGATGCCTCAGAACATTCTCAATTAAGGACATCAATTTCCTCAAACAAGCAACTATGCTTATGGCTGGCTACATGAATACATACGAGGCCCTCCTAGAAAAGACAAATTGTATCGATCCTGATTGGCAACTCGTCCATAAGTCATCAAACTCCTAATTAAATTATGAATGAAGTTGATCAATGGTCCCAAGACTTCAGAAGAGGCTTTTTCACTATGCCTTGATGATTAAGAAATAGAGTTGTTGATTAGTCTCCAACCAAGTTAACTATGACAACACTTCATTTCATTTGTATGGCCATGTGGCTCAACATTTTGGTAACATATATGTCAAATCTGCTAATATTCTCTAGCGGTTCCTGGAGTGGCAAACCTCTAAGCACTATGTCAACTTTCAAACTTAGCTCGGTTGTTTTCTCCAATTGCAATTTGGAATTTTCTCTTGAGACTAGACACTAACTGATGCAGGACTACATATGCAATGTTTAATACATTTAGATTTTACACAACTTATGATTAGAATAATTCAAGAACAAATTTACTGGCAAATTCAAACAACGAAATAAAGCAATTAGTGGTTACCCGCTTAGGTTTAAAATCACATGGTAGGAATTATGAAACTTCCAAAATAAGTAGGAAAAATAACAAAACAAATAGTAGTAGTTTTCAAATTAATCCCTAGTCTAACAATGAGAATTAGGATGCATCGAGGTGCACTCAAACCCTACGATTACTAAGCTAAAGAAAGAGCAATGCGGAAGAGTCCGTCGTGACTGCAATCAAACCAAGGAGAGTTTAGACTAAAAGGAATAAGATGCAAGGGGAAAGAGAAACCTTCGCTAGGGAGAGGTGGAGATCCTCCACTCGATGCCTTCGAAGTGTTCGTCGATAGCTTCCACCAAAGTATCTAGGATCCGCTCCAAGTAATCTTCAACGGTATGGTCAATCCTCGGATTCACGTCGAAGGTGGATCGTAGGATGTCGGTGAATCCGTCGTCGTCCCAAGTTATGCTGTATTCAGTTTCCGGATCCGCCATTCATGGGTGCTTGGTAACAAATCTCCTCTCCGAAATTCGAGAACAATTTCAGCTTTTGTTCCCCAAAATCTGAGAGAATTCAAATTTCTTTCTTGAAAGAGAAATACAGTTTGGGAGAGAGGATGGGTTTTAGTACTCCAGTGAGGTGTTGACTGGGAAGAGAGGTGGTGGGGAGAGAAGTAACCCAAGAGGGGCCTTTGACTGTTTCGGCCAATAGCAGATTGGCTTTCCAACTCTTTCCCAAGATGAGCAAGTAATGTGGACAGATTTTGAGAAAATCTGTAAGGAGATTGGCGGGAATACGAGGAGAAATTAGGGAGTTAATTCCCAATTCCCCTCTACAGATCAAATACTTCCTTCGTCCTCCTTCTCTTGTGGATATGATCTCATCACTTAAGACTGCCTCCACTTGCTCTGCCATGGGAAATTTGGGAATATCTGGTAGTGGGGGCAGGTTCGTGAACTCACAAGGTGGGTTCACACAAGGCTGCTTTAATAGTGGATTTGGTGGGTTAAAATCAGGACCTTCATATGTCACTAAGTCTTCTATGTTAAAAGAGGGATTTATATTGAACTCTGCAGGTAGATCTACTATATAGGCATTGCCGTTAATTTTCTTAAGTATTTTGAAAAGTCCAGCACTCTTTGCATGCAATTTCTTAACTGTTCCTGGAGGGAACCGTTCCAGACGAATCCGCACAATCACAGAGTCACCAACCTCAAAAGTTTTAAATCGACGTTTTAAATCTGCATGTAATTTATATTCATAATTATTCTTTTCAATTTGTTGTGCAATATCCTTATGAAGTTTATGCAAATGAGATGCAAATGCTGATGCAGACTCAGAAATCCTATACCTAGAACTCATGGGTATCAGGTCTAACGTTGTCTAGGTTTGAACCCATATACAATTTCAGAAGGACTAAGACCAAGGGTAAAAATCACTGAATCAAGGTAGTCGAGTCCAACTGGAATACGATCAGATAGGGAGGCTCCCAGGGCTAGATCTAGAACATATGACATGCCTCTAATCGGGGGTAATGGATTGGGAAGAGCATCAGGATGGATCTCAACAAGTTTACTAGGTATGAACTGACTTTCATGAGGGACTGATTCGTCAGACTCAGTGGGAGTCTCACGATCAACTAAGGTGTGTAAAGGAATGCTCTGGGCTATGACGGATATCAGGTTCAGTCCCTTCTTGGCTTTGACAGGGTTGGATTCAGGATCATCCGAAACCCGAGGCTGTGATGGCAAAAGCTTGATCTTTTTACCATCATGTTCAAACACGTTGACCATAGATGTGAACATCGTTATCAAAAAGCCAGGGGCGTCCTAGAAGAATTTGTCCAACATTCATGATCAACACATCACACCAAATATTCTCCTTATAGTCAACGAAGGAGATAGGTATGAAGCTACGTTCCTTTACCTCCAAGGAAGTGGTGTTGACCCAAGCTACCTTATAAAGGCTGGGGTGGGGAACGGCGAATAGACCAAGCTTAGACACCATGTTGGAGGAGACAACATTGATGCAGCTGCCACTATCCACGACGACTTTACAGTTCTTATCCTTGATTTTAGTGTAGGTGTGAAAGATCGTAGTCCTACGCCAGTCGTCGGTGGTAACGGGTTGTGACAGTGCACAGCTCGCTACGCGGGTGGGAGAAGTGTCAATTTTCTAAATGTACTGGATGACAGCAGTGTCGTCATCCTCCTCAAAGAATTCACCATTATTGTCCACTTGGTGAATCTGGTCGATTTCGGGATCGAATTTGGCTTCAGTGATCTCTTCGATAATCATGACTTTATATGGACTAGAGCACTGAAAGGCGATATGCCCATACCCTTGACATCTAAAGCATTTGGTCCCGGGGTTAGATCGATGGGTATCCGGAGTGGGAGGCTTACTTCTAACATCAAGACGAGTGGGGAGACCAGACGAGGGTCGGGTAGTGCTCCCAGGGGTCGACTGGGCAGTGGGGGTGTAAGAGTTGGAACTACCAGAAGGTCTGTAGGAAGGCCTCGAGTCATGTGAACGGCTCGGGTGCTATGAACGGGTCCCTCTAAGTCAAGCACCAGGCTATAGGCATTCTCCAGTGTAGTGACGTTCCGGGCAAACAGCTCATTGCGAAGATCCTCTCGCAACCCGGTTCGAAACATAGACAAGATTTGTGCGGGGGTGGTAGAGGTCTCCCCCTTGCATCAAATCAGATAGTCATTGAAGGAGGCGATGTACTCCTTAACTGGTTTATTGCCTTGAATCAGCCTATTCCACCTATCCAATAGTCGGGGGAAGTACGAGGGTGGCAAGTACTTCTTCTTAAGTTCCCGCTTCATGGATAGCCAATCGGTAATGGGGTAATCGTTCCTAGCTTCCCTAAGGCTCTCTAAGTTGGCCCAAAACTAACTCGCCCTACCCGTGAGCTTCATCTCCGCAAAGCTGACATTCCTAGCCTCAGAGATGTCATACCACTTAAAGAAACTGTCCATACCTTTGACACAGTCCAGGAAAAGCTGGGGGTCAAGTGTGCCATCAAAGGTAGGAGCGTCGATTTTAATATTTTTCATAAGTGGTATATTAGGATCATGACGTGGGTCATGTCCGTGGTAAGGTGCTCGATGATTGGCATGATGCTACATCTCATCCAAGTCTAGATCATGACGTGGGTCATGTATGCGGTAGGGTGCTCGATGATTGACACGATGTTGCCTCTCATCGGGGTAAGTATCATCCTCATTCATAGAAGGTGGTCTAGATGGGGTGTAGAGAGTAGGGTGGTCTCTAGCTCGCTCAAGTGTATCAAATCTCTCAGTGGTGTTCCAACAAAGCTTAGCTAGGTCGACTTGGTTCTCTTTGAGTTGTTAGCTAATATTGTTCATTTGGCCTATCAAGAGGTCTAAAGTCCTTCCTAGTTGTTCCGGGTCCATTCCTAAACACAATGGGGTACTGGGAAGGCTTCCTAGGAAGTGGACAGCAAACTAGGGGATGGAAAGACACTCTAAAATGACCCTATATGGTGCAGGAAATTCAGGGACAGAAAATAACACTAAGGTACTAAGTCCCCCTAGCAAGTAGTGGGGTTGAACAACTAAGGACAGCACCTAAACACTTGAAAGAAGACTCTAAAGCTTGCTAAAATGATGCAGAATTTTCTGGATAGCACGCTCAAAATGAAGTTTAAAATTATTTTAAAGATGCTATGCATGCAAAAAATTTAAAACAATGGTTAGGCAACACCCTAGGAAGTATTCTAGAATGAATTTCCTAGTCTAACCATGCTCTGATACCAGATGATGCAGGACTACATATGCAATGTTTAATTCATTTAGATTTTGTACAACTTATGATTAGAATAATTCAGGTTGGCTTTCCAACTCTTTCCCAAGATGAGCAAGTAATGTGGACAGATTTTGAGAAAATCTGTAAAGAGATTGGCGGGAATATGGCGAGGGAGTTAATTCCTAATTCCCCTCTACAGAATTTGGAAAGTGAATAATGGCTTGGGCTTAAAAGAATTTCGGTTGGCAAGAGAGAGGAATTATTTCCAAAGAGGCTTAGTCTAAAATTAGCAAATAAATCCTATTTATCCATACAGGGGGCCGGCGGCTTTCAAAACAAGGGAGGGGATTTCGGGAAGGGATTTGGATTGCCTAACTTGGGATTTAGGATTTAGGAAAGCAGTAAATAAATCCAAGGTGAATTTTGAAATTCAAAAGAATCAATTTAGTAACTTTCCAAAAATAGAATGCGTAAGTTAGGAAAGATTTTGAAATTCAAATTTATGGGATTTGAATTTCAAACTCACCCAAGTTGTCTCAACCCAAATTAGGAAATGAGGATGGCAAGGGAGAAAGGGGTTCACGGGTTGGGTAGGGAGCCGGCGAGTGATGGGTGGCCGTGGGCTTGGGAAGGTGGAAAGGGGCTTGGGTGGGGAAAGTTAGCCGGCGGTTTAGATGGAGGGGAGAACAAAAGGAAAACTAATAAGATAACAAACCACGAACCCGGCCGTTTCCAAGTTTGGTGGGTGGTGCACAAATCTCCCTCTCCTAGGGATCTCTCTCCATTAGAACTCACAGGTTCTCACAATGCTCATGCAAGAGGAAAATTTTAATAAGCAATCATTCATTAACATGAAACAATAGCAAAGGGCTATATATAGCAAAGTACAATGGACTCAAAGAAATAAAAGACTCAATTGCCTTTTGGGCTCATACAAGACACATCCCATTAAAGGGGTACAAATGGAAAGACCAAAAAACAATAAGCAAATAAAAATACATAAATAATGAAATAACAAAAAAAACTCAGAAATACAAAGACTCGATCATGGTCGTAGATCGGCGACCACGTCTCTGATAAACCTTCCACGATCTGATGTCCCCATCACTAACTCTCGTTACTGTCCATAGAATCTAAACATATTATTGTTGTTAGTGCCTGGTAGACCTAGCGCATATAACAAACCTTTGACTCTATGTTGGACATTGAAAGCTTCTTGTATTACTTTAGAGTTCCTAGTGAATCTTCACAAGGTGAATAAAAGAGGCACCCCGACCTTAGGCATCATGTGATTTGGTGGTGGAGTCTCCTACTAAATAGTTAACCATAGTTCAGACTCTATCGGGAGGCACTAAGCTTGTCACTTCAATTATACATTGATTTTATCCTGAGATACTTGAAATTTGTTTTGATGTGCCTCAGCTCCAAAAACAATTACACCCAATTGCTAATTCAACTAGCGACAGAGAAAGTCAATCATGCAATTTTTAGAGCTCATGAAGATCTCTCCTCCATTTTTCTCTCTCTAGCACACATAAATTCATAACTCAACCTGGACAAAACCAACAGGCATTTTATCTCGATCCCAAACCTTGATTGTCGCTCCAATACAAGTTGTTCTATTGTGGGGGCAGGGTGCTCATTGGCTCTGATTCTCTCCTACCCACAATCTCCTTTCATAGAATCTTCCAAAAGCAGGTAGTTGCACAACCCTTTTGTGTCCCTTTGGCTTCACATTTGAAAGCACTTTGTATATTTTTTAAGACAAGATCTGGGATCCAACCTTACAACCACAACTAGCCTTGAGCCAATTAACTATTGGTGTTTGGGGCCATTTGGGCAATCGATGAAACATTTTCTTCTTCTTTAGCTCAAGAGTAGAAGTGATGGGGACATCAGAGTTCGACACGTGTACCATCGCCGACGGCGCAGATCGACGGCTACGATCCAGAGCCTCTACTTCTGAGTTATTTACAGCTTATGTCATGTGTACTTCTTTAGTTTTCCTAGTTTTCCCCTGAGGGCATTGTTCTACTTATGTGGCCTAGAGGGCGTTTATGTCTTTTCATATTTTTCTTTATTTGAGCCTCCTTATATGAGGCATGATGCATTGTAAGAATTTAGTTTTGATTGAATGAAAATTATCCCCTTGTTCTCTTTGTGAGTGCATTTCCCTTTGATCTCTTAGTGAGTTCAAAGGGAGAACTAGATCTCTTAGTGAGTTCTAGAATTAGTCCAAGCTTATTGTGTGGAAGTAGAGTCGTGAAGAAATATCGAGGTAAGAGGTTCCAAAGTCAGAGAAAACCGCAACTCTCTTCAGTTTTTCTCTTCCCTCCCTAGTGCCGCCGACCCCCTTGGGATCTAGCCAGGCCGCTGGCTTCACAGCCCAGCCCGCTCCCTGCAAGTTCCTCTCGCCGACCTGCCCAGCTCCACCCGCCGACCCCTCCTCCGGCCAGCAACCGCCGGCCCACCCTCAGCCGCCGGCTCCTTTCCACATTGCCGCCGCCTCCTTTTTCCCTCCTCTTTCAATTTTCAAAATTCTGAATTTTAGGAGTTTCTATGGCCATTAAAGGTTTCCTAAATTGCTCCCTTGATTATTGCAATCCAATAAATTAGAATTGAGTTTGAATTTGAAATTCAAATCCAATTCAATTAATTGCTTTAATTAAGAAACCTCCTATTACTATTAAAACTGAAATTTTAATTTCAGATTTTGCTTAAATTCTGAAATTGATTTTTGTGGTCCCCACTCGCTTAAACTGAACTCCTCCCTCTTTTCTCTCTATGGCCGGCCCCTTCATTGGGCCCCTTTCTCTCTCCTAATCACCTCATTAATCCCACAAAATCAGCCCCCAAATTCCCTCCCTTGGTTTTAGTGTAGGTGTGAAAGATCCATCCCATTAACCCCTCCAAAATTAATTTTTCTGCAGAAATTCCTGCACCCTTATTTGGATTCCCACCTTGGCCAAACCCCTCTAACCCACCTAATCTTGGCCGTTTCTCCTCCAACGCCCGAGCCACTTCTCCCCTCCACTTGAGAACGTCTCGCGGCGACCACTCACTCTTGCCGTCAAGAATGTATGGAGGAACCCGAATGGAACTTCGGGTTTGAGTACGACAACCGCGGAAGGGTTAATATTCTCCGATCACCTTTCTTCGACGTCGGCTTCGACTTTGACTACACTGTCGAGGAATACTTGGATCGGATTCTACCACCAATAGTGGAGTCCATCGATGACCACTTCTCCGTCTACACATGGATCATTGAAGGCCGTCCACCCACTCCTCCGAATCCGGCTCCCTCCCCGGCGACAAGTCCTCTCAAGATCACTCGCCTATTAGTAGCGTCGCTAAGCCTACTTATGGTTCTATTCCGCTAGCCACCACTATAAATATGAGTGACGGATCTTAAGGTGAAGGATTTCAATTTTAAATTTGGGGCTTTGTTATTCTTAGCCATTTGCACTACTTGAATTATTGATGTTATTTTGAAAGTCCTCTAATCTCTAAATGTGATTTCTTGTCATTACTTAATTTATCGTCATCTAATTCGTGAACTCAACTTGATTAAGCAAAGAGTTTTGGTAGCAAGTTTTGAATCAATACTTCTATGATTTTTCTATGTGCAATTCGCAATTCATCGCATGATTGATTCACATCAAGAAGTAGCAGAGGTTGCCGGTGAAAAGAGAGGAAGCATCATCATCAGTTTGATTCTTCTGGGTCCTAGCCCTCGTCCTCTTGATCTCTTTCAAGGTCTATTAAAGGTGGAGACCTCAATGCCGTGCTTCAATGGAACAAAAAAGAGGATAAATAAGCATACAATTGGGATGGTGGCAGTCCGAGTGTCAAACTGCATCATCATCTTCTTCTTCACCATAAGAGATCACCCAATAATGGGGAGAAGAGAGAAATTCGTTGCAAGTTAGCCATCACAACATTAAACCTTTTCACCTAAGTAGGAAAAGGAGTAACATTAAGACCCAAAGCTAAGATACTAGGGTTATTCTTTTGAGCGCTTGCTCTTGTAGTCTGTGGAGGGCAGAGGTCTTTATCTTTAAATGGTGCCGATCTAATTATCACTAAATTGGGTTCAATGAAGAGTAATCACCAAATTTAGGTCAATTAAGTTCCAATTGATTGAACTGAGTGTTGGCCAAGAGTAATAGATTAAGCTCAATTGGAAATTGCTAGCTTACTTAGGCTTCACCCAAATCATCAGGCTTAATTAAGCTAGCCATTGTAGTTAACCCAAGTAATCAATTGGGTTCTAAATCATTTTGATGGTTCAACCGGGTGTATAAAGCTTGAATAGAGTCCCCAATAGAGATGGTTGATTGACCTATAAAGAAATTCATCAGGCTTGATCAAGATTTAGTTGGCTTAACAATATCATTTTGGGTTGCACTAAGTCTGATTAGGAGCCAACGAAATGAGTAAAGCTAATTTGAGGAAATCAGGATGTACTAAGATCCATCAGAAACAGAGAATGGTCAGCAATGATTGCACCATAACAAATAGGAGCTAAAAGGGTTGATTATGAATACTTAAGAAGTGAACAAGTCAGGGATGTGATTGGATCCCTCTAGAGCACTTTTAGAGGTGATTAGAGCACTTTTAGAGGTGATTACGTCATTAATATATAGTATAGAGATCCAAGATTAGATTTATACCTCAATTTGTCCATTGTTTTCAATGACTTTAGAAGGCTGCCATGATGGAGTACAAATTTCCACATCCCAGCTAGAGCACAATCCTGAAGTTTTCATAACAACATCTTCAGCTGAAAACTTCTTACATGCACTTTCAAAAGGCTTGATATCAAGATCACCCATTCTTTTTATTCCAATAAGAGTAGGACCTTTCAACATTTTCGTAAGATCCTAAAAGTCATAAGATAAAAAACTTAAAAAATAGCACAAAATAATAAGAAAGAGAATACTGGAGAACAAATAAGTCACTTACCCCGATTATTTCTACACGAGCTTCACATAGCGTTTGGTTGGCCATGCGCTCCATCAAAAGAGTGTCCTGCAACTCTTCAGTACCTTTCTTCTCTTCAACCCTTTGTTTATGAATTTTGTCTACTAACTTGTAAATATCTTCTTCCCCATGCAAATAATGCTCTATAACTTTTACTTTACCTTTCAACTGAGCAATTTCAAATTCCAACTTTTGTTTTTCGACTAGTTCTCTCTCTAACTGATGTATTCTTGCAAAAGCAACCTCTTTCTCTCTCTAAACCATAGTTGGGCATTCCAAGGATCAGATTTTTAGGATAAAATTAAAATATAAATTACAACCAGAAAGCATCATGTATAGTTAGATTACCTTCTGTTCCTCCATAAGCTTCATAGAGTCTTCATCAGCTGTATCTTTCTTAAGGGTAGCCGATTCATGGCTACAGTTCTCCATAGCAGTCTAAGAAATAACATGTCAGTATCAGATTGAAATTTCATTAGACTTTCGAAACAATAGAGGCTGGCACAAAAACATTCCTCAACTGACCAAAATAACCATGAACATAACAGCTGTTTACCCTGAAAATAACTTGTAGTTAGGTTACCAAAAGCACAACAATAAAACTAGAAGCATGTAACCGCCAAGAGATATAATTAAAAGAACAACTGAATATGTAGCATGAAATCATTATCTACGATAATTCATATCCCTCGCCTTAAAACTAATGTAAATATCTATGTGGCACCCTGCCATCATGTTTGATGCAATACAATAAGAATTGGTTGACCAATCAACCAATTTAACCCTAACATAGTCAATTTCCCATAGGTAAATTACAATGAGCTACAAATAAATTGAAATGAATAAATTTTTTAGCTTTTTTTAGAACCCTAATCCATTTAGACAGAATTTGCTTTTTTATTTTTATTTTTTATCATATTAACTGTAATAAAGGTACGAATAATCTCAAACTTATTTCAAGTAATAATGAAAATGAGAATATCATCTTTAGGGTTTATTTTCCTTTATATTTACAAGTTGAATGAACATGCAGATAAGTGAATGATTTATAAATGAATTATTTGATGAGACCACTGATGGTTAATTGCTTCTTCTTCCCTTATTCCAAGTTGTTTATGAAAAGTTATCTTCCTTTTCCCACCACATTCAAGTTAATTTCAATAATGCAAATTATCTGCTTGCACTCCTTCCTCTAAAGGTATCTTCCTACCTGTCTAATTGAACAAGGAAAATAATCCATTAACCCATCCAACAATTGATATCAAGTGAGGTGTGAAATTATTTTCAAATCCTAACTCAAATTTAAGAGTAAAAATTCACAATTCCTTCATTTACAGTCCCTTGGCTGATTCCTGCCCGTCCCCTAGTTTTGCAACCACTCCGACACCCTTATTAACAAAAGAAAGAAAAAAGATAAAAGAAAAAAAAATAAAAAAAGTAAGACAAAAATTAACGGCGTCTGTGAAAGTAACCCCAATCCACATGAAACCTTTTGCTACCATAGAAACCCCGTATAACATAAACCCATCTAATTATAAGCCCAATTCATGTAAACACTATTACTGAAAAGGCTTTTCTTGCAACTGCCTCATTCCCTGTAAAACATTAATTCCGCAAACCAAGCATGAGCCCACACAATTTTATTTTTTTTATTTTTGATTATGATGCGACTCAGCAATTTTCACATCCCTCCTACAAACATGCATCTAGGCGACCGCGATCTCATTCACATTCTTCCCAATCAAATCTTACTCCCTATAATCCCTTTAGCAACACTACTATCCTACGCCCAAAAGCCTCCTTTTTGGCCTCCACACCTACATAAAGCCACCTCAAGTTATTGGCTTTTTTTTCAGCAATCAAATAACCACCTTGGAACTGCATCATTCCATGTTGATCTCTTCTCACAATCTCTGCCGACAATTGTCAAGCAAAACTAACCAACTATGTAGTTCTTTTCCGCTTTCCTCCTCATTCAAGATAGTTTCAGTAATTCAATTTGAGGATTTGTGATTCTTCTGCACAAGATTGCTTACCCCTTATCCAATCAAACAAGGAAGATCATTAACCCCTACATCAAGCATAGCTTCTGGATTAGGATAACGGTCACCCAAGTGACCATTGTACATAATAGAGCACTTATGCCAACAATGAAGATAAGAAGCCGCACAAAAAGTATCCTTTTAACAAGCTTGTCACCCACCCAATATCAGTTGTTTATTGAATGGATTTGACAAACACTATTAAAGCACATCTCTTTACCAACAAAACTAACAAATAACTAATGTTAACCCTCTTGTCAAAATCTTAGAATTTAATTAAAAAGTGGTTTCCCTAATTTATATATCTTGACATATTGTAATGATGTTCTAGTTATAGTGTCTAATAATAAAAAATAACAAGAATGAGGTTCGAAGTTCAAAAAGAATTTAGAGACGTATAAGCAGAATTATGCTAAGTACAAAAGAATAAGGAATGGCATTCTCAACAGGATGAAGACAAGCACAAAATCACACAAATGCATAAGAATTTATGCGTTCCGTGATGCAACCTACATCTATTATAGAGACAGAGAAGGGATTTATTTGGATTATGACGGTAATCTACAAGTTCACACTAATCGCAAATGCTAAGTAAATAAATGGCCTCAACAATGTTTTTAGTTTCATTCCATAGTTTTGACGTTTTACTTCGCGATCTTCTGATTTCACTTTTAGGCTATTTGTAAAAACCTGTTTGTGGCGATGTGACCAATTTAAATGGTATGTATTCATTTTTACTATAATGTTCATGCTTTGGTTAAGCTTTCGTGGCTGGTCTGGCGCTTGATCATCGAGTATGAATAAGCATTAATTGTAATTGCCTTGTCTATGTTAAGACCTTGCAGTTCATGCAGTAGGAAGCAGTAATGAAATTGTTATCTGTCTCTGAGGTATTTGGCTTAAAACAACAAGAATAAATTGTCATTTTGGTGGATGATGTCTTCTGTGGTTCTTGCAGTTTCACACTTCAGTTCTTGTGACGGTTCCTATAGTTTTTGTCCCTATAGCTTTCACTGTTCATCTCTTATGCAATTACTGCAGTTCCCAATCATTGGTTCATGTAGAAAACTCATGTAGCTTCTGAAATGTATCTTTATAAATTGCATGTTTCAATCGTGTCTTGCAATTTGTGTTGAACTAATGTGTTTTATGTTAAACCCCATCCATCGAGTCTAGAAATATATCATAGAAACCCTACAAGATGGTGGGTTGAAAATTAAAAATTTATTTTCAAAAAGTATAAATTTTAGTTCAATAATATTTTTTTTGCTAATAAGATCATCAGAGAATTTATATTTCATGGCACTTATTAATTTATCCACCAAAATGTAAATACAATTTAAATACTACAATAATTCATCCAAAAAATTCACTATTGAATTAACTAAATATCATCTAACCTTAATTAACTTTCAATAATATACCTAAAGCATGAGTCTAAAAACTCTCATCTGGATGATGCGCAATTAATAATTTGAAAAACATAAAATAATAGGTGCAATTTTGTATAAAAAAACAAACTCGATGACTTAAACCCATTGAGTACAGTATAAATAGAAAGTCACAAGGCATAAAAATGATCAATGAAAAAGTAAAAATAAATATTATACCATAACAATTATTGGTAATGTATAAAATAATCAGATTTTGAAATATGGTAATAATTTAATGGTGCATATTATGCAGTAAATTTCATAAAAATTTATATACAAACTTATTATCATTGTGTTCAAATGCAAAAATATCCACTTGCATGTATGTTGTATTTCTACATCAATAAATGACTCAATACACACACACATACACACATGTTTTTATTATGATATCCTGAAACCAAGAAGATCAACACAAACCAATAAAAATCCAATAATTTCCAAACGAGTTGTCAATTTGTGTGGACCTGTCGGCTCAAACAACATCCAAAAAAGTTGAGCCAACAATACATGCATCATGCACACAAGAATATATTATATAAATTTTCTATTAAAATACAAGTTCTTAATGAAGATTATGTTATGATCAAATCAGTTACACATCTACAAAATTCATAATTTATATGGGAAATAATTATGTATCAATATTCAAATCAATAATAATTTCATAAAAATTTGTGCAATGATTAACAAGGCAAAACTAACTATCACATCATATCAATATAATCACTAGAAATATTATGAATAAATAAAGCATATTCTACAGTATATTATTAATAATTAAAGAACACAAACAAATTTTTAAAAGAATTCATCTTTACTAAGGAAGAATATTCTTATCCCTTAACCAGTAAAAAGTCGCATACCTAATAGAGACCATAGATAGTTCAACCTTTCAATCAAAATGCTCATCTTGTCACTCCAACACATGGTACTCCACAAACCCTAAATGAAATAAATCTAGGTCTATCATACACTCAAATATTAAAAAATAGATAAAACCAATTAAAACATATCCTTATACTCGATGATTTCAAGTAATCTGTCTAATTTATACTCCAGATTTAGCCCAAAAGTAATCACTAGCTCTCTAGTATCTTCATCATATAATATTATTAACAATAGGCTTACAAAACCATCAATACACCCTCATTCAAATTAACGATTTAGTTATAGAATGCGTTGCATAAATCCTGTTAACCTAGTATAAAGACATAAAAATGCAAAAAATAAACTTTAAATTTTCATTTAGGGATTATTGCATATACATATATTTAGTATAAAGTGTAAATATTTTAGTAGTATCGTTTCAACCGACATTAAGCATATAAATGAGCATTTTCCCAAAAAAAAATGTATATCTAAATTAGCAGTTTTAAAACTGGTTTGAGTATCAACTCAATTAGCTTTAGATCCATCCTAATACATCTCTATATAACACCACAAAATTTCCCAAAAGAAAATTATGGTCGAAAGTTTTTACCTAGCTGCTGTAAAAAAGAAGATGATGAAAGTGTAAGATTAGGTAGGAGGAGAAGATATCAAAGCTTGTTTCCCCTCCCTTCTCTTCGCATCCTCTCAATCGATTTGTTGAAGCCTCCGAAGCCATCGAACTGGAGTTCTTCCTCCATCTTGGTCACACATTGCACGCCCAACGAGTAAACGTTCATCGCTCTTGGTTCTGACTTGCTTGCCTCTGCTCTTGCAGATTTCCACAAGTTCACTCGCAGGTTGCAACGTTCGCCCTAGGCTCCGACCCCATTCGCGACTTGGGCTTCGTTGGGATGATTACGTACAAAAATTTCGAAGCCTTATAAGGTTCACCACTGCGTTAACAGAAGGCGAGACTCGAGAGGAACGTGGATCTTGTTCGTCGAACCAATTCGGTTGAACTTCTGTAAGGTAACACAGCCGCTTAAATAGGTGGAGTTGAATATCCATCTAAACGAGTTGAGCTCCTTTAATTTTTCAGATCTTGGGCTTGTGCTCGAACGAGACTTAAAGCTCATTATTGAGCTCAAAATTGGCTTGTCAAAACAAAAACAAAAACAAAAAAACTAAGCACTCAATTGTTGACCTCAATTTTTTAATTTTAAATTAATATTTTTTTTTCTAAAAAAATTAAAAAGATAAAATATCTTATATAATACTAATTTAAAATTAAATTTTAAATACATTTAAAATTAATCTAGTGGCTCATGCACTTACAAGCCGAGCCGCACTGTGCTTGAGCTCGAGTTTATTTATGACTTGATAAGCCTGATTAATGAGAAATGAAAGGCGTTATAATTCCAATTTTAGAAACATTGCTACTATATGCTCTCTTATTTCGAAACAATTATTACGTCCTCCGACCGGACGCAGAGGAACGTCCGGTCGGAGGCCAAATCTCACCAAAAAACGAGTTGTACCGAGCAAATACCGAGCAATACCAAACAATAACGAGGAATACCATCATTTGAAGACCCAATACCGAGTTATACCAAGTTATACAAAAGTTGTACCGAATTTTTCCTAGAAAAACTCGGTACAACTCAATATTTCTCGGTACAGCTCGGTATAACTCGATATTGGTCTTCAAAGAGTGATATTTCTCGTTAATATCAATTAATACCTAGTTGTACCAAGCAAATACCGAATTTTTTTGCAAGATTTTACCTTTAACCGGACGTTCCTCTATATCCTTACACCGAACGTAATAAAAGTTCCTTATTTCGAGAGTGGTTGACCATAAGCTTTCTACTTGGAAGTATGGGGATGATATAAGAGCTATTTGCCACTTTTAGTTAGGTTTTTAGGTGGATTTGTATTTGATTTTTTGGCCACGCTTTTTTTCCAGAGGGGATTCTTTTTGAAATTTTGGTTTGGATTTCACGGTATTCGACTGCTTTAAAGGCATTCATGCAAACTTTTTTTTTTTGGGACATTTAGGCTATTTAAGGCAAACTCACACACACAACGCATACACATAAACTCGAACCTTGAACCTCTTAGTTGGAAGCCTAAGCTCTCAACCAATAGGCCAAGGAGAGTTGTGTGTCATTCATGCAAACTAGTTCAGCTCCAACTTTTTTGTTATTTTTTACTGCTAGTTCCTCTGTCCTAGCAATTTTTTTTCTTTTTCTTTCATAGCTCAATTGTAATATTTTATTTGATTTTTTTTGGGAGGTGAGCTTGCTCACTTTATGGAGTAATGATTTCGTCAGGTTATTCGGAAACCAATAACAAAACGTCACGTTACTAAAGTGCTTGGTATTATGCTCGGTACAGACGCTCGGTACACTCGATATGCTCGATATTTTTACCGGACTCAATAAAAAATCCAGTTTATGAGTAGCTGCTCAGCTGCGTTGTTCTCATTTATAACATCATAGTTGTGTCTCTTTTTGGTGATTAATAAAGGGCTTTGCCCACAATTTTCCTAAAAATAAAAAAGTATATCTTTTTGCTTGTGAACGCAAAGGCATTGAAAGCGAAAAGGAATATTATCACATGTTTCATGATGTCATTTTTAAAAATTATTTTATATGTTTGAACTTTAGCTAGGCAGGCCTCATGGTACTTATTCTTTTATTTATAAATAAGGGAGCCCCATATTTATTCTCATTATGGCCATTGAACTCAAGTCCATATCTTGAGATAGATTTGTCTTCTATATCTTGAGATATTATGATGCACATTTTCGTGAGTTCAGAAGTAAAAAATACAATGTCTTTCATTTTGAGCCTAGGGGTTTTATCTCCATCTTCGAGATAATCTATTCATTTTGACCGTGATGCCACCTCAAAATTAGGAGAGACATTATTGTGCGCAGTTGACAGATGCCGTCCAGAGGCGTCACATCACTATTCTGATATGTAATGATTCTTCTATTATTGTCGACTTGACATAGCACATCCTGATTCACCTCCGAACAATCCGGTGATCGCACGTAATAATTTATACAAAATCTAGACCTCTGGTTTCTTTTGGTTTTAGCTAGCAGGAAACCATCAGAATCCAAAGAGATATCACATGACTTTCTTGTGCCTTCAGGGTAGTAAGGCATTCCACATCAGAAAGGCTGTAATTAACAACAGGTAATGAGTACAACTTCTTTAACAAACTCAATGCCAGTAGCATTAATTGCAGCCTCATCAGCAAGAGACAAAAATCCCCAGGTAGAATGTAGAGGTCAGCAGAAACAGATTCTTTGCCCAACACAGCAATCAGTTTGTGGATTAGTGAGAATGTCCAATAAAAAGAAACGGAGTTGGGAATTACATTCATTGGTCACAGACTCACAGCAACATTGTTAAGGTCCATCGTGCTCACATTTATCTGAAGTATTCTGAGCAGCTTTAGGATGGGTTGAGGACTGGTTATTTAAGGTTGCTGAAGGAAGTTGTGAGGGAGGTGATTCATTAGAATCTTCTTGAGAAACCCTGGAGAATTCTGAGCAACTTACTTATTTATCTGTTTGTGTGCTGAATTTTCGTACAAAATTAAGATGTTAAACTACATCACTCTGTACCGCCGCGAATATTCCAGGACGCAACAAAGCCAAAAAGCTCATAAAAGACAGATCAAGGTCTACCAAATCTTAAATTTAAAATGCAGGAACTATAATTGCAGTCATTGAAAAAAGAAATAGTGCGGGACTAACACAGTGCAGACTAGAAGAAGAGAACATTTGGTTAATCAAAGCAGAAAAGAAAATATTTCTAGCCCGAGTTCAATACGGCCTAGCTACTTTTTCTTCTCCTTACCTCCGTGAGCAGAGAGGATAAGAGCCACATCAATTGTTTCTTCCAGCATATGATGTCCAAAAACGCAGAAGACAAATATGGAGAGAAAAATAAGGCACCAGTCCAGTGTAATAGAGTTACCGTTGGAATTAAGGTCGTTTGCGTTTGTTTTGTTTCCACTGCTGAAGTACATATTCAATCACCTCACCTATTGAGGCTTTTCTGTCCTCTTTCAAATTCCAGAGCTCCGGTACAACGTATCTTCCACTGGGATTGTACTCGTTGAGTTCCAACAAGGCTGCCTTCACAGCATTGTACGCAACATCACCCCATTGCTCCTTCAATGAGGTCAGCATCTCATCATCTTCTCTTATTATTTCCTGCAAAAAAAAAATAAAATTTCAAACGCTATGTATAATATGGCAGAAGGAAAATCTTATCTTCCCTTTGTCTCAAGTACTTCACAAATAAATAGACATAGATATAAGCCACATGCCTAAATAGGGGTGTGTAAAAAGCCCAAAGTTTACAAAGAACTCATGTTCATGAAGCACAAACACTAACACAAGACACAATAAGGCGATATAACATAGCAGTAAAAAGTAAGAAATGATACTTTATGAATAAGATATTTCCTGTTATAAATTATTAATATAAAAAGTATAACAAAATGCTTAATATCATTATTTTTCTATAAAAAAACATTACACATATAATATCAAATATATCACATAAAAGCATAAGAATCAATAAAAGACATGATTTCGTTAATATCAACCTTGTCTACTAACAAGTATATTACCAATTAGATTAGCAACTAATTTAAAAATAACTCTTATATTATAGACAATAAAAAGAAATTAAAATTAATAGATTAACAATGAAAAAAAAAATTATTATTGATAAACAAGCTCAGAATCTTTTTTTTTTCTTGAGAAAATTAAAATATGAAAATTTGGTGCAGTTTAGAGATAAAAAAATTATTCTTCGAGAAGAAACGAACAAAAGAAAATCAAGAAAAAATCTTAGATGTAAAATTATGATTAGGGAAGGATAGTTAAAGCCATATGTAAGCAGAGAAATAGAAAAAGATAGAGACAACAAATGTCAGTGGAATTAGAAATGGCAAAGGAGCAGTGTTGCAGTAGTTTTAGTAAAGAAGGCATAATGGAGGAGCAGCATGTAGAGGGCTCAACAAGATGGAAGATTATAGAAAAGATAAGTCAGCAAGCGAACAACGGCTTATTGGATGCAAATAGATGAGGGCAAGAATGAAACCAATGGAGACCCAATGAGAGTCGAAATGGCGTTTTAACTTCTAAGAGGTGACATTGAACCAAACTAAGATATATGCCTTAACTAATAATATTGAACTGCCAAAAATGCTTCAAAATGCATCCCATTTGTCACTTCTATGTTGCGGCATGTCAAATACAAGTTCGGCTAATTTTGGGAATAAATACCTTATAAATGATTTTAAATGTTAGACATGTGCTCGGCCTATTAAGTTGCAGACCTTTACTTTCGCCCCATGAAAAAAATTGGCTACACTGACTTTAATCGCTGGGGTGCAAACTTACATATCTAAAAATGAGAGTTTCAATTATCTATAATTAATAGTGAAATCTGTAGTAGCGACAA
Organism: Dendrobium huoshanense; assembly: GCA_016618105.1. NCBI lineage: Eukaryota > Viridiplantae > Streptophyta > Magnoliopsida > Asparagales > Orchidaceae > Dendrobium > Dendrobium huoshanense. The sequence goes on from CM028358.1 coordinate 1,405,772, forward strand.
TAGTAAATATCCATTAATAAGGAGAACCTATATAAATTTCTCTTTTTTTTGTATGTGTCTACTGATTTTTTTTTTTTTTTCGCCAACATATTTGCACTGATTTTGCCTATTTCCCAACAAGTGCATGATAAAGGCGTGTTTGTGTCTAAAACGTGTCCAACACATACATGAAAGAAATACTGACGTATCCTTGTCTTGCAGACTTATTTTCCATAAATGAGCTGAGCTTTAACAAAATTTTGTTGGCCCTTTTATTAATGAGGAAAACACAAACAAGAACGTGTTAAATTATGTTCAACTCGATAACAGCTTGATGCATATAACGTTAGTTTTTTGAGACCACTCCTTGGGGGAACATAGAAGGTTTTCAACCTTTCTATATTTGTGCTTGATGAGGCAATTAAAGTTTTAACATGCGCCACCTGCATTGATATCATTTCTATAGTATTTGAGGATATATGAGAGTCACATACTCTCGTCAAAGAGATTGAGATTTTCTTTAACTTCTTGGTTATGAAGCTGGGTACCAGATCCCTTTTATTTTGAGGCACCATGGTGCTTTTAGGCTGATAGAGGAACAATTCTTCCTCCTCATTTTCATTATCACTGACAAGGTAAGGCATTGAACTGGATTGTTCTGATTCATTTTGTCTTTGGCTTTTAACTTTGCCTTACCAAGTGAAGGAATCTGACCCTTTGGAAGGTCATCATTCTTTGACCTTTGCGTTATAAATTATTTGGCATCATCATATATTTTAATCTCATGCACAAAAAAATGGTTGTTCCTCTCCATTGATTCGATGTTTTTCACCATTTCAGTTGTATTTCATATATTGGTGAAGAGTTGAAGGCAACACATCATATTCATGGAGCCACAATCTCTCAAGGAGTTTCTTATAAGAAGTGTCAAAGTCAATCATATGAAATTTTGCCTGTGTAAAGTTCTTTAAAATTTAGGGATAAAATGTTATTTGTCCTTGTTCATTGAACCTTTGGAGTAATACCGTACTTTTATTCAAGCATTGAACATCAAGAGCTAATCCTTTGAGCATCTTACGCCTCATTAAATTGACTGAGGAGTCGAGATCAATAAGAATAAAATTCAATTGAATAGTGTTATTTTTTGTAGTAACATAGAGTGGTCGGCTGTGTTCTGTTGTACCCAAGAGAAGATCATTATTATCAAAGATGATTGTAGATGTACTTTGAATATATAGAGCTTCCTTCACATTTTGCTTTGCGAAGAATACCTAATATTATTCTGAATTTTGTAAGGCTTTAATGAGCATTTCTCAAATGTCTTTAGACACGATGAGGACTTCATAAATGCTCAGCAATGTTGGTAGCTTACGGAGATGAGCTAAGACATAATAATCCACATTTACATTAGCAATCTTCATGGGTTTAGGTGAATCTGGCAACATAATAGCATCATTAAGTTGGATATTTTTCTCATGATCTTTCACCCTCTTTTAGGGGAAGAGCTTACTTTCCACTTCTTAGTTGGATATTTGTCACCTCTCTGGACGAGCCATCATCAATAGAAGAGGCTTTCAAACCCTTTTCAAATTCCTAAAAATCCTTTGATCTGCTTCCAAGCCGTGGTCATTTAGCTTTAAGAGTTATTTTACTCTTCCCGTTATTTTCATCATCAAGAAAATGAAGCTCCTCATCTGAATCAGTGAGCGGTGATGTTGTATAACATGCTTCCTAAGAGTTTTCAAATCAACCCTGTGGCTATTAAGAGGCGTACAACGTCCCCTTGTAACCCTTCCACCTCAGTGATTTATGACTCGCTAAGTTTTTATTGGAATACTATTTGCTTCATTTGACGCTCTCAAGATGTAGAGCAACCATATATTCCTCTAGCCTAACAGAGCGCCTAGGAGGTTGCTCATACTTATAAATGTAGTCAATTTACTTTTGAATCTCAGTCTTCTGCCTCATTAATCTATTCTTCTTTGATCTTCGAGATTTTGATGCAGGATTTTGCTTTCCTCCTTGATCCTTCAAGTATTTTAAAGATTTCCCTTTGTTTGGAATTGGGCACCTTCATGGCTGGATTCTTCAAAAAGAAGAGTCTAGGATCAACTTTCAATTCTAGAGTGCACTTTAAACGAATGCCCTTTATGGCTAATAAGATGTTCATCATTCGTTTGGTTTCTTTTGAGATGAAGGTTTTCCAACCACCTTCTACTTGTGGCCCTTTTCTACCCTCATCTTTTGCATCTTGACATGAGATAGAAGAGATTATATTGGTCTTTTTTCTTTTTGGATTAATTAAGACGCTATTCGAAAGAGTGAGCTCACCATTTTGATAGCTTCTTTCAACCCAATCATTGAATACAAAGCAATCTTCAATCAGATGAGTAATGATCCTATGATATTGGCAATAATTCAGATCATTGATCATACGAGCTTGTTCTAGTCGACGAGACTCTAGTAACTAAAGATCAATTTTGAGTGCAAGTTGAAAGATTTTCCCAGTACATTCTTTTTTAAAGAACTAGAGTTTGTTTATTTTCTCTTGAAGCGTAGGATCCTTTTGACCGTCTTTTGCTTGCTTCATCATCTTAGGTGGGGTTGTTGATCCCCTTTCTCCTTATCACAAGAAAAAGTGAACGTTGTATTCACTTCATCCTTTCTTGGTTCATAAGATCTAATTTGTTTTCCCCTTCTAGAGGGGCTATTGTTATAGTTATAGTTGAAGCTCCAAGTTTGGACAATCTTTCAAATTTAGCTACATGATCTAACAACTCCTAGAAGGTGTTGATCGTAGCCATTGCAATATAGGGGGTCAATTGATCATCAATATTCTTCATTAAAAGTTCTACATGATGCTTTTCAGTGAGCTGTTGCTTACATTTCATTCTGAGATTTTGTCATCTCATGCTATGTCGAGTGACAGACTCATCCTTTCTACTTCTTTCAAGAGCAAGATCTACGACAATCACCTTTTTTGTGGCACTAGCAAATCTCTTAAAAAACATAGCCTTTAATTCTACAAATGTTTCGACTAAGTCATTAGATAGCTCAACATATCATTTGAAGGTTGTACTAGTGAGGTTGCTAACAAATTGGCATAATAATGTCACATTCCCTCCAGTATTACCACAAGTAGCCTTAAATTGAGCCAAATGTTGCCTAGGATTTTGAGCACCGGCGAATGTATTAAATTTTGGTACAACATATCCTTTCAAATATTGTACCAACTCATATTTTGTAGAATATGGTCAACCATTGTTGACTAAGGTTTTAGCAGTTTTAGAAACGATAATTGCCTAAACCTTTTGATTGATAAAGTTCTCAATTTGAGCCTTAATAATCATTCAATCTTCGTTATGGGCCACCAGCATGGACTCTTGATTTTCAATTTGGTTTCCGAAGCAACTGGAACATTAGCGAGAGTAGTTTGGGTACATCCTACATTTGACACCAGATTGATAGACATTTGGACATTTCTTTGGGGATTTATTGCTTGTTGTCGTCCAGCCAATAGCTATAAGGCCAAGCTACCCGAATAGCTCTTTCATCATGCTGCTCATTTCATCAAGCCGAGTATGGAGCTAATTAATCTCCAAGTCTTTCCTCTATAGGTGAGATTGCACCTCCCGTTGTAATCTTATTACAACTTCAGCAGCCACTTCAGCCTCCTCCTGCTATTGAGGTGTTCTGTTCACAAGTATTGCCTATTCTTGGGTACCTCATATCTATACTTCATTTTGTGGATTCGAGGTTGAATTCCTGCGAGCAAACATCATTTGAATAGGCTGAACGAGGGTATGGTCCACCATTCGCACGACTTCAATAACCATGTGATCAATCTCTTATGCATCCTCAATGTTATAATATTGATTTTTATTATTAGGCGAAGCCATTCTACCCTAGAAAATCTCACCATATGTTTTGTCGGCCTTCAAGTCTTCTTTAAGTTGGGCCTGTCGTTTCCAATAAATCATTGGAGAGCCAGAGAATTCCTTGTAAACAACAACCTCCTCCCTGTTTGTTGGAGTTTTATTGGTAGGAGATCTCCTACTAGAAGATGACTACTAGTTATAATGTTGGGGTTGTCCCCTATGAGTTTTACTCTCATAGTCATCTTTAGGAAATTTTGCATGTTTAGACTCCTTTTTAACCTAAACTTGGAGACATCCTGCAGTGTTGTGCTTCTAGAGATTCGCACCAGCTATTGGGCGATGTTAATTACTTGGTTTGGCACATGCCTATGAAGGAATCAACCTTTGGTGAGGTCATCGGGGGCCTTAGATTCTAATATCTTTAAGCATAGTCTTCCTTAATAATACTGCTCTGATATTCTCTAAGGGGCTCTATCTCATATATGGACAATTGGACATTGTTCGGGGCCAAGGTGATGTTTCCCCACATCATGGTTGTAAGGAAGACATTTGACATTCTCACTATGAGGCTTCCATGAAATCTTATCCTTCCAGGAGTGAATTGAAGTTGGGTAGATGGCTTCATCAACTAACGTCTTCAATGTCCTTTGCAAATTTCTATTCTTGACAGCCTTTAATATTTTATAAATACGAGAAGATACTGACTCTTTCTTCTTTTGAGGTTGTCGTGGTCGGAGAAGTGTCTCCCAGAAGGACTTCATTATCTCACCTCTGGGATTACTCCTCTTCACCCATCTTAATGGCTCAAAGCTATTATTTGTGGGAATATTGGCCTCCACTTGAGGCAATGCTCTTGAAACATGAAGAGTAGTTTTGGGCTTCCAACTCGAAGGCGAGCATTAGCCTTTCTTTTAGCTTTTCTAGACATTTTGGTACCAGACGTGGAGGCTTTAGCATTATGCTTCCCCAGAATAAAAGTAAGCCCCTCGAGAGTTCCATTTTGGTTACTGCTTTAATTGGTTGCATTGTTTAAAATTGCGCAATACGAGGCGCGCCTCTGCGCAATTCTTGCAAAAAACGCCTCAAGGCGCGCGAAATTGCTGGCTGTGGTGAGGCGTACGCCTCACGTAGGCTGAGGCGCGCCTCTGTTGCGCAATTTTGAGAGAGGCGTACGCCTCAGCCAAAGGGCCCACCTACTTAAAATTTTTCCATTAAATCCCCCACACCCGATCGGCTAAGGCTTCATCCCGACATTTTCCGCTCGTTTGCTCCAGATCGCGAAATCCAGAGCCCCCCGTCCGCTCGACCAACCTTCCCGCCGCCTCTCCCGCCGGCGCCGCCTCTCTCCGGCGAAGTTGAAGTGTCCGGCCGCCTTGTAGGAGAAGTCCACAAAGGATTTTAGGTATTTTTTTTACTTTTTGGTTAGATTTTTGAAATGAAAGAAATTTTAGGGTTTTAGATTTTTGGAATTTATTTGTGTAATTTTCGATTCTTTCATTAGAGATCATGGTACGAGGCAAGGAAAAGGGGTCTTCGTCATTGCGGAGGGACCCTTCTTGGAAGTATAGTGTACAAGTTGACATTGGCGGCGGCGAGAAGAGCTATGTCTATTTAAAGTGCAACTTTTGTGAGAAAATTGTGAAGGGCGGAGTAACCCGCATGAAGGAGCACTTATCATGCTCTCACAAGAACGTAGCACCTTGTGCAAAAGTGCCGGACAATGTGAAGGAAGAAATAAGTGCTAACATGAAGAAAACTACCACTGTCAAACACTTACAACAGCAGCAATTTGATGAAAGGGTCGACCAAGGTGCTTATTTTGGGAGCGAGAGTGGAAAGGGCTCTTCCTCCACTATACATAATAGAGGTGCACGGGGTCCTATGGATCAGTACATGACTACTGCAGGAGCAGATAGAGGAGAAGCAGAGATGATGCCTGCAGCTGGTACTAGAGAGGGTCGGCGACAGGTTTGCATGGACATTGGGAGGTTCTTTTTTGAAAATGCAATACCATTTAATGTTGCTACATCGCCTGCCTACTTCAGTATGATGCGGTCTGTAGGATTGTATGGAAGAGGGTTGAAAGCACCTTCTATGTATGAGTTGCGCACTTGGATTTTAAAAGAGGAGTTGCAGAACACCGAGCGAACCATTGATGAGATTAAAAGGACATGGATTGAGACAGGTGTGACAATAATGTCAGATGGATGGTCTGACATGAAGAGTAGGAGTTTGATAAACATCCTTGTCAACAATCCCTATGGTACAGTGTTCTTAAGATCTGTTGAAGCTTCTGATGAGGTGAAGAATGCTACATTCATTTTCAATTTACTTGATGAAGTTATTGAGGAGATTGGAGAGCAGTTGGTTGTCCAGGTAGTGACTGATAATGCCAGTGCATACAAAGCAGCTGGTCAGATGTTGATGGAGAAGAGGACACACCTCTATTGGACACCTTGCGCAGCACATTGTATTGATCTCATATTGGAGGATCTTGGTGACTTACCTCAGCACAAGAGTGCTCTTGTTAGGGCGAAGAAGATTACAAAATTCATCTACAATCACTCTTGGGTCTTAAGCTTAATGAGAAAATTTTCAAAGAAAGAAATCATTCGACCTGCAACCACTAGGTATGTTCATATTTTTTACATTGTAAATCATTCCAACTGTATGTTCGTAGTTTTAACATTTGGGCACTGTGAATCTATAGGTTTGCCACCTCCTATTTGACACTGCAGAGCTTGATGGAGGCGAGGCAACCTTTGGAAACCATGTTTACATCAACTGAATGGCTAAACTCTGCTTGGGGGAAGAAGAGTGAGGGAAAGGAGATAAGAAAGATAATTCTGAATGATAAATTTTGGGCTACTGTGACCTATGCCATTTTGAGCACGAGACCCTTAGTGCAAGTTTTACGCTTAGTGGATGCAGAGAAGAAACCAGCTATGGGTTTTATTTATAATGCTATGGATGAGGCCAAGGAGATGATTGCACACAACTTGGGAGGAGAGGAGGCAAGTTATAGGGAGATTTGGGATATCGTTGATGCTCGGTGGGAGGTGCAGTTACACCGACATCTACATGCAGCGGCATACTATCTCAACCCTCAATTTCAATATTCAGAGAAAAAATCTTCAAATCCGGAGGTTAAGCTTGGTCTATATCATTGTATGGAAAGATTAATACCTGAGCAGGCAGATAGGGAGCTTGTTCTGTTCCGGAATAAAGAGGATTTTTTTGGTTTGAATGCAGCAAAAACAACCATTTCTAAACGGTCTCCAGGTATAATTAATTTGGTAAATGCAATACACTTTATTCAGTTTTGAATTTTGATTATATTTTTTCTTGAAAACAGTTGAATGGTGGATCCAATTTGGTGATTCCACCCCTGAGCTACAGAGTTTTGCTGTGAGAGTGTTGGGCCTCACTTGTTCTTCTTCTGGGTGTGAGCGAAATTGGAGTACATATAGTCAAGTGCAAACGAAGAGAAGAAATCGACTATCTACACTCAGAATGAACTCCCTCGTATACATAATGCACAACAAGAGGTTAATAGATAGGAGGTTGAGGAATAAGGGGTTGAAAGATGATGAGGACCCGTTGGTGTGTGATGATGTGTCTTCTGATGAGTGGTTCATAGATGATGAGGTAGATTTGCCATTATCAGACTTACAGGTAGAAGATCTAAATGTGGATGTATTGAGGGGCGAAGCAGATCAAACGGGTACATCCACTAGTACCACACCACACACATCTACTAGCTCTGCAAGTAAAGGTATATGTTCTCTGCCAGTCTGCCTGATAATGAGTGGTTCATCCAATTAATATGCTAATGATCTTTTCTTTTATTGAACAGGGAAGAGAAAAGTGAGTCATATTGATGATAATGATGACAAGACATTCATAGATACAATTGGCGAAGAAGATTCACTTGAAGACCCATTTAGTGATGGGATATGATTTCATTTTATATGTTTTTTGTATTTTGGGAGTTTTGTTAAACTAATATTTTGTGATTTTGTACTTTGGGACTTGATTTTATTGCATCTACTTTCTTATTTTCCACTATTGCTATTATTTTTCTGCTAAAACCCTTAATTTTTCATTTACGCAATTCTGTGTTCGTGAGGCTTACGCCTCAGACCGCCTCGAGGCTTACGCCTCGAGGTGCAGTTACGCAATTTTAAACCTTGATTGGTTGGGTTAGGTTTAGGCTCATAAGCTCTTTTCTTGGCAACTGAAATAAAAAAAGGTACAATAAACAATCTTGAGAGTTGAGAACACAGAGACTCTTTTAGGAGCCCCTTCATTGACAGCCATATCAAGCCCTTTAACATATTGACGCCTTGGCACCATTGGAGTTACTACGTGCTTAGTAGTAACCTCCTTAGTCAATATAGTTTCGTCAATGTTACTAGCAGGGAGGAACTTCATAACTTATGGGATTGTTCCAAACTGGAGAATGGCTCCAACATGACCAATGTTGACCCTTCCCATAGTCATTAAGGTATTGACAAGTGTCATGTTTCAACAACCTATTATAAAGCTTGCAAAAATCAGAGTTAACATGTATTTCGAAGTCTGAATTCTATTGCAAAAGGAAACATGAGCTTGACATAAATGAATTATCTATATGATAGATGTCTATAATATTGGAGACTAAAGCTGATGAGGGCATCGGATTTCGCCATGTGTACCATCGCCGAGGACGACGATCGACGGCCCTGATTCAGAGTCTTTATCTATGATGCTTTAGTTCTTTTTTTTTATTAGTTATTTTGTGTTTTCCGTTTGTACCCCTATGAGGGATGATTTGCTTTGTAGCCCAAGGGGCATTTGTGACTTTGTTCTTGTTCTTCTCATGTATAGCCTATATATAAAGGCTTGATTTGCTTGTATGAGGCATTGATTGATGATAAATGAAATATTCCCCTTGTTCTCTTTGTGAGTGCACAAAAGATCTCTTAGTGAGTTCTTTGAAGGAGATCTCTTGGTGAGTTCTCCATATTACTTGGATTGATTGAGTAAGTTCTCTCCCTAAAAGTTTTTAAATTTTCTCTTCCCCAAGTTCGATCCACCGGCCCCCATTTTTCTTTCCCCACCGCCGGCCATCCCTACCACCACATCCGGCCACCTCCCACCGTCCCTACCACCACATCCGGCCACCTCCCACCGTCCCTTCCTCCTCCCGGCCAAAGTCCTTCCAAATTCACATGAAGATTTGAAATTTGAAATTCAAATTTTGAATTCATTCATAATTTGGAATTCCCTAATTATGAAAGCTTTCATGAATAAATAAAATTCCAATTAGTATTAATTTGGAATTATTATTTTCTTACTTATCCATGTCATCAATCCAAGGGAATTAAGAAGCCACCTCATCCCACAAATCCCTCCCTCTCCTATGGAACCGCCGGCCCCTATTCCCCCTCCTATGGAACCGCCGGCCCCTATTCCCCCTCTTTCTCCCAATTAATTAATTTCAAGTTATTATTAATTGGAGTTTTATTTTCTTACTTGTCCATGTCATCAATCCAAGTGAAGTAAGAAACTAACTCACCCCACAAATCCCTCTTTCTCCTAGTGACCCGCCGGCCCCCTATTGAGCCCTCCTTTAAGGAGTTAATTCCTCCTCCTTTCACTTGAATTAATTTGAATTCCCCTTCCTCTCACCCAAGCCCACCCGCCGGCCTCCCTTGGCTTGCAACCCGCCAGCTCCTAAGCTCCCTTGAAGATCCCGGTGAAACATTTCTCCCTCCACTCTCAATGAGGCATGGAAGTACCCGAATGGAATTTCGGATTTGAGTACGACGGTCAAGGACGAGTCGACATCATCCGGTCCCCATTCTTTGACGTTGGATTTGACTTCGACGACACCGTCGAGGATTACTTGGCTCGGATTGTACCCACCTTGATAGAGACTGTTGACGATCACTTTTCAGAGTATACTTGGATTATCAGAGGACGCCGCTTTGCAAAACCTCCACATATTGTGCCGACCTCTTCATCCCTTCGGATCTACGGTGCCGTCGCCCTCGGAGTGATCTCGTCCATCGTATGGATCGTCTTCTCCCAACAATCCTAGTGGTAGGTAATTGAGAGTGGCCTCAAGGTGAAAATCACTTTGTTAACCTTGGGATCTTGTTGAGCATCTCATTTGTTTTACGATACTGACGTTGTTATTTTTCTTGGTCTTGCTAATTTACTTGCAAATAATTGCCTAGCCATAGTTACAATTTGATTTCCGGAAAGTTGGATTGAGAACGAGATTTCTTTTGTAATTATGTTACTTAAATAATCTCTTGTTCGAGTTCTTAATTATAATTCCTGGAATCATCGCATATTACATCATATTTTGGTATCAGAGCATGGCTAGCATGCTTTGTTTGTGCTAGATGCATCCTAGGAGTCTAGTTCACATTGCCATTCAGCAATTACATGCAAAAACATCATCTAGGTACTATTATTCAATATTTTACTTTGCTGTCCATCAACTTTCTGCATGCCATTTTCATTGTAATCAAGCATATTTAGCTACCTAAGTGATTAGTTTGGTCACTTTCCACCCACCACTACACATAAGTCACTTGCTTCACTTTAAATCCTTGCTGTCCAGATTAATTCCTGCACTGTTTAGTGGCTGATTAGGTGCCCGTAAGCCCTTGTCTAGTGGCTGTCCACACACCACAATCCACCCTAATCACCAACACCACTTCCCCACTGTGCTAGGTTGCTGTCTCCACTTTCCAGTTGCTGTTTGGTGACCGTAAGTGCTGTTTCCTGCAGCATTTCACTGCTGTCCCCCCATTCCAAGACTACCCGTATCAACCCTCTGTCAAATCCCATGGATCCGCAACACCTCCAGGCCACCCTCGACCTCATTTTGGGCCAATTAGGAACTGTTACACAGCAAGTTCGTAACACTCAGACGGACTTAGCAGATTTTAGGAGATTGACCAGTGATCGGTTAGATAACATAGAGCGTATTGGGAACCCTGCGATCTACACCCCTTCACGACCTCAATCGCCTTACAACGAGGAAAACCAAGCCGATCATGGCCACCATAGAGAACCACACCGGCATAACCCGAGACCCCATCAAGACCCTATTGGAGATGAAAACCCTTGGCGCGATAACGATGCCCAATTGCTGAAAAACATTAGGATTGATGCGCCAACTTACGATGGGACCCTCGATCCCCAAGTCTTCTTGGATTGGCTCAAATCCATGGATAGTTATTTCAAGTGGTATAACATCTCGGAGGCTAGGAAGGTTAGATTTGCCGAAATGAAACTCACGGGTCGAGCCAATTTATATTGGACCAATTTAGAGAATATGCGTGAGGCTCGAGGCGAACATCCTATCACGGACTGGAGAGCGATGAAACAAGAACTCAAGAGAAAATATCTCCCTCCTTCGTATTACCCGAAGCTCCTCGATAAGTGGAATAGATTAACCCAAGGGAGCAAGTCCGTCAAAGACTACATCTCAGCCTTTGATGACTTCCTGATCCGTTGCAATGGTGAAGAGTCCACCACCCCAACCCAAATCCTTTCCATGTTTAGAGCTGGCCTTAGGGAAGACCTGCGTACTGAACTTTTTGCTCGAGGTATAGACTCTTTAGAAGCAGCCTGTAGCCTAGTTCTCGACCTCGAAGATTCTAGAACCCACTCTCAAACTAAGCACTTTGACTCCCGTTCGAACTCGTATAGAACCTCATTTGGACAACCTCAAACCCGACTCTCAGGATCAACTGCGAACCGCACCCCTGCTAGTTCAGCCCCACCTCGTACAGACCTCAAAGGTAAAACTCCCGAGCGTGACGCTACCAAACCCAATTCTGGAACCAAATGCTATAGGTGTCATGGGTACGGACACATTGCTTCGCAATGTTCTAGTCCTTACAAAGTCACCATAATTGAAGAAGTGGACGAAGCAGAGGAAGAACTTGAAACTGATTTGGTTCACCAAGTGGATGATGAAGAAGACTCTTTTACTGACGAGGAATCTGTGAAATTACAAGTTGTTAGGTGCGCTTTAGCCCAACCTAAATTAAGCGATGATTGGCGTAGAACCTCTATTTTCCATACCTTCAATAAGATCGGAGAAAAGAGCTGCAAAGTTATCATAGATAGTGGAAGTTGTATCAATGCAGTCTCATCAGCCATGATCTCCAAACTCAATCTGAAGGTGACCCCGCACCCAAATCCGTATAAGGTTTCTTGGATCAACTCGACTAATATAGAAATTAAGGATCGAAGTCTTATTCCAATAGAATTTGTGGGATATCAAGACAAGATTTGGTGCGATGTGTTAACCATGGATGTGGGTCAAATTATCCTTGGTCGCCCTTGGTTATTTGACAACGACGTCCATATTTATGGGAGGACGAACACCTGTGTGTTCGAACATAACGGAAAGAAAATCAAATTAATGCCATCTCAACCTAAACCTCCCAAAACAGAAAATAAGCCCACCTCAGCCAAACAAAGTAAAGGCCTCCACCTACTGACAGCGAAAGAGGTGGAAAATGAAATCACCCAGGGAGCCCCTATGTATGCCCTAGTGGCTAGAGAGGTAGACGATAATCAGAAAGAACCCATCCCCGATGCAGTTAAACCTCTTCTTGAAAATTTTTCAGATGTTTTCCCTGAAGATTTACCTAACCAACTGCCACCTCTGCGGGACATACAGCACGCAATAGACTTGGTGCCAGGAGCATCCCTACCCAATCTTCCTCACTACCGTATGAACCCTACTGAACACTCTGAGCTTAAGAGACAAGTTGATGAACTCCTTCAACGAGGATTCATCAAGGAGAGCCTTAGCCCCTGCGCTGTGCCTGCTCTTTTAACGCCCAAAAAGGATGGCTCGTGGCGAATGTGCGTTGATAGCCGTGCTATCAACAAGATTACTGTCAAGTATAGATTTCCCATTCCTCGACTGGATGACATGCTAGACATGATGACTGGATCCACCCTCTTTTCCAAAATAGATCTTAAGAGTGGATATCATCAAATTAGGATCCGCCCCGGGGATGAATGGAAAACGGCATTCAAAACTAAAGATGGACTTTATGAATGGACTGTTATGCCGTTTGGACTAAGCAACGCCCCTAGTACCTTCATGAGAGTTATGACTCAAGTCCTTAGGCCCTTCTTGGGAAAGTTTGTAGTAGTTTACTTTGATGACATTTTGATATACAGTACTTCGGAGGATCAACATCTCAATCACATAACTCAAGTCTGTGAAGTTTTAAGAAAAGAACAGCTGTATGCCAACCCAACTAAGTGTAAATTCCTTACCGATAGTGTAACCTTTCTTGGATTCATTATTTCAACTCAAGGGATATCTGCAGATCCCGAGAAGGTGCGAGCTATAAATGAGTGGCCAGAACCTAAGAATATCCGGGATGTTAGGAGTTTTCATGGATTGGCTACTTTCTATAGGAGGTTTATTCGGAATTTCAGCACCATTGTAGCCCCCGTAACTGATTGTCTTAAGAAAGGGGAATTTCTTTGGACGACTGCCGCTACCAGAGCATTTGAGGATATTAAAAAGAAAATGGTAGAAGCTCCTGTTATGCGTCTCCCAGATTTTTCTAAAGTATTTGAAGTAACCTGCGACGCATCTGGAATCGGGATAGAAGGAGTATTGTCACAAGAAGGACACCCAGTGGCCTACTTTAGTGAGAAGCTTAATGACATACGACAAAGGTACTCCACCTACGATAAAGAGTTTTATGCTATCATTCAGTCTCTTAGGTATTGGAGACACTATTTACTACCTCAGGAGTTTGTGATCTTTTCCGACCATGAGGCGTTGAGATATATCAACTCTCAAAAGAAGTTAAATGCCCGTCATGGTCGTTGGGTTGAATTCTTACAGGAATATTCTTACACTATTAGACATAAAGCCGGCATTGAGAATAAAGTGGCCGATGCTTTAAGCCGTAGGATAATGATCACGAAAGAAATGAGGACAGAAGTTGTAGGATTTGAACGCATCAAGGAGGAATACCTGGAATGTACTGACTTTAAGGAAATATATGCACTAATTATGGAAGGAGACAAACCATCTGTAGATGAATTTTTGATTGAGGATGGCTACCTGTTTAGATCCCAAAAACTGTGTATTCCTAACACTTCTCTTCGTGAGTTTCTTGTGTGGGAATTGCACGCAGGAGGGTTAGCTGGACATTTTGGGCAAACTAAGACCATTGCTGCCGTCGAGTATAGGTTTTTCTGGCCCAGCCTTAAGCGTGATGTCACTAGATTGATCAAACGTTGCCATACCTGTCAATTGGCAAAACAGCGAAAACAGAACACAGGCCTTTACACCCCACTCCCTGTACCTAACCGTCCTTGGGAAGATATTAGCATGGATTTCGTTTTAGGACTCCCCAAGACCATTAGGAAGAATGACTCCATTTTTGTCGTAGTAGATCGTTTCTCTAAGATGGCCCATTTCCTCCCTTGTGCTAAAACCTTCGATGCCTCTAGAATTGCTAAGATATATTTTAACGAGATTGTCCGACTCCACGGACTCCCAAAAACAATTGTGTCAGATAGGGACGTAAAATTTACGAGTTATTTCTGGAAAACTTTATGGAATAGGATGGGTACTAAGCTGCAGTTCTCCACCGCCTTCCACCCTCAAACTGATGGCCAAACCGAAGTTGTTAATAGGAGCCTAGGTAACCTCCTTAGGGCCTTAGTAGGTGATAACATTAGGGATTGGGATTCCAAACTACCCATTGCTGAGTTTGCATACAATAACTCTGTCAACCGAACCACCGGCATGAGCCCAGCTGAGATTGTTTATGGATATCGACCTAAGCAGCCTATAGATTTAGTTCCTATGAGTCCTAAGATTAGAGTGTCTGAGTCTGCATCTGCATTTGCATCCCATATCCAGGAATTACATCGAGAAATCAACAAAAGAATTATACAAAGTAACGAAAATTACAAATTAAATGCTGATCTCAAACGACGCTTCAAGGAATTCAAAGTTGGAGACTATGTCATGGTTCGGATTCGTCCGGAGCGGTTCCCTCCTGGGGCCGTTAAGAAATTGCATGCTAAAAGTGCGGGTCCTTTTAAAATAACTTCTAAAGTAAACAGTAATGCTTATGTTTTGGACCTTCCTGAAGGTTTCAACATGAATCCCACATTTAACATCAAGGATTTAGTAGCCTTTGATGGACCTGATTTTAACCCTAACAATCCTTTGACTGTTGAGCCTTGTGAGTCCATACCTAGTGAGATCCCAGCCTTACCTCCACTCCCCAAAATTCCCACACTACCTAACAGGGAGAAGATTGAGACTATACTAAGTGATGAGATTATTTCCACCAGGGATGGCGGACGCCACAGATACTTAGTGCGTTGGAGAGGAAAGCCAGAGACGGAGGACACTTGGCTAGAGCGGGATGAGATACAGAGACTGGACCCCGATATTTTGGAGCTGTACGAGAGTTCTCAGGACCCTTACTCGACAGGGTCGAGTTTTCTCCCACCCGGGGAGAATGATGAGGGCATCGGATTTCGCCATGTGTACCATCGCCGAGGACGACGATCGACGGCCCTGATTCAGAGTCTTTATCTATGATGCTTTAGTTCTTTTTTTTTATTAGTTATTTTGTGTTTTCCGTTTGTACCCCTATGAGGGATGATTTGCTTTGTAGCCCAAGGGGCATTTGTGACTTTGTTCTTGTTCTTCTCATGTATAGCCTATATATAAAGGCTTGATTTGCTTGTATGAGGCATTGATTGATGATAAATGAAATATTCCCCTTGTTCTCTTTGTGAGTGCACAAAAGATCTCTTAGTGAGTTCTTTGAAGGAGATCTCTTGGTGAGTTCTCCATATTACTTGGATTGATTAAGTTCTCTCCCTAATAGTTTTTAAATTTTCTCTTCCCCAAGTTCGAGCCACCGGCCCCCATTTTTCTTTCCCCACCGCCGGCCATCCCTACCACCACATCCGGCCACCTCCCACCGTCCCTACCACCACATCCGGCCACCTCCCACTGTCCCTTCCTCCTCCCGGCCAAAGTCCTTCCAAATTCACATGAAGATTTGAAATTTGAAATTCAAATTTTGAATTCATTCATAATTTGGAATTCCCTAATTATGAAAGCTTTCATGAATAAATAAAATTCCAATTAGTATTAATTTGGAATTATTATTTTCTTACTTATCCATGTCATCAATCCAAGGGAATTAAGAAGCCACCTCATCCCACAAATCCCTCCCTCTCCTATGGAACCGCCGGCCCCTATTCCCCCTCCTATGGAACCGCCGGCCCCTATTCCCCCTCTTTCTCCCAATTAATTAATTTCAAGTTATTATTAATTGGAGTTTTATTTTCTTACTTGTCCATGTCATCAATCCAAGTGAAGTAAGAAACTAACTCACCCCACAAATCCCTCTTTCTCCTAGTGACCCGCCGGCCCCCTATTGAGCCCTCCTTTAAGGAGTTAATTCCTCCTCCTTTCACTTGAATTAATTTGAATTCCCCTTCCTCTCACCCAAGCCCACCCGCCGGCCTCCCTTGGCTTGCAACCCGCCAGCTCCTAAGCTCCCTTGAAGATCCCGGTGAAACATTTCTCCCTCCACTCTCAATGAGGCATGGAAGTACCCGAATGGAATTTCGGATTTGAGTACGACGGTCAAGGACGAGTCGACATCATCCGGTCCCCATTCTTTGACGTTGGATTTGACTTCGACGACACCGTCGAGGATTACTTGGCTCGGATTGTACCCACCTTGATAGAGACTGTTGACGATCACTTTTCAGAGTATACTTGGATTATCAGAGGACGCCGCTTTGCAAAACCTCCACATATTGTGCCGACCTCTTCATCCCTTCGGATCTACGGTGCCGTCGCCCTCGGAGTGATCTCGTCCATCGTATGGATCGTCTTCTCCCAACAATCCTAGTGGTAGGTAATTGAGAGTGGCCTCAAGGTGAAAATCACTTTGTTAACCTTGGGATCTTGTTGAGCATCTCATTTGTTTTACGATACTGACGTTGTTATTTTTCTTGGTCTTGCTAATTTACTTGCAAATAATTGCCTAGCCATAGTTACAATTTGATTTCCGGAAAGTTGGATTGAGAACGAGATTTCTTTTGTAATTATGTTACTTAAATAATCTCTTGTTCGAGTTCTTAATTATAATTCCTGGAATCATCGCATATTACATCAAAAGCATAATTCCTTTAGTGACTCATCCAAAGATGGAGAGATATAGTTCCCAGCGAAGTCACCATAAATTTATTTGCTCAAGAAAAAAGACACTAGGCATGAACCCACCATCTAGGCTGAGGTTTCAATTACTCTTAAGGCAAATTGATTTTTAATTAACCAGATTTTCCCAATATTCATATAGAGGTTTATTTAAGTCTGCGTCCTTACTTCCTATGAGCGGAAGCCCTCCTAGTTAATTACCCCTCCCACTTATTGGGAGAGTACTCTCGATTAAGGATGAGTCGCTTTAGCATAGCTTCAAAATCTTAAGTTTTAGCCTTGTTTATAGGGGGTAGAGGTAGACCTAATCAAGATCCTAAGATTCCGTCATTCCTGTTCATAGATTTCAATCTACCAACACTAACAAATTATTAATTGCAATGTTCAGGGAATCAGATTAGCAACCATAGGTTTCCTCCTCTCAAGGATCCCGAGTAGGCTGAGATGGATGTGATGTTAGTATATATCTATTAGAATGCCCGTTAGTGTATTTAGTTTGTGGCTTAGGGCTCCCTTTTAGGAGTTGCCCAACAATTTTGTTTAGGATGAGGCTTACAGCTCCATTTAGGAGTTGTACGTTAGATTTATTAAGGATGGGGCTTACGACTCTGCTTAGGAATTGCTCATTGATTTATTTAGGATGAGGCTTATGGCTCCTCTTAGAAGTTGCCATTAGATTAATTTAGGATGGGGCTTATGGATTTGCTTAGGAATTGCCCGTTAGATTTATTTAGGAAGGGGCTTACGACTCTGCTTAGGAGTTGGCTGGTAATTTGAAATAGAATAGGACTTCTAACTTCAATTAAAAGTTTTCTATTAATATTATTTGAGGGCAGGACATATGGCTTCACTTAGAAGTTGTCTGATGAATTGTTTTAAGAATAGGTCTTACTGTGTCGATTTATGGTTTGTTACTTCATTTAGAAGCTTTTCTACTAAATTGGTTAAAGTAGGTCTTACTGCGACTATTATAAGTTGTATGTTAGTTTAGGTTTGTTGAACTTAGGAATAGTTACTTTGATTTTATTTCCCATTTACTTTAGCAGTTTTCTTTTTGCATCAACATTGTTGTTTTAGTTCCAGTATTAATTTGAAACTATTTATTTGCTTGCATGTGTTGGAGCCCACACTAATTGCAGTTTAAGTTGAGTTTGAGTCTGTTTTAATTTGAAGTTTTAGTTTAGTTTGAGTTTGTTTGAAGTTTGAGCTTATTTGGATTATTGTATTGAACATTTTAGTGCAAACAATCACCATGTTTTTTTATTTTATTTCGTTTATTGCATTTTTTTAAATTAGAAAAATAATTAATTAATTAATTGAGAGAAACTTTAACAAATTGTGTTTTAAGTAATTAATTAAAATTTTTAAATTTATTATGTTTTATTTCATTTTACTTAATTATTTAATTAAAGGAAATTTTTTATAATTAAAATTAAGTCCATTTCATTATTATTTAATTAAATTAATTAATTATTATTTAAAATTAAATAAAATCATTAACTTGCATTTAATAAAAATTTACTATTATTATTATTATTATTTTTAGTATGCTCTCATATTGTTTGCCAAAGCTCTCCAAAAATAATATTTTTTTATTTAAAGCTTTTTTCCCTAAAAAATTTGGCTACCACCCGACGTCTTCTCGCAAATAGAGGTTTAGATGGCCCTTGCTATTGTTCATCTCGGCCGGATCAAAGATACAATAGCGCAGGGTCTCCAAATAAAACATTCCTGGTCGGATCAAAAGATACAAAAGCGTAGGTTTTCAATTCTTCACCGTGGATATTACAATTTTTTATCAAAATGAATCGTTAATTACTTAAATGAGGCATTTTGGAATTGGTAGTGCGTAAATGGGCCATAGGCGAGTTGCTCGGGTTGCCATCGTGAACTGGAGTGGAAGAGCTGGGACAATAACAGTTGTTGCATGCTTAGCAGGGAGCCAATCGCGGCAGTCGCCTAGGACTTGCGCACTTGTGTGGTTGGTCGCATGCAAGATCGGGCAGCCCGATCATGGCTAGTGTCGTGCATGGAGGCAGGAGGCAGGAGACAGGCAGGTCGGGCCAAGGACGTGAATCGTGTGAGGCTTCCTGTATCTATGTGCGATACATAGAGACGAGAGGGAGAGATCGAGCAAGAGGGGGAGCGGGGGTCTCGTGCGACTGATGGAGATGTGAGGGAGTGCGTGAGGGTTGAATTAATTGGCCCGAGTTTTACATGTTTTTTAGCAATGCCAAAAGGTGGCGTCCATTCCTGAAATGGGATTTGACCTCCTTTTTGCTCAAATCTTGGGTCAAAGGATTGACTTGGTCAAATTGACCAAGCCAGGCCCCAAGACCACCTTCTTTGGATTCAATGGGTTAGACCAAGTCTCTTGAGCTCAGACTCATGCCCTAGGTCAAACTGGTCGACCAGGTCAACCTGAGTTGACCCATTGAGCCCTAATGGTTCTAATTCAATTTCAAGTCATTTCAAACATCCCTTGGACTCGACCCCTCACCTATTTGAGTCTAATTGACCAAGTCAACCCATAGTCTCCCTTGGTCAAACTAGGATTGTTTAGGTCAATTTGAAACCTATGAATGGATTTAAATGTTGCCTATTGCTCCTTGGACTCAAATCCCGTGTTAATCAACTCAATCTCCCTCCTAATTCACCCTCGAATAGATCTAAGGCTGTTCATTCAAGGCTTAGACCTATAAATAGGGAAATTAGGGTTCTTTACAAGGACTTATGCTTTTTTCTCTCACCCTAGACTCTCCTAACCCGAGAACTCTCTAGTGTGAGCTCTCCTATACTCCTTCCCCATCTTCCAAGTCAACTCCACCGTCCAAAGCTCGCCGGCAGCGATCCTCCGGCAAACTTGAGGCGATTTCACTTCCAAAGCTTCTACCATTCGATCCAAGGCGAATCAAAACTCGAGTTCAACTAGGGAAACATACGAGGAAAATCTACAAGCTCAACCATATATAAATCCCGAAGATCCAATGATAAAATCGCTCAAAAACCCTAGATCTAGGTCACAACACTTAGATTTAAATAACTTTTAGTACACCACATTTTAGAACGAGATTTTTGCTCCCCATAAATGCTCTTCACTAGTAATACGTATGTTTAAGATTTCATCAAATTATATTGAGCCGTTTGTGAGAACAAGGGCTTTTTTGTTTTAGGGTTTCGGTCAGCCGCTCGCGTGCATTGCATGGCCCATGGACCGTTGATCGCTTGATCAACGGTTCAGATCCAATCTCTCCTCGATTTCGTCCGATCGTGGGATTGATCTAACGGGCACGCCTTCGGTTCGGTGAGATCTCAGCCGCTCATTCCATACAGCGGGCAATCCAACGGCCGCAGCGGTATGCTGATGCGAATTAGTGAAACCTCGTAGGTCCCGTCGCCGTTTCAATCACCTGACAATGATTGCGCGGTTTGGGCATCATGAAGCTAGGGCTTTCATCTACTATGAATGTTAGAATTGCCTATCTGGACATCATGAAGCCATTTGTAGAGGAAGCTTTACTTGGGTAGGATTATGACTTTTCTGGTCGTTTCTTATTATTAGGACTTTGTGGTATTATAGGCTTGTTCTATTAGTTCTTGAAACAAATTTCATATTCTTTTTTGTTCTTTTCTAACTTGATCGTAAATTCCAGGAAATTGAGAAATGCCCCAAAGATGAACATGGAGTGGAATTGCGATACACCAATACCCTCCAGTGTAGAGGAGAAGTTAATGCAGCTTTTAGTTCAGATGGGTGATAAAATACTTGGGTTACAGGTAATGCTTTCACTTATTTATTTATTTGGATACAATATCGTTTTTGTTATCAATTCTAATTATGCTTCTCTGAATAAAATATCTCAACAAACTTTTGATGGTTGGAACCAAATACTCCCAACATCTACGTTTTTTCCTATTTTTTCCCCTTTTTATGACTTTATACACAACCTTATCCCTGTAATTTTCAAGGATTAAGACACCATTCTTAGCTATTCAGAATCATTCTACACCCAGCTTTCCCTCCTTTCCTCCCTCTGTGTTACGACTCTCTTATGTTTTTTCATTCAATTTAAAATCAACACCTCAACAAAATCTTGTGTGTGGTATTGGGTGGTGTTGGATGAAAGCCCAGACGACCACGTGACCTGATCGCCACCGCCTTTTTTATTATTATTTTAAAAAAGAAAGCTTTTCTAAGTGTTTTTTATATAATCATTATATTAATTATTTTCAAATTAAAAAAAAATTAAATTATTTTGAATCCCTTATTGGATGACCAGTAGATCTCTCCTATATTTATGTATGCATTTATATTGAAATATTTTTAATTAATTTACTTTTAAGTTTATATGTTTAATATATATATTTTTTAAATTATATTTAAAATATACATATTATTAAATCTCCAATTTTGAGATATCTTATGAAATTTTGAACATAGGTTCATAATTATGAATAACATTCATGAGGGAGAAGATTAATGGTTGAGTTTCAATCATTCACTAATCACATTGTTAAACGCAATTACTCTTTTTTTACTGTCTTTTGCATGTGTAGGATGCACGAGCACCTAGTTTAAGCCCTCCTAGATCTTAGGATTGGTGTTTTTACTATTTTCATGCATTCCATTCATGTTATCCTAATAGTCTCTAAACTTGATTTAAGACCCACTTAACGTAGTGACACCTTAAGGACAATAATTAAAGACCCGTCTAGCAAACTTAGAAAAATTCTAGGGGCTATGGTAGATCCCTGATTGGCATGAAACTTAGAAAAGTTGACCCTAACTAATTAATACTTAAACCTTAACGAAAGTTTCCTTTTCAGACTTTATACAAACCTGAACTCGAAATAACTTGAACTAATTACCTGACATAGGACCTATCCGAAGCCACACAAGCCTATTACATACACATAGAATTGTTAGGGCACCACTTCTAGCTCTAGGAATAGGGTCGGTGTTTTATTTTTTTCTGCTTTTGTGATGTGATGCGATTGCATATGACACGAGTGCTGATTGATCTAATTGTTCTAGTTTGTTATGATGATTGTTTATCTTATTATTGTGTTTTCTTTATTTTGCTTATGATGTGTGCGATATATCAACCATGGGCTAGGGGCGCTTTGATATTAACGATGTCTTATGCAGGTGGCCACGCTCGTGCAGCGCTAAAATAAAGGGGACAATAATTATTAAAGCTTTAATACTAACAATGTTTTCTAAAGATGCTCCAGAGATTGTTTAGCCCGCTTTAAAATTAAAATAGCGTGGCCAAGTGTGTTTACTATTCTGCAAATATTAACTGCTTGGAATGTGATATATAAACTGCTTGGGACTTTCTTTTAATCCTTAGGATAACCATGCAGGAGTTTGAGTCTAGATTTTCTCTTTTTTAAATGTAATATGATGTAATTATTATCGAGTTGTGAAAATCTTTTAAAAGTGAGGCATTTCAAGTACTCGGTACCCAAAGAGAAAAAGAAAATCCCTTTATATGAAATTTCTTATTCATTTAGGTACCCTTTTGGATGATGAACCATACGGAACCCAAAGGAGACGATCTAAAGGGAGATGATCTGAAGAAGGACGATCCACTCGAAAACGAAGACTTGAAGACGAAATGCCTGACTTTTAAGACTCGCGTCATTCATTAGGATTAGAATCCAGGTTGTTATCAGTGGGGCCTGACTACCATTACTTTTCTGCAGACCTTAGGTTGTACTTATACAGCAATTGTCGTGAACTTTCTTTTCTTACTTTTTCCGTGGATTTATATTGATATGTTTATTTTGATTGCGCATTAGAAATTGCCTGCTTTTCTTAGGTTTCTTGCTTGCTTGTGCTTGGCCTATTTTCGCTAGGAGGCACACTTGCAATTTCCACTAAGGGCCAATGTCACGCTGGCTTTGAGGGACAACTATGATGTGTAACTTGGCACATCTGATTATTTTTCCGCAACCAACAATCGAAGGCACATGCAGCATGTCACCTCATTTTTTCACAACCAATAATTGAAGGCACAAGCAACAAGTGAAAGGACTGCTACTTTGATTGTTGGCCACACAAAGTAACCACCAATCAATCGAAGCAGAGCATACGACAACTCATGTGCCAATACGGTGTCAAGCACTACCACATCAATAAGCCCAACGGCACCACCCAGTATCGAAGAGTAAGCACTCCTACGACAGGCGAACCAATGGGTCAGAGTAAATGTCGTGGACTTTCTTTCCTTACTTTTTCCGTGGATTTATATTGATATGTTTATTTTGATTGCGCATTAGAAATTGCCTGCTTTTCTTAGGTTTCTTGCTTGCTTGTGCTTGGCCTATTTTTGCTAGGCTCTTTAGGATAATCTTTTCTACTCTTAATTAATATTCAAAACTTTAAGAATTAAATAACTTAGAAACTTAACGACCAAGAGAATAGCCGGAGTCGTCCGGGGTCGCATGCATATTAATGCATTTTCTTTCAACTTTTATAAGACACTTGCTTGCCTGCGAGTAGAGTCCGAATAATCTGACCTATGAGGATAACGTGCCGGACCTGGAAAAGTCTAATCTTTTCTAAAAATTATTTTCTATAAGCCAATTTTTAAAATCTCAAGCATCCATGATTTGAAGCCTTTTCAACCAGCATGCATCGCATTAAAAATCAACTAGATTAAATTTTAATTGCATTAGTTCTAGGAGCATTCACCCTACATAAGTCCAGGGCCAATTAGGAACTCTCTAGACGCCGCCCCTACTTCCAAAAACTGAACTACCTATCTCATCTTTCATAAAAATTGGACTATATGAATTTTACGCGCTTAGGTGGTTAACTGGCTTTCCTTTTCAGGCAGAATAAAAGCCCAGATGCATTAGCTAGAACACGGGTTTTAATGTTGGATAGAACACTAAACCCACATTAGATTTAGGGTTCAAGACACTACATTGGGTGTCTCGTAGTGTGTAAGTCCCTCTTCTTCCGGGGCTATAGATCCTGCCTATCACGTCACATGGATGACGCCACTTTCATCTTTTCTCTCTATATGTTTTTAGTGCATAATTTTTTTCTCCACTTTCTTCTTAGTGCCTTAGTCCCTCCGAATGTCAGTGTGAACCGTGCATATTGACTAAGCCACTTTGAAACATATCTTTCTCTTTGAGTAGGATTTCCTAGTCTCCTTTTCGTGTCAATTCTCCCTTTTTGAAAAGAATAATATCGGATCCTTAATCGAGAGTATTCTCGAGCTCCAGCCTGAGATGTAATTAATCACGGGGGCTTGCGCCCGTGGGAAACGAAATTCTACAATAAACAAACCCCACTCGAGCTGATGTATCGGATGGGGTATACCCCGTGACACTAATCAGGCCGTGCATATTATCACCCATCGGATGCGCTGGCGAGAGCCTTATCCCTAATGGTTGATCGTATGTAGGATCTAATCTACCCTCCCATTGGCCCGCTTGGGAAGAGCTCGGAGGCCTACGATCGTTTCTATCCCTCATGGTGGTGCGGTTGTATACCCTCTACACTCTGTAACTGCGGTGATGTCCTTTCGGAGGTCTACACTCTTCAAATTTTTTTATTTAATTGATTCAACAATTAGTTCTTTTCAACGATATAATTAAGGAGTTGAAAATAAACAAGACTTTCCTATTAGGCCAATGATTAACAAACCTCATTGACCAAAGCCCCAACATGTTCATATTTGGCTTATTTACAACCCTAAACCTAAGGCATGTAAATGTAAAAGGTAATATTTATGCTAACCAAACTATATCAACCAAACAAGATGATATTCCTGAACATGGTGACTTCACATAAAGACACCGATCATAAGCATCAAAAGTTCTAAATAGTAAACAGACCAACCTGCTCTTTATCATTGATCGTAATTACTTTAAACGGATGCCAATCTGGGTTCTTCAGATGTTCTTCCCACTCAGAACAAAGCAGTGTAGCTTTAACATCAGCCTCTTCCTTCGGAAACTTTTTCTTACATATATCTTTAAAAACCTTTGCATCGAGAGCACCCATCCTCCTTATTACAATTTTAGTACGGTCGGTTAATATATCTCTCAATCCCTGTTTAATTGAAACAGGATAGCAAAAATAACTTCAGCAGGCAAAAGATATACATACTGTGCACGAACTATCATAAAAGAAGTACAGCATACTGCTTTATCCACCAAGAATCTAAGATAATGATGGTTTAAAAATAAAACAGAAGTCTTACCTTAATCAATTGCTTCCGAGCATGCTGCAATTCAGTGTTGCTCTCAAAATGCTTGTATGTAAGACTCGAATTAAGAGACTCCAGATATTGCTGTTCTTCAATTTTTTCATTTAGTTCAGCTTGCATCTCTTCCATCCTTTTCTTAATCGAGTCTTCTTCACTTTCCATATGCTTCATGACTTCAATTTCACCACTTAGCTGTTCAATTTCCAGCTCAAGTTTTTGTTTTGCAGCCAGTTCCGTTTCTAGTTCTAGTAACCTTTGGTAGGAATCATCTTTCTCTCTCTGTTCATTTTATTTTCAGTCACTAAAATAACAAAAGAATGTGCGATTCCAAACATTGAATTTATGCAAACCTTCTGTTCTTCAATAAGTTTCGAGACTCTCTCATCAGCTTCTTTCTGCTTCATGGTTGCTAATTCAAGTGATCTGCTTATCATAGTATTCTGCAATAACATCAGGCAAAATCAATGCAAAAGATCAAGTACTACTAAGCAATTTTAATATGGTGGTGAAAACTGTCCAGACTTACGAGCAACTAGAAGAGGAGCACAAGATTCCAAGTAACATTCTGTTGGACCGGGTTTACCGGTCCCGCCTGGACCCGTGCGGGTCTACAGGCGGAAGAGGGGGGCGGGCATCCGGCTGGACCAAGAGGGACCCCCCACTTAAGTGGGTGTATTTTGGGGATGGGAGGGGATTTTTTGAGAGGATATGAAGGGAGCCATTAGGGTTTAATTTTGGGTATTATGAAAAGTGTATTCTCTTTCTAGTTTTCTTCCTCTAGTCTTCTCTTGTGCTTTTCTAGGGTTTCTTGTGGGAGATCTTGTCCTTCTCGAAGTGGACAAACTTATCTTGTTTTTCTCTTGGCTTGCTAATGCAAAGGTTCTCATTTTTCTTCTCTACCCTTTTGTGATTGTTTTCTCATTTGGTTTTGGTGGAGAAATTTCACTATTTTGAAGGTAAATTAGGGCAAACCCTAATTTGTGAAACCTAAGACGTATCAAGTTGGTATCAGAGCTCTTGATCCTAGACGGCATGGCGTCAAAGAAAGTGGAAGTTTTGGAGGGAGAGATGGGCAAATTGAAAGAGGAGGTGGGTGAGAAACTTTCGTCGATGGAGGGAAAATTTTCATCCCTAGAGGAGAGATTTGGGGGAATGGAAGAGATGATCCGGAAATTGCTAGAAGCTCAAGTTGTTCCATCAAACCCTAAGGAAAAAGGAAAATCTCCGGTGACGAACCAAAACCCTAACCCTAATTTTCCAATTAGGGAAGAAGGAGTAAATCAGAGTGAAGAGGGCATGCAAGGGCAATGGCCAAGGGAAGGAGGAGAAGGGTCTGGAGTAGGTGGCCCTTGGGGAATGACCGGTGGTCAAGGGGGCCGGCCATACATGGGCTCGGTGGGCCCCCACGGCACACGTGAAGGGTGGCCGAATCAGATGGGGGGGTTTCCGGAAGGAAATCGTGCCACGTGGGAGCAGGGAGGAAGAAGGGAAGACTATGGCATGGGCTATGGAGAGCCAAGAGAACCACCATGGAGGGGGTTTCAAAATCCTTACCCGGTGGAGAGGAGGGGAAGACCACAAGGGGAGGGATTTACTCACGGGACATGGGGAGATGGAAGAACCTTCCACCGAGCTGACAACCGCATGAGGAAGTTGAAGATTCCTATTTTTGAAGGGGAGGATACTTACGGATGGATCTACAGGGTGGAGCGCTATTTTGCAGTGAATGGTGTCACCGAAGAGGAGAAGTTGATGGCGATTCCGGTATGTTTGGAAGGGAAGGCATTGGCCTGGTTTCAATGGCTTGAAGGGAGACAACAAGTTAGGAGTTGGGAGGAGTTCAAAGACCTCCTACTTCATAGATTCAGGGTGTCCAGCGAGGGTACACACTATGAGCAGTTGGTGGCTCTAGTGCAGGAGGGCATAGTGGCAGAGTATAGAGAGCACTTTGAACTACTGTCAGGCAGATTGCGAGGGATTCCAGATGGTCTTTTGGAGGGGAATTTTATGAAGGGGTTGAAGCCCCACATCAGAGCAGCCATCAGGGTCGTCGCTCCACAGGGGTTAGTGAAGATCATGGAGACTGCACAACTTATAGAGGACAAGCTGAAGGTGGAGCCACTGAGGAGATCAGGGGTGTCCTACCCCACTTACCGACCACCACTCATGATTGGAGGCCCAAGGGCGACTACCATCCTTCCTCCTAGGGAGATAACCAAGGAGAAACCCACTACGGCAGTGAACCAAGGAGGGTTCAAGAGATTAACTGATTCAGAGCTGAAAGAGAAAAGGTCCAAGGGCCTTTGCTACCGATGTGATGAGAAGCTTACACCCGGGCATAGGTGTAAGGAGAAGACACTACATGTGATCATAGTGGGGGATTCTGAGGAGGAGGAAGAGGACACAGGGGCAACTGAGGAGGAGGGAGAAGAGGAGGAGCATCCTCATTTGGCTATGGTGGAGGTTTCACTCAACTCAATAGCAGGTCTGACATCACATTCCACCATGAAGCTAGAAGGGGAGATTGCAGGTTACAAGGTGATGGTTCTGATTGATAGTGGGGCCACCCACAACTTCATTGCTTGCAGATTGGTGGAGAGGGTGGGGCTACCAGTGACACAGGGGAGAGGTGTAGGAGTCATTTTGGGCATGGGAAAGAAGGAGCGCTGTAGTGGACAGTGTAAGGGAGTGACCCTTACATTGCAAGGAGAGGAGACAGTGCAAGACTTCCTACTGCTAGATTTGGGAAGCACTGACGTGATACTTGGGATGCAGTGGCTCCAGTCCTTAGGGGAGATGAAGGTGAATTGGAAGAAATTATACATGGAGTATGGGAAGGGGAGCAGGAGAGTGACACTACAGGGAGACCCCAGTTTATGCAGATCCAGAGTGGCCTTGAAGTCCATCTTCAAGACTTTGAGAGATGATGGAGAGGGCTATTTGATAGAGCTACAGCAGGTGGGCATGGAGGTAGAAAGAGAGCCAGAAGTCATACCTGAGGTGGTCCAAGATCTTCTACAACAGCACTCTACAGTGTTTCAGATGCCCAAAGGGCTACCCCCTATCAGATCCAGGGAGCATGCTATTGTGTTGAAGACAGGGGTAGCACCCATCAGCGTGCGACCCTACAGATATCCTCATGCTCAGAAGGAGGAGATTGAGAGGCTAGTAGCAGAGATGATGGAGGCTCAGGTGATCCAGCCCAGTGTGAGCCCATTTTCCAGCCCTGTACTCTTGGTAAAAAAGAAAGACGGTAGTTGGCGATTCTGTGTGGACTATCGGGCCCTCAACAAAGAGACTGTGTTGGACAAATTTCCTATTCCGGTGGTAGATGAGCTTTTGGATGAGCTTGGGGGAGCCACCATCTTCTCCAAGGTGGACCTGAAATCTGGTTATCACCAGATTAGGATGAAGACTGAAGACATTCAGAAGACAGCTTTCCGAACACATGAGGGTCATTATGGGTTTCTAGTGATGCCATTCGGGCTCACTAACGCTCCCTCCACCTTCCAAGCCCTGATGAATCAGGTCTTCCAGCCCTACTTGAGGAGGTTTGTTCTAGTTTTTTTTGATGATATATTGGTGTATAGCAAATCTCTGCAGGACCATATCACCCATCTTGGGGTGGTACTCACGACCTTATTGGAGCATCAGCTATATGCCAACCAGAAGAAGTGTTCTTTCGCTCAGAAGGAGGTGGAGTATCTAGGACACATCATTTCAGGGAGTGGGGTGGCGGCTGACCCCACCAAGATAGAGGCCATGGTGAAGTGGCCTACACCAAAATCCCTTAAAGGCCTATGGGGATTTTTGGGACTTACTGGCTACTACAGGAGGTTTATCAAGGGCTATGGTTCCATAGCAGGCCCTTTGACTGATCAGCTAAAGAAGGACAACTTTCAGTGGGGAGAGAAGGCAGAGGAAGCCATGAAGACTCTGAAGGAAGCCATGACAAGTGCCCCAGTTTTGGCTCTTCCAGATTTTACCCAGCAATTTGTGGTTGAGACTAACGCTTCAGGAGTGGGCTTGGGAGCAGTGCTCATGCAGAATCATAGGCCGATTGCTTTCTTCAGCAGGATCTTATCACCTAGAGCGAGGTCGAAGTCCGTTTATGAGCGGGAATTGATGGTCATTGTGTTGGCCATTCAAAAATGGCGGCCTTATCTATTGGGGCAACGATTCATAGTTCGTACTGATCAGAGGAGCCTCAAGTACCTACTAGAGCAGAGGTTGGTGGCGGAGGAACATCAGAGGTGGCTAGCAAAACTCTTGGGGTATGAGTTTGAGATTCAGTATAAGCCCGGAGCTCAAAACAAGGCGGCAGATGCTCTTTCCCGTGTGGAGTGCTCACAGCTGATGGCACTATCTGTTCCACGATTGGTTGATTGGGGTGAAATGGTGAAGGAAAATCAACATACCGAGGAATTAGAGAGAATCCGGACGGCTATCCAGAAGGGAGGAGGGTTCAAAGGGTATCACCTAGAGAACTCTCTTTTATTATACAAAGGGAGGTTAGTACTACACCGTGACTCAGCATTTGTCCCCATTCTTCTACGGGAGTACCACGATAGCCGTATTGGTGGACATTCGGGGGTGGAGAAAACCTATCGGCGGGTGAAAGCCGAATTCTTTTGGAAAGGGTTAAGAGGAGATGTCGAAGACATGGTGAGCAAATGTGATATTTGTCAACGGAACAAGTATCAAGCTTGTGCCCCTAGTGGTTTGCTGCAGCCCTTGGTGCTTCCAAACAAGATTTGGGAGGACGTCACCATGGATTTCATTGAGGGGTTACCCAAGTCGGAAGGATATACGGTCATCATGGTGGTAGTTGACCGTCTGAGCAAGTATAGCCATTTCATTCCACTACGGCATCCTTTTTCAGCTCCTACTGTGGCATCTACTTTCATCAGAGAGGTGGTTCGATTGCATGGGGTCCCCACTTCTTTTGTCTCGGATAGGGACAAAGTCTTCTTGAGTTCATTTTGGAAAGAGATCTTCAAGATGCAGGGCACATTCTTGAAGCGGAGTACAGCATACCACCCACAGACAGACGAACAGTCCGAGGTGGTGAACCGGAGCGTGGAGACTTACTTGAGATGCTT
Source organism: Dendrobium huoshanense (assembly GCA_016618105.1). Taxonomy (NCBI): domain Eukaryota; kingdom Viridiplantae; phylum Streptophyta; class Magnoliopsida; order Asparagales; family Orchidaceae; genus Dendrobium; species Dendrobium huoshanense. The sequence goes on from CM028358.1 coordinate 1,436,214, forward strand.
CGTTGGGGAAAGGCCTAAGCAGTGGGTCAAATGGCTGCCATGGGCAGAATATTGGTACAACACTTGTTTCCATACCGCATCTCAGTTCACACCTTTCAAGATTCTCTATGGAAGAGATCCACCACCGTTGGTGAATTATCAGAAGGGGACGACCCCGGTATATTTAGTGGATCAATACTTGGAGGAGAGGGATAGGGTGTTGGGAGAGTTGAGGGAACACCTATTGAGGGCCCAACAGATCATGAAGAGCAAGGCGGATGCTCACCGCAAGGATGTGACATTTGAGGTTGGAGATATGGTATACTTGAAGCTAAGGCCTTACAGACAGAAGACTTTAGCTAGCAGAAGGAGTGAAAAGCTCTCTCCGCGATACTATGGGCCTTTCGAGATCGAAAGGAAAGTTGGGATGGTGGCCTACCGTCTCAAGTTACCTCCTCATTCCTCCATCCACCCTGTTTTCCACGCATCGCTATTGAAGAAGAGCATAGGGGATCATATTGTGGCCATTCCTACTATACCCCAGGGCCTCACAGAAGATATGCAATTCTTACTAGAACCACTACATGTGAAGGAAGTGAGGAAGAATGATCAAGGCAAAAGGGAGATTCTCATCGAGCGGAAGGACTTACCGACACATGAGGCTACTTGAGAGATATACGAAACCATGCAGGCGCAGTTTCCAGACTTCAACCTTGAGGACAAGGTTGATCTTCTAGAGGGCGGTATTGTTGGACCGGGTTTACCGGTCCCGCCTGGACCCGTGCGGGTCTATAGGCGGAAGAGGGGGGCGGGCATCCGGCTGGACCAAGAGGGACCCCCCACTTAAGTGGGGGTATTTTGGGGATGGGAGGGGATTTTTTGAGAGGGTATGAAGGGAGCCATTAGGGTTTAATTTTGGGTATTATGAAAAGTGTATTCTCTTTCTAGTTTTCTTCCTCTAGTCTTCTCTTGTGCTTTTCTAGGGTTTCTTGTGGGAGATCTTGTCCTTCTCGAAATGGACAAACTTATCTTGTTTTTCTCTTGGCTTGCTAATGCAAAGGTTCTCATTTTTCTTCTCTACCCTTTTGTGATTGTTTTCTCATTTTGTTTTTGGTGGAGAAATTTCACTCTTTTGAAGGTAAATTAGGACAAATCCTAATTTGTGAAACCTAAGACGTATCACATTCTTTATACTCAAAGTTGTATTGCAAAACACAGAAAGGGAATTGGAAGGTCTAACCTAAAATCCAAAGGTTTTCCAATTGCAATGGGACTACACAAAAGATTAACATTAAATTTGCATAATTTGTATTGATTTATGGAGATATTTATATAAGATATTCAAGATGAAGTATTAAGAGTGTGCTATTTATAGATAATATAGTTAATAGGTGAGTTCACTGGACATCATGGAAAAAAAATTGAGAAAATTTTTAGAAGATAAAAAAATAAGGATTACTAGATCAAAGATTGAGTACACATACAAATTTAGTATATATGAAACATCAAGTGATATAAAGGGTTGATAGGTCTAAGTGCATATTCTAAAGTTAAAGTTTATTAAAATGGATAAATATCTCCAAAATTCTATATAATAAAAGACATCTTAAAGACTTCAAGATAAATATTATAATACTATAATTTAACTATCTATGAAAAAAGAATCTAAGGAGTATTTAGTAAATAAATCACAAACTATCAAGTTGAGCTTCATAAATAGGGCGATGTTAAGATAGATATGTGGTAGAAGTATCCAACAAATATTTCTCCTGGCTATCTCAATTGCCTCTTTACTCAATCACTAATCCAAAGAAGCTCACGACAGAAAAGAAAGCAGCAGAGAAGAAGACCGCAACAGAGGATAAAATGTCGGGGAATAAAAGCCAACAAAGAAACTGAAGGCGGAGAAACGACCTCACACCAAGTAAGTTGGTGACAAGAACAAGAAAAATAAGGCGCAGGTCCTGAAGCAAGCGCACCCTGGCATTCTAATATCTAGAAAGGTAATTAGTATCACGAATTCCTTCATTAATCACAATTTCTAGAAGCTTGCTCAGGAGAGTTCTCACCTTGGCCACTAAAACAAGTCCATTTCTTTTCACGAGAATCAGGACTGCCTGGTTCTTGGCGAGCTGGCCAAGCATCTGATGTCTGAGGGTGTTAAAGCTGCTACCAGGTTTACTAGCTCTCGAAAGTATGTTGTAGTTTCTTGTTTGTAAGAGCGACAGGTCATCTTATGTACTTGGGAAATGGATGGTATATGATGTGGCTTTGAATTCTTGTGTGGTGGAGGTTAAACAAGGATAGAGAGAAATGATTACATTATATAGAGGGATGGAGTAACACCTATCGAAGCTAATAATGCAAACTAGACTTTAGTGATTTAGACATCCAAATAGAAAAAAGGTAGAACACAAACAATATAACTTCCACTTGTCAAAAAAGACTTGGATAAATTTGAATTGAGAAGTCATACAACACTCAAAATAAAGAATGAAGCAAAAAGAAACACAAAACCAACCCCAAATAGTTAGGCTAAGGATGATGATGATGATGTGGACTCATATTTATTCATTCCTTCAAAATATGTTGACACTTGAGTAGACATGGCAAGATTTGGTTGAATTAAATAAGCATTCAATGGTCACAAGTAAAATAATTGAGTAATAAACCAAGGGTTCCAACTACTTCCACGAACTCAAAACAATTCCAACAAGATGAGTTCACCAATCGATCAGAACAAAGGGTTACAAATTAATGAAAGATATGTCAACAAATGCAAAAAAAATGGAATTAAGACCTTTTTTTTCTCATCATCTAATTTCTTTCTCTCTGTATCAGTCAGAGCAACCAAATTATTCAGTTCTTCAAATCTGAAGTTGAGCTCCTCTCTCTTTGAGGCAAGCTTTTCTCTTAACTTCTCGTTCTCTTTGATGACGTTCACTGAATGGTTGTGAGCATGATGCAGCATTTCCTTCAAATCTATACGGTAATCAGATAACAAAAAAAAAGTTTGAGAATTGTGTAAAAATTAACACAAATATAAGATCATCAATAATATTGCCAAGAACACTAAAGATTGCTATGATTGATAGACAATGCCAAGTCACCAAAATTATCTTAAAAGACGTTTCAATATTGCCATTATTTTCAACAAAATATGAAACAACAAAATAGTTACATTGAGATGTTTTGCAAAGAAATTCAAGAGTATTTATCATTTAATTTTTATAATGCATCTATGATGCACAGACACGGACACGACAGCACGGATACGACACGACACGACACGGACACAAGACTGATATAGACAGGGGGGGGGGGGGGGGGGGGGGGGGGGGGGGGGGGGGGTCAACACTAGTCCAAAATAAATCAAAGTTTTGCTTCCCTTGAGTCTAGTAGTTCATCATATTTGAGCTAAACTTTTAGTTCATTTATTGAACTAAGGGTTAGCTCATTATGAGCTAACAATTTTAGTTTATATTTATCTTTATTTAAATGCACTTTTATTATAGTTTTTAATATCTTAAAAGTTGTCTCTTGGATTTCCAAAATATGGCTTTTGGAAATCCAAGATAGTTGTTTAGTCTTCCCATGTGTGGCTCCTTGAATTCCACCATGGTTTTTTAGTTTTTTGTGTATGCCTCTTGGGATCTCACGACTGGGCTCCTTCTCCCGTGGCCGTGGCTCTTTGGTCCGTGCGGTTCCTCATTTCCCGTGGCTGTGGCTCTCGGTCCATGCGGTTTCCTTCGTCTCCCGTGGCTGTCTCCTTGGTTCCTGGTTTGGGTGTAAACTGAGAGCTTGGGGGGAAGTTTTCTATGTATTTTAATGTTTTGAATTTAATGTAATGTGTCTCTTTGTATTCCCTTTCATACCTATAAATATGGGGGATTGTTTATGTTTGAAGTAAGTTGAATGATATTTGATTTTTGGAAAAAAATCTGTTAACCTGCAGGTTGCTTGGAAATCCTGCGGGCTCTTTCCACCCTTCTTTCTCATCCCCTCCGGAAATCCTGCGGACTCTTTCCAACCTTTCTTCTCGGGCTTCTAATCTCTTTCGTCTCTCCGCAAGTGCCACTCCACCTGTATCCCTCTCTTCTCTAAGTGCAACAATTTTAGGGTGTCTTTGAGATCGAGTCGAGTTTGTGTTTTTTAATTTCTTTTTGTTTCTTTAATTTGAAATGTAAGAGTTTGTTCGTCCCTTTACCCGTCTTTAGTCAATTTAGTCGGTAGAAGTCCGCCTCTGTTTTTGTTAAGCAAAAAATATAGGCTCCCCTATATTTTTTGCTTGCATCATTTGGTATCAGAGCAAGTTAGGAAGTCCTAGGTTTGTGAGTTAGTTGTCAAATTTATTTTGGTTGTCAAGTTTGTCAAAGTTTAGTTGAAGTTGTCAAGTCAGAGTTTGTCAAGTCAAGAAATTATGAGTCTAGAGTTTTCTTTAGATCGAGTATTTTGAGTCTTGTATTTCTTTTTTGAGTCTGTCAAAAATAGGAAAATCCAAAAAATATGGCATCATTCATGAAGGAAAGAGAGCAACATGATCCTAATGTCCCACTCCCGTTGGACAGGTGGATTCCTACAGAAGGTGACTCAACGGATCCACTTCAAGATCGGCTATACAAATTACAGTATCACATGTTCCTATGTGATCAAAAGTTTGAAAAATACAAAAGGTATCTGCAACAGCAATTTGAAAAAGAACAGGAAGAAATTCTGAAAAGGTTTGGTGAAAAACTCAAAGAGATCGATGAACTGTATGCACCGCCTCAAGAGAATCAACAACAGATAATTCATCAGGAGCTGAATTCGCAAGAAGGGGAGTCTGATGTAGACAAGGGGGGGGGGCTCAATACTAGTCCAAAATAAATCAAATTTTGGCTTCCCTTGAGTCTAGTAGTTCATCATATTTGAGCTAAACTTTTAGTTCATTTATGAGCTGAACTTTAGTTCATTTATTGAACTAAGGGTTAGCTCATTATGAGCTAAAGATTTTAGTTCATATTTATCTTTATTTAAATGCACTTTTATTATAGTTTTTAATATCTTAAAAGTTGTCTCTTGGATTTCCAAAATATAGCTTTTGGAAATCCAAAATAGTTGTTTAGTCTTCCCATGTGTGGCTCCTTGAATTCCACAATGGTTTTTTAGTTTTTTGTGTATGCCTCTTGGGATCTCACGACTGGGCTCCTTCTCCCGTGGCCGTGGCTCTTTGGTCCGTGCGGTTCCTCGTTTCCTGTGGCTGTGGCTCTCGGTCCGTGCGGCTTCCTTCATCTCCCGTGGCTCTCCTTGGTTCCTGGTTTGGGTGTAAACCGAGAGCTTGGGGGGAAGTTTTCTATGTGTTTTAATGTTTTGAATTTAATGTAATGTGTCTCTTTGTATTCCCTTTCATACCTATAAATATGGGGATGTTGTTTATGTTTGAATTAAGTTGAATGATATTTGATTTTTGGAAAAAAATCTATTAACCTGCGGGTTGCTTGGAAATCCTGCGGGCTCTTCCACCCTTCTTTCTCATCCCTCTGGAAATCCTGCGGGCTCTTTCCAACCTTTCTTCTCTGGCTTCTAATCTCTTTCGTCTCTCCGCAAGTGCCACTCCACCTGTATCCCTCTTCTCTAAGTGCGGCAATTTTAGGGTGTCTTTGAGATCGAGTCGAGTTTGTGTTTTTAATTTCTTTTTGTTTCTTTATTTGAAAAGTAAGAGTTTGTTCATCCCTTTACCCGTCTTTAGTCAATTTAGTCGGTAGAAGTCCGCCTCTGTTTTGTTAAGCAAAAAATATAGGCTCCCCTATATTTTTTGCTTTCATCAAAGACACTTCAATAATTGAAAATATATAACAAGGACACGAGTTGGACACAGTATAATAGTTTTTATATTTTAAAAATAGTATATAAAAATTGAATAAGTATAATATTAAAAATAATTTAAAAATAATAAGTTATTAAACTAGAATTTGTGCTTAAAAAAATTAATATTAGAATGTCAAGAGTCAGACATCGATGTTGTTTATAAGTCATCAAAGAGGAGACGACAATGTTGTCAAGATTCAGACATCGATGTTATGCAGTAAATATCAAGCATCGATGTTAAGAGGGCGTTTATCACTATTGTTGAGAGAGCATCAATTGCTGATGTTGAGAATGCATCGGACAAAGATGAGATGTCAAGTTGTGGGTGTAGAAATTAATAGCGTCAAGCATCAATGTTAAAAAAATGTCAAACTTTGATATGGAGATCATTTTGAAATGTTGATGTTGAAATGACATCAGACATTGTTGTAAAATCAAATTCGTAACCTATCAAAGAGAAATAAAAAATGAGAATATTCGATGAATTAAGTGTGGACAATTGATTTGGTGTTGTGAATAGGAAATAAGAAATTTAATTTTATATTTCAAAAAAGTAAATATTTTAAATACAAGAAATAATATTTAAAAAATTCATAAAATATTTAAGACGGGTGTCGAACACACATGTCCAATTTGTATTTATATTTTTTTAATTGGAGACGTTTTCGGCGTGTCCGACGCATGTCGGAGAAGTGTCAGATGTGTATCATGTCAGATACGTGTCAGACACTGCATGCCTCTTTGAAGAGAAGTATTGGTGCATCATAGTAATGTATATTCGTTGCTGAGAGTAAGACCTTAGATTAGGCACTAACTTGAAGTTATATGTAAGATTTGATTGAATTATGTTGCTAGAGATTAAAGATAAAACTTTTGTAAGATACAAGCTTGGAAAAGTGATCTGCTTTTGGTTACATCAAGCTCATTTTGCACAAATGCAATACATTGAGTTAAAAAGTGTTGTTGGAAAATAATGATGTTTCTATTGATGTCATTGAAAAATAATTGGTCTACCTGGAAAAAGTTTCAATGATATCAACAAAAAAAAAGAATGTTTTGCCAAAAAAAAATTTTTTTTTTAAGTCAATCTATTTCATCTTACGAAAAACTTCTCAATAGTTTGAGACAAAAAAATGAATCCAAATGAAGCAAATTAGGCATAAATGCTACATAAACAAATAAATCCACAAACTTAACCTCAAACCAGAGCCCTTTTTCCCATTATGATTGCTTCTCATTTGTAGCACAATTAGGTGAGAAATAAACAACAACAACATCAAGCCTTTATCCCACTACGTGGGGTCGGCTACATGAATCCTTTTTCTCCATTGTGTCCTAATAAAGGTCAAATTCTCATTTAAATCTAATAAAAAAAGGTCATTCCTAATATTTTCTAACCAAGTCTTTTTAGGTATGCCTCTACCTTTCTTCACATAAGTCAAATCTAATACCTCTACTCTCCTAATCGGGTCATTGGAAGGCCGCCGTTTTATGTGACCAAACCAAAACCATCTAAGGCGACTCTCTCTAATCTTATCTTCTACTGGAGCTACTCCAACCGTTTCACGTATATGCTCATTTCTTATCCTATCTCTAAGGGTAAAGCCACTCATCCACCTGAGCATCCTCATCTCTGCCACACTTAACTTAGTATTATGCTTCTCTTTTAATGGCCAACATTCAGCACCATAAAGCATTGCATGCCTCACTACCATCTTATAGAATTTTCCCTTTTTGAGGGGTACTTTTCTATCACACAACAAGCCTGATGCATTCCTCCACTTCAACCATCCAACTTGAATTCTGTTGATAATATCCTCATCAATTTCACCATCACTCGGAACAATAGATCCAAGATATCTAAAACATGTACTCTTATTAATAACTTGATCGGCCAAAGTCACAATCCTCTCACTAAGTCTATTACTACTAAAATTACACTCCATATATTCCATTTTAGATCTACTAAAGTGAAAACCTTTAGTCTCTAATGTTGACCTCCATAATTCAAGTTTACTTTCAACTCCCTCTCTAATCTTATCAACAAGAAGAATATCATCAACAAAAAGCATACACCAAGGTACATCCTCTTGCAAATGTCTAGTGAGAACATCCATGACTAAAGCAAAAAGATATGGGCTTAAGGCTGATCCTTGATGTAACCCAACCGAAATAGGGAAATACTTGGTCAAACCACCTTGTGTTTAAACACAAGTAATAGCTCCTGTAATATAATAAAGAAAAATACACAAATATTTGAAATATCTAAACAAAACCCTCACAATTAATTTCAAGCATTAACTTTTACCATATTTCTCGTTACTTTTTAACTGAGGAACCATTTGGGATCAATTTGATGGAGTAAATGGATTAAATTGAAGACAGACAATAGTTTGAGATTAAAATAGATCACAAATAAATAATCAATGAACCATTTTGAACTTTTTCTCATTAATATTTCTAATGCTAGTTGCTAAATTAACAATTTCAACAAACCTTTAATGCAAATTTAAATTACAAATTTAATTATCACCGCCTTCCAAACAAATATTGTGATACTCGAGCATATGCATCTTCAATACCAACAAAAGAGCATGAACAGTTTTATTACTGGCTACATTTTTTTCATTTATTGACTTAATCACTTAACACAAATTAACTTCATAATAAATCCTTCAAGTATAAATCAACTTTATTCATTAATACTTGTATGACATTACTAAGCCTATGCTTCATTATTTTCTCACACAACCTCATTGTTCAACTTCAAAAATTGATTCTACTATAGCAATTGCAATTCTTACCATCTTATTCTCTAAGACTGATATAAAATTTTAATCTTTTTCAATCAATTGACATATCCTCGACTTTAGGATTATTGAAATCTTAAAATCATATTTGGGAGTCTTAAAAGCTGTTGTAGGCTGCCAGCTACTCAATTTCATATTTTGCAATGGAATAATATCATGCATACAATCTATGATTGTTGTATTTGATCATATTTAAAATCTTTCATGTTTTTCTCCTTGAGTGTATCAATTGTGACTTCATTCATTCCTTATCGTACTTTTTATTCTAGGCCCGCTGATCAGGCTTTGTATCTCCTAGATAATATATAGCCCTTCTACTTGATGGAATAAGAAAAAAAAAATAGTAATCTTCTCCAATATTTCTTTCAAAAAGATTTTAGAGATATCCGACTCTAGTTTACGATTCCTCTCAGACTTCTAACTCTTCCTCTTATAGTTCTAATTCCTCTCAGATTTTTTTCTTTTTCTTCACCCAGTTTAATCATGATGATGGTTAAAAGTAAAATGGCATTGAAAAGGAGCTACTCAGACACCACCTTTAGTCATGAATCAACGTCTCAAGACAACAATGGTATCCTAAAAAGATCTTCTCCAACTCTTCGGTAATTGCACAAGCTTAACAAACAAACTTACCGCCAATGGACCCAATCAAATAGGAAGTTCAACCAGCTCAAATTAAATCCTTAAACATTGGTTTGTTTTTCCAAAAAAGAATGATTTTGAATGCTGTTAGTGTCCTAGATTGTGGACTCTAGAGCCTCTAATCATTTAACAAGATATTCATCTATATTTCCCACCCTTCATCTCTAACAAAATTATACAATCAAAATTAACGACCGGTCACTATCTCAAGTAACTAGCATTGTGTCTATCGACACCACTACCTCAATTCTAACTCAATTCTCTTGGCTCTTAAACGTACCCACAAGTTATTATCAATAAATAGACTTATCAAAGATAAGAATTGTTATACTAAATTTCTTAATATTCATTATGAATTCTAATATATGATACCATGGAGGATAATTGACAATGCCAAGAAAAATGTTTTTCTCTACCTCTTGAATGTTGAAGAAAATTTTGAAAGAGAAGTGAAGCATGATCTTCGTCTAATGAAAGTATAATAATGTTGTGGTCTTTTGCCTTGGTCGTCCGAGCTTCACGTTAACTTACGAAAAAATTTCCCTCCCTGTTCATCAATAAAAATCGAAATTATCTAAATATACTCGAAATACGTATCAGTCATTTGTATAAAGCCTCACAACTTTTCACTAATATCCATGGTGATATTTGGAGATCATCTCAAATGCTAAGAGATTTATATCCTTTTCTAACAACTATATTAGAACAACTTTATTGATTTATATCCTCATAAAAACTAATAAAAAACCTAGTCCAATTTATCAAAAATTCCATTCTTTATACAAACTCAAATTCAAGTCATTATGATTATGGGAAACAATATTTTAGTGCAATTTTTTTGGACAGTATCTGTTTTAACAAGGAAGAGTTCACCATAGTTCTTATATTCTGTAAAACCCGAAAGTGACGATCGTAGGTCATCGCACGCTTTTCGATGCGCCACGACGAGACTTAAGTGAAATTTTCAAACTTAACGAAATTTAACGAAAATAATTTTGTAAAATCCTACGCAAAATTCTGATCGTTTTGATATATAAAACTTGTATCCAATTTCGCCTAAATTTGGAGTTAAAAATTTAGGAAGCTTCTAATACCTATTTTACCCCTAATCAAATAAAAAGACAAATTCACTTAAGTGAGGGCATAATGGTCTTTAGGCAATAACACATCTCCCTAATATGAGTAAACCGAACCCTGCTCCCTCCCCATTTGCTAATTTCGGCCGAACAAAGAGAAATCGAGCGTACAAGGGGCCAACGAAACGAACGGCTAGGGCTCGATGGGGGTGGCTCTGGCGGCATTTTTCCGGCGAAGGGTTTAGAGGAAATCAAAGAGGAGATCAAAGGAGGAAGAAGATATGTTTTAGAATTTCATTTTGATAGGAAATACTTGAGTTCGCAAGCAACCCTAAGGGAATACTTGAGTTTGCAAGCAAACCTATTACTAATTGGAGACAAAACAGCGAGAAATAAGTCAAAATCTGGGCGAAATCAGCCCAAAATAATAGATTGCAACAAGGGAAACAAATAAAAAAAAACAATACGAAAGCAAGATACAAGTGATCCTCAATTCGAGAGGAGGATCGTCTCTCCCAAATCTCTAGACAAGAGAATCTAGAGCCCAAAACATTCAAGAAACTCCAAGAAGAAAACAATACTTGCATGCCCTTCCCTTCCCCTTACCTCTCCTATTTAAAGACTTTTCCACCTCCTCAAATCTTTCCTAAAAATAATTTTCAAATAAATTCAAATCCCGTGGACCCCACCCCTAGGCGGTAATTTAATTTGGGCAAGAAAGGAGGCGAAATTGCCTCCTTTGATATACTAATGCTGGCCCATGATGGGCTGGCTGAGGCGGTTCAGAAAGAACTGCCTCAAGAGGCGGTTCCAAAGGAACCGCTGTATCAATACCGCCCTCCCAAAGAATCACCTTGTCCTCAAGGTGAAAACTAGGAAACTGTTGCTTCACCCTTTCGTACGGCTCCCACGTGGCATCGTAGTCTGGAAGATTTTTTCACTTGATCAGTACTTCTTTTGCCCCTTCTTCTTTCTGACGAACCCCCATCAACTCTAAGGGTTCCATAATCACCTCTAACTCTTCTGTCAGTGTGGCTGGTAGCTCCCGAGCTGGCTGTGTAATCTCCAATAGCTCTTCTCAGCTGTGACACATGAAAAACCGGATGAATAATTGCCGTGAGTGGTAGTTTAAGCCGATATGTCACTGCTCCGATTTTCTCCAATATTTCATAAGGACCAAAATATCTTGGGGCGAGCTTTTCATTTCTTCTGTTGGCCACTGTCTTATGCCTGTATGGTCGAAGTTTTAAGAACACTTTTTCTCCTGCTTCGAACTGGATGTCCTTCCTATGCCCATCGGCCAGTTTCTTCATAATCTGTTGAGCTCTCAGTAGATGTTTCTTTAATTCCTCTAATACTCGATCCCTTTCCTCTAAGTACTCCTCTACTGAAGAGACTGGAGTACTGCTACTCCCAAAGTGTACTAAGTGAGGGGGTCCCTTCCGTACAACACCTTGAATGGAGTCATTTGTGAAGCTGAGTGAAAAGATGTGTTGTACCAGTATTCTGCCCAGGATAGCCATTTGGCCCAAAGTTTGGGTGTCTCCGACACAAAACATCTCAAATAGGTCTCCAAGCTCCTATTGACCACCTCTATTTGGCCATCTGTCTATGGGTGGTAAGCGGTGCTCCTCTTTAGAACTGTCCCCTGTAACCTGAACAATTCTCTCCAAAAATGACTGAGGAACACCTTATCTCTGTCTGACACAATCGCCTCTGGTATGCCATGTAATCTGACCACCTCTCTAATGAATGTTGAAGCCACTGTCACCGCGGTGAAAGGATGTCGGAGGGGAATGAAATGAGCGTACTTGCTCAATCTATCCACCACTACTAAGATTATTGTGAAGCCTTCTGAACGGGGCAACCCATCTATGAAATCCATGGATATCTCCTCCCAGACTCGTGCTGGTAGTGCCAAAGGCTGTAGTAGTCCTCCTGGTGACATTGCCAAATACTTGTTCCTCTGACAGATTTCACACCTTGCCACCATCTCTTCTACATCTCTACGCATTCCCTTCCAGTAAAGCTCGTCCGCCAATCTTTTGTAGGTCTTTTGCACTCTTGAATGGCCCCCCACTGCGCTCCCATGAAATTCTTGGAGTAAATTTGGGATGTGGATCGAGGTCCGAGGCATCACAAATCTCCCCTGATATAGTAGTCTATCTCCCTCTAATGAGTACCCTGGATGACTACCCTCCTCTTTTAGCAAAGCTGCCTTGATTCTTCCCAGTTCTTCATCTCTAGCACTTTCTTCCCTGATAGCCTCCCAGTCAAGCATCAAAGGAACGGATAATGTCACTGTCTGCAGCTCCCCCATGTTAGGAAAGTTGCTATTTGCATATTTTACATTATTGCAACTTGTATAGTTTTGATGATTCCAAATATTATTGTTTTATGTGTTGTTATCTCCTAACATTGTTTGGAAGATTTGTTTTTGCTCTTGTGTGTACTAATATTTCAGGAAAGTCGAACCCCAAACTACGAAGACTTCAAATCAGATTCAGCATGAGATACTTTGTGAATTTGAAGCTTGTACTTTTTATTTGAATTAAATTTGAGAGGGAGTGATTGTAATTGAGTGAATAAATATACACACACTTAAAGGAGATCTTGAAAAAGTTTTTATACTGATCGTACGGGACGAACATTGTTCGTACGGGACGATCAGATCAGTTATCTCCTTGTAAGAGCAATAGAACGGACAGGAACTGAACTGGAAAATTTTTCTAAGGAATGATCGTCCAGACGAAATCATTTTTCGTCCCAGGACGAGTTTCTCTGTAAAAATTTCGTCCAGACGAAGTCCAGTTCGTCCAGGACGATGGGAACCGACTATGGCAGTTTCTGGCAATATTCTGCAGTTTTCGGAACCAACTTTTGATATAACTGTTCGTACCGGACGAAATTTTTCGTACCGGGACGAACCAATTTCGTCCAGGACGAAATTGGTTCGTACAGATGAACAAATGGTTCGTACGGGACGATCCGGTGCGCAGAAAAACATGTTTTTAGCAGTTTTTTGAGCGGTTTTTCATGTCCTTTCTATATAAGGAGTCCTATAAACTATTACATGTGCCTTTGAAGTTGTTTTCTCTTGAGAGGGGTCATTGAGTGTGAGAGTTTGGGAGAGATTATAAGAGTGAAGAGTGAGAGATCAAGTGAGGGGTTTGTGAGGGATTCACAAGATTACTTGAAGAAGAAGATCTCTTTGTTTCTTCCCATCTCCTTTGAAGGCTCTCAAGTGAAGTTTAACAACATTGGTCCGGTTCTCTGCCGACACTTGGAGAGTGTAAAAGGACGACAAAGTGTATCTTTGACAGTCATTGTGTCTTCGTTCTTTGGGAGAAAACTAGAAGAGAGAATTTGAAAGGGAGAGAGGAAAGGGTGGAGTTTGAGAGGGAGAAGATCCTTGGAGGGGATTTCAAGGGAGTGTGAAGGGGTGCTCCGGCGAACTTGCACTTCAGTACCATCGGATTCAAGGGTCGTCTTGAGGGAAGTTTTGGCGAGAAGATCTCTTTGGTGTCAAAGAACCCGGCTACTCCGCCGCACTGGGGAAGGTGAAAGTGATTTTGTACAGGCTTCTCCGCCTTGCTGTGGGGGCAAAAGGAGAGTCACTTTGTAGTATTAGTGCAATACTCGGAGGGTGCCTCCGGGGAGTGGACGTAGGTCAAGTTTTGGCCGAACCACTATAAATCTGGTGTGCTCTTTCTTATTTTTCTTCCGCATTTAATTTCATTGCAAGTTATTTACTCTGGTTGAAAAGTTTATTTTTTAAACTTTAAATTTAACTTGCATTAATAATTAAAAAGGTTTTCTAAAAATCCAAGAGTAGAAGTATAATTTTTAAATTACCAATTCACCCCCCTCTTGGTTAGCCTCGGGACATTAATTAGGCTTAACAACCTAATTACTAGATCCAACACCCCATGCATCTGGACAAAGCATCCGCCGCTTTGTTTTCTACTCCTGGCCTGTACTGAATTTCAAAGTCATACCCTAGCAATTTGGACAGCCACCTTTGATGCTCTTCCGTCACCATCCGTTGTTCCAATAGGTATTTCAAGCTTCGCTGATCTGTCCTGACTATGAAATGTCTCCCTAGCAGGTAGGCCCGCCACTTCTGGATGGCTAATACGATGACCATTAATTCTCTTTCATATACTGACTTTAGTCGAGCTCTAGCAGTCAATACCTGACTAAAATAGGCAATGGGTCTACGATTCTACATAAGTACTGCGCCCAGTCCATACCCTGAAGCATCTGTCTCCACAATAAAGGTCTGAGTGAAATCTGGCAAGGCTAGGACCGACACCGTAGTCATTGCCTTCTTCAAGCTCTCAAATGCTGCTGTAGCCGCCTCTCTCCCATAGGAACTCGTCCTTCTTTAATTGTTCCGTGAGTGGCCATGCTATGGAGCTATACCCTTTTACGAACCTCCTGTAGTAACCTGTCAGTCCTAGGAATCCCCTTAATCCCTTTAGATTTTTCGGTACTGGCCACCTTATCATAGCTTCAATTTTGGATTGATCCGCTGCAACTCCTTTTGATACCACATGACCCAAGTATTCTACACTGGTTTGTGCAAAGCAACATTTCTTCAAGTTAGCCCTCAGTTGGTGCTCCTGCAGTACCTCGAGCACCATTTTCAAATGCTTCCAATGCTCCTCTTTTGTCCTGCTGTAGACTAGGATGTCGTCAAAGAATACCAGTACAAATCGTCTGAGATAAGGTTTGAAAACCTTGTTCATGAGGGCCTGAAAAGTAGCTGGAGCATTGGTAAGGCCAAACGGCATCACCAGGAACTCATAATGTCCTTCATGAGTTCTAAAGGTCGTTTTGGGTACGTCTTCCTTCTTCATACGGATCTGGTGGTAACCTGATTTTAAATCTATCTTGCTGAAAATCACGGTTCCACTTAGTTCATCGAGTAGCTCGTCAATGAGAGGTATAGGAAACTTGTCTGGTACAGTTTCTTTGTTGAGTGCTCTGTAGTCCACACAAAAACGCCAGCTGTCATCCTTCTTTTTTACTAACAGAATAGGGCTAGAAAAAGGGCTGATGCTAGGTCTGATGATCTCTGCCTCCAGCATTTCTTTAATCAACCTCTCTATCTCATCTTTCTGGAACTGAGGGTAGCGGTAAGGTCGGACACTGATGGGTGACACTCCCTCTTTCAATACGATGGCATGTTCCTGCTCCCTCACCGGTGGCAATCCCTGAGGTGGCTGAAATACCTCTTGGAACTGCTGAATCAGTGGCCGGATGGAGAGGGGTATGTCTCTTCCTTCTTCCACTCTTTCTCCCTCTAAACTGTGTAATTCCACTAAATATCCTCCGCCTGCCAACTGGATATCTTTCACCATCGCTTTAAGAGAAACTAGGGATTTGGAAAGCCCCGCGTCCCCCTTAATTACTACCTTCCTTCCTTCCACCATCAACTCCATAGTGAGTGCTCCCCAATTCACCTTGGTGTCACCCAAAGTTTGCAGCCATTTCATCCCCAGGATGACGTCCGTGCCCCCCAGCTCTAGTGGAAGGAAGTCCTCCTTCACCTGTATCCCCTGGATCGTTAGTCGTATTTCTCTGCAAATCCCCTGACCTTTCTCTATCTTCCCTGTACCCATCATCACTCCGTAACAGCCTGTGTCCATCAATTTTATTCCCAGCTGGTCTACGACCTGGGTGGAAATGAAATTGTGGGTAGCCCCACTATCAATCAGCACCACCACTTCCATGTCCTCTATTTCTCCCTTCACTTTCATGGTGTGATTCGTAGTGAACCCCACCACTGAGTTTAGGGAAACCTCAGCAAAATCCAAGTGTAGCTCCTCTTCTCCTTCTATCTCCTCCTCACCTCTCTCCTCAATTTCCTCGTCATCGCAGACGGTGAGAACCTGAAGAGTTCTGTCCTTGCACCAATGTCCTGGTGTGTACTTTTCATCGCATCGAAAGCATAAGCCCTTAGCCCTCTTCTCCTAGATCTCTTTCTCTGTTAGTCGTTTGAAGCTTCCTCCGTTTCCTCCTGTCTTCTCCTTGGTGGCTTCTCTATTTCCTCCTGTTGTAGGGCCTTTCGGTGCGAGATGAGGAGTCGTCATCCTGTACGTGCCCCCGGTGCTGCTACTCCTGGCTCCCTTCTCCAAATTCTTTTGATTTTCTACCAGTTTGGACAATTTCATGGCTTCCCCTAGGTCACGGGGCATCAACATCTTTACTGCTGCTCGGATCTCCGCCTTCAACCCTTTCATGAAATTTCCCTCCAATACTGTATCTGAGAGTCGCTCCACCCTGCTAGCTAGGTGCTCAAACTGCTCCCGATAATCTGCTACTGATCCCTCCTGTGTTAGAACAAAGAACTGCTCATAGAAGTCTCCTCCTTGATCGGTTTGAAAACGCTCTATTATGCAGTCTTTAAATTCCCTCCAATTTCTGATCGGTCTCCTTTGGTCTCTCCATTGAAACCATGACAGGGCTTTTCCTTCTAAGCATAATCCGGCTGACGTTAGCTTCTCTTCCTCAGTTAGCCCATTGACGGCGAAGTATCGCTCCACTTTGTAAATCCACCCATACGCGTCTTCTCCTTCGAATATGGGCATCTTCAACTTTCTTACCTTTTGATCCCCCCCATTGCCTCGGATTCTTCCATAGTTTCCTCTTTCCCAAGTGCTAGGTGCACCCCAAGTTTCCCGATCTTCTCTTGCCCTGCCATAGCCCAAACCCCCTTCAAAATCCCCTCTTCTCCCTTCAAATTCAGCACCCCGACGGCCGTAAAACCCCTCATGGCGTTCCCACTCAGCCCTTCCTTGCTCCGTTCCCCCATATCCATACCTTTCTCCATGTCGATCTCCTCTTTCTTTCCTATGGAAAGGCTCCACATAGGGCCTTATTTTTCCCCCTTCCACGATTTCCACCTCTTCTTCCTCCTTTCGGATTTCGGAATTGGTGTTTCTCGCTTCGGGGCCCTTCGCTTCGGATGCCGCCGTTTGTGCTTGAAGTTCCAACATTCTTTTCATCATGTCCCTGAGATCGGCCACCTGCCCCTCCATGGACGAAATTCTTTCCTCCACGGTTTCTTTGATGTGATTCATTTCTCCTTCGAGTTTCTCCTCCAAAGCATCAACTTTCTTGGCCGCCATTATGATCCGGAGTTTATAGATTCACAAAATCTGGATCTAACTCACAAAACAACAACTTCTTCTTTTTTCGGCCAAAAAACTGCTGCTGGAATTGGCCGACAACAGCCCTCCACCGGCCCCAAGACTTGCTCTGATACCAATTTGATAGAAAATACTTGAGTTCGCAAGCAACCCTAAGGGAATACTTGAGTTCGCAAGCAAACCTATTAGGCTATTACTAATTGGAGACAAAACAGCGAGAAATAAGCCAAAATCTGGGCGAAATCAGCCCAAAATAATAGATTGCAACAAGGGAAACAAATAAAAAAAACAATACGAAAGCAAGATACAAGTGATCCTCAATTCGAGAGGAGGATCGTCTCTCCCAAATCTCTAGACAAGAGAATCTAGAGCCCAAAATATTCAAGAAACTCCAAGAAGAAAACAATACTTGCATGCCCTTCCCTTCCACTTACCTCTCCTATTTAAAGACTTTTCCACCTCAAATCTTTCCTAAAAATAATTTTCAAATAAATTCAAATCCCGTGGACCCCACCCCTAGGCGGTAATTTAATTTGGGCAAGAAAGGAGGCGAAATTACCTCCTTTGATATACTAATGCTGGCCCATGATGGGCTGGCTGAGGCGGTTCAGAAAGAACCGCCTCAAGAGGCGGTTCCAAAGGAACCGCTGGAACCGCTGTATCACATTTCCTCTTCTAAATCTAAATATATTTGAAAACGAAATTTTAGGGTTTTTCTAGAAAATATGTTTTCTTCCAAATTTTGTTACAAAATCAATATGGAAGATTTAGGAAAGTGATTTAATGGTAGAAAATTCTTATTTTGAGTTTTGAAAGATTAGGGCTTTTCCTAATCTATGATTTTAAGCAAATCTTTTTACAAGTTTTGTTCCTTAGGATATAAGAAATACTTTAATAATGAAAATTTTGATTTTTAGGAAAAAATTTCTTTTTTCTTAATTTTCATAATTAATTTAATCCGAAAATAATTAAGATAATTATTAAAATATGTTTAGAGATATTTTTGGCATATTATTTTGATGAAATTGAATATTTGTGATTTTCCAAAAATTAAGATTTAATTAAATCCGAAAATTCATATTAATTTAATTAAAATTCATTGAGTGTCGTAAAGAATAATTAAGGAGAAAACAAAGGGTTTAGACATAGGAATTAAATTATTGAATTGTAATACGTCTCTTTTGTTATCTTTTTAGGTTATGATCATTAATGTGATAAAGCTGTGTCAAAGTGATTTTTTTGAAGAAGTATCGTTATTAAGAGAGCTGGGTTCTCATATTTATCATAAAAATTTCAAATGTTTAAGGTTTAAATATTCAAATGATTTATGAATTTCATTTTCCAATGGCATGCTAGTATAACTTTCTTTATTGTAATAGACTGTGAAATTGTCGTACTATTCATGATTTTCATGTTTTAAAAAGAATGATTTTGTTTTCACAAGTGTTTCTCTTTAAAGCATGCGATTGACTAAAAGAAGTTATAAAATAAAAATTATAAAATAAGAATGTGCATGCTGATGCGGAGTGCCCAAAATGGTAAACGAACTCGAATGAGTCAAATGGTAAAGGAGGCTCATAGAGCCAATGGTAAAAGAGGCTCGTAGAGCCAATGGTAAAGTAATGACCAAATGATAATGTGTACCTGATCAGTACAAAATTATGGCCACATTCGAGATGGGTGATATTATATTATGCATAATATTGATTTCTTTATGTTTTCTTCAAATTATGAAAGTTGATGTTTAAGAAAAAGTTAAATGAAAAGTTTTACATTAGAGGAAAAGAAAGTTATGAAAAAGTTTCTTATAGATAATGTTATGAAATTTTGCAAGTTTGACCATCCTTTCATATTTTAATACGAAAAGCTGCTTTAATTTAGTTTTATGTAAATTTTTCTAAAAGACATGAATTACCGGCTGAGCGAGTAAGCCCACCCTTGTTTGTGGAAATGTTTTTCAGGAGAAATAATTAAGAAATAATGGCTACGAGACGGCAGTATACCTACCTTTGTAGAGGACCTCGGGAAGAAAGGTTCTTTTTATGTTTTCTGTTGAGTTTGAGTTTGAGTTCAGTAGTATGTACCTGTGTATGAACAGTTATTGGAGTTTATGTAATTGTGAATTTTTAAGTTTTTAGTAGTTGTGTGAGAAGAAACAAATTTGGTCAATTATGGTAATGATGTTTTCTTAGTGGCTCTTTATTATTTTATGTGTTGAGGATATTCAAATTATGTTATAAAAATTTTATATGAAATGATTATGTTTATGTTATGATGTTTTTCTTGTATGATTGTCTGCTCCCGACCCGTTAATTAGAGCTAGCCGGGTCGGGTCGAGACATATTCATATTCAACCAAATGGGATGACATGAATAAAAAATATATACTTATAAAATTTGCTCAAATAATTATGATCACTAACAGAAACAACAACAACAACATCAAACCTTTATCCAACTGTGGGGTCGGCAACATGAATCCTTTTTCTCAATTGTGTCATGTTAAGAGTCAAGTTTTCATTTAAATTTAATAAAGAAAGATTATTTCTAATATTTTCTAACCAAGTCTTTTTAGGTCAACCTCTACCTTTCTTAACATAAGCCAAATCTAATACATCTACTCTCCTAACAAATTCATCAAAAGGCCACCGTTTTATGTGACCAAACCATCTAATGTCACTCTCTCAAATCTTATCTGCCACTAAAGCTACTCCAACCTTTTAACGTATATGCTCATTTCGTATCCTATCTCTAAGAGTAAAGTGATAGACCGATCCAACACGGACCGGTCCAGCTGGACTAGCACTTGGGTTGGCCCTTGTACTACAGCAGGCGGAAGCCTGTTGTTCCTCCTGATCCAAATCCCACCCCCCTTGGGGTGGGTTCCATTGCCTAATGAAGAGGGGGAATTTTGAATTAGGGAGGGCTAATAAGTCCTTTGGAGTAATTTTTGTGTTGGCTTTAAGAAGAAGTTTTGCATTAGGGATAGGATTATCATCTATGTTTGCTAAATTTTATGTTGGAGGCATTAGCATCTTGGCTCTAGCGACGTCTAGAGATTTGGGAGAGATAAATCCTCCTCTCGAATTGAGGATCAATTGTATCTTGGTATTTTCCTTCCATTTCATCCATAATTATGAGTTTTCTCGTTGTTTTTCTAGATTTGTTTGGAGTATCTTGGTGGAAAATCGCTGAAATCTCAATATTGGTAAGAAACATATTAGTGTTCTACAAGTGTTTCCTATCATAAAGCCACTCATCCACCTATGCATCCTCATTTTTGCAGCACTTAATATCATGTTTCTCTTTTAATGACGGATATTTTGTGCCATAAAGCATTGTAGGACTCACCAACATCTTATAGAATTTTCCCATAATTTTCAGGGGTACTTTTCTATCACACAACAAGCTCGATGTATTCCTCCACCTCAACCATCCAACTTGAATTCTACTAATAATATCCCCATCTATTTCATCATCACGCTGGACAATAGACCCAAGATATCTAAAACATGTACTCTTATTAATAACTTGATCAACCAAAGTCACAACCCCCCACTAGAATTACTAAAATTATATTCCATGTGTTTAGTTTTAGATCTACTCAAACGAAAGCCTTTAGACTCTAAGATTGACCTCCATAATTCAAGTTTACCTTTAACTCCCTCTCTAGTCTTATCAACAAGAAGAATATCATCAGTAAAAGCATACTCCAGTGTACAACCTCTTGTAAATGTCTAGTGAGAACATCCATGACTAAAGCAAAAAAGATATAGGCTTAAGGCTATTCCTTAATTTTATCCAACTAAAATAGGAAAATACTAGGTCAAACCACCTTGTGTCTGGACACAAGTAATAGCTCGTGTATACACATCATCAGTCTATGAGTAATCTTACAAAGGAACATCTTCAAATTATATATAGGATACTAAGTTATCTTAAAACGACATATGAGAAATGGTTATCATGAAAGGGACTGACAGAAGTATAGAGCTTTTCATTGATGTTGGCTGAGTAGGATCTATAACTGATCATAAATTCACATTTGGTTATTATTCAGTTGTATAGAGAAACTTAGACGCATTGAAAAGTAAAAAATAGTTTGTTGTTGCTCGAAACAGTGTCAAAATAAAATTCAAGGCCATCTCCTCATAAAATTTGTGAATGAATGTGGCTAAAATGGCTTCAGAAATGAACAATTTCCACTACATAACAATGAGACGTGACAATCAAAAGCTACAATTTGCATTATGAAAAATCTCATTCATCAAGATAAAATCAAAATTGGACAGCCATCATTCATGCCTTTAGAATAATTTAGATTTTTGTTTAATGTTTGCAAAACTAAAATTCAGAATATTGTTTCGAGTTTATGTTTAACTATTAGGGCATTTGAGTCTTTTTGTTCATTATCCTTTTTCTTTTAAATACCCAAACTTAAGGGTATTTTTAAGTATTGCTTGTTTATTTAATAAAATGTTATAAACCTATTTAAAGGCATAAGAAGGGAATAAGAGTTCACTTATTGGTTAATTCTTTGAGAGTGGAGAATTCATCAAAGTTTCTCTGTTACATTCTTCTCCGATTTATCATCCAATCCTCCATAGTTGGTTGTGGCATCATCAATACCAAGGTTCTTTCGATTATTTTCCCCACCATTCCCTCACCAATCAGCGTGAAGCCGTGAATTAAGCCAGTTGGGTATTTCCATCGACAAAGAATTTCTGCAACACTGAGAGCCTCAGCCACTGCCAAGAACCACATCACAATTTATATAGGAGAAAATTAAACCATGAATTATCAAAGTTAGTTACACTCTAATCAAGCCAAACGTTAAATTGTAGATATACTTACTAAAATTCTTCATCAATCACAATCTGGCAATCTTATTTCCAAGTCAGAAATGATAGTCATGAAAGCTGCAACCAATAACCTATAAAATCAAGAAACAATTCTAAAAACTATACGCATCATACCATCAATTCAAGAATTCCTTCCACTTGCCATCCCACATAATTTCAGCCATCCAACCGTTTCAGGAAATTAGCCAGCTACAGCCACGTGCTCTGCCCAACAATCCCAAAAATTGCAACCTGGGAAGACCCACTTGCTACGCTATTCTGCTGCAGTTTGCCAACTTCTCAATTCTATGATTTATTGCATTGATCATGTTAAAAATTTTCTCTTTTACGCCGGTTATGGCATAATTCCTTTTTCGTTTACTTCCTATTCTAGGCCCACTAACTAGTATTTGCATCTCCTATAAATCGGTACTTATTCTACTTAATAGCCTAAATACTTTGCTTGACTTTCCATCCTTAATAGGCACCTCATATGAACCAAAAGCTTTAATTTCATGCAACTCCTTAAAACCTAACGCAACTTCTAACTCATTATTTTTTTGGCTTTTTCTAAATGCAACAATTTCTTTAATATCTTTCACCTTTATATTAAATTTCATTATCTTCACTCTTAATATATCTAACTTACCGCATCGCAATAGGTCCATGTTGCTTTAGATGTTTTTCATGTTAGCACATACAACTGAATCAGCTTGCAATGTACTTTGACTTCGGTAGACAAGTTTAAAGTTTGATAAAAAGAAGGCAAACTACATATTTAGATGAAAGACACTAACCCTCAAATTAAAATGTATAACACATGTGGTGCATGCTGAACCTAATTGACTTTAGTTTCAACCCATGCTATTTCAGATCTTGAATTAAAAGCACATAATCATTCCTAGTCCTATGACTTGGCTATCAAGATAGGCATTTTTGGTTTTCCGTCGTTGGGTTAACATTTTGGATCTGAAACTCATCCAGTCAAGCATAAAACTCAATAGTCAAGGCTCAAGCCTAACGACCATCAAGTTTCAGGAAGAATATGTCACACCAAGATATTTCTGTTCTCAACTCTGGAAGGAGCAAAGAAGACAAAAACAAGACAGATGAACATGCCTATGAAGTTTAAGTGAATTGTCGTTAAAGTATATTCATAAAGTCTATACTCCACTTTGTTGACAAATATAGTATTGGTATTTGCTCACAGCAAGATCAATGCTTTTCAAAACAAAATAAAGCAGAAGTAAGCACATGCTATTTAATAGTTATTGCAACAGATTATGCACCAAATGTGGATTTGATCCATATATTTGCAACCGAACTAATTCAATTCCCGTAAGAATCCCTCAAGGTGATTGCATTCCGTAAGAAAAACGTGCAAAATTAGGGTAAGGAAAATAAGGTAGGGTAAAAATAAACGGCAATAACTTTCTCTGTCGATGAAAATAAGCTATATTCAAAACAACCCTTTCAAGGCATCGCCACTTTTTCTTAGAAAAAGGCTTTAACCTTACAAGGAACACAATTTCCACCAAAAAGTATTAAGAATATAATAAGCCTAGCTGGAAGTATTTCCAACCATTTCAGCTGATATATATAATATATGCAAACAAGAAAGCTGCAACTTAGACCAGTGGGGAGAACAATGGATCTTCAAAAAACAGCAACCAAACAACGTTATTTTACCTGTCATCATTTTATCAAGAGACATGGTGGTCTGGTTGTACTTAAATTCTAGTTCATTTAAATGCTTGTTCTTCACTTCAATCTCACTAGCAAGATTTGCAACAAGTTTTTTTGTTTTCATATTCTCTTCTCTGGAAATCTCAGAAACAGTTTTTAGATCACCATTTCTGCGAAGGTGTTCTCCAACTTTACCAGAGGACTCGTAATCATCAGCACGTGCAACCCATCCATACATATCAGGAGCAGCATGTTTTTTATGGTTCCAGTCCTTCTTACCCAGGTGTCGAGCTTCAAAATATTTTTCAAAAGCCAGAGCGTCCTTGAAACCAGTCCAATCTTTTCTGAAGTCAACAACTGCAGTTCCTGTGGGTCCCATAGGACTCCATTGTGGATGGACTTTTAAGGGATTAAATCCAGACAGTTGTTCCTTAAGCTTAGTACCACTTACACTGACTGGCTTGCCGTCTTTATTGAACTCGGTAAGAAGATTGACAAGGACACCCATCCAGGGCCAGACAAACAACTCCTCTTGCTCTGTTTGGAAGAATTCTGAGAACCGACTGTACTGATGGGTTCGCATTTTCGGTGAGATACTTGTCTAAATATTTTGACAAAGCAAGATGGTTAGCCTTCACTTTAGCCGTACGGTTAGAGGAACCAATTCCTGTAGAATGCTGAAGTAGATCCTTGTAATGATAATCCCGCTTCTTCTTACCAAGACAGAAAGGACATCTATACATGCCATTTGAACGCTTCACTTTATATTTCCCGCTTTTCAACTCTGAGTAGGCTTTGTCCTCCTGTTCAGGAATCTGAGAGTCGCTTATATCCGACTCCTCTCCTGAGCTATAATCCATCTATAAAAGGAACTGAAAAAGGGTTGGAAAAATTAAAGAAATTGTTCAAAACTAGAGAGGAAGCAAATTTGTTAAAACAATTGGCACTCACTCGTAAAAGGCAGATAAAGTAGATACAATACAGATTTTTATTAAACCACCAAAAATTTCCATAAATATACATCAATGATATGCAAAATTAGCACTGTTGTCATCCTAACCATATATAGAAAAAAAAATGGACTCCACAAAGTGGAGGGGGGAGAGAAACACTCAAGATGACTTCCACCATATATATATATATAAACTCAAAATAGTTCTCAAACTATTTGTGTGAATTTAATCCCAGAGTATTGCATTGCTCTAATTTAGCCCCTCGACTATACAAAAGTGATCCAAAATGGTCTCTCATATTATGAAATAAAATATATCCAAATTTAGTCCCAAATGGATCATTTTGGATCAATTTTGTATAATTAAGAGACTAAATTGGAGCAACATGGTTTGTAACTAAATTGATCACATACAAATAATTGAGGGACTATCAAATTTAGTAACTAATGCAGTACAAACATTCAAACAGGCCAAAATAATTCACAAAAGCTAAAGTGGTCATAGGTCAATTACAAGAAGTCAAGCCAGACCAAAACATATTTAAATTGTGCTCATTTTCAATCTATTTTAGGTTCATTTATATTTATGGCTGAATTTTTTTTAATTAAATTATGTAATTAGGTGTTACCTTCCCTTGGATTAACATAGGTCCAAATTCAATTTTTTGGGACTAGATTTGCATTTAAATATGTGATTATATCCTTGTAACGGTGCCATAGTTCTATAAATAGGGATCAATGATGAACATTTGGACGACTAATATTGAATAATTGAAATTATTTGTTGCAAATTAAATGCTTTCTAAATCCAAGTTATATTCGTAGAGTTTTCCTATTCACCATCCATCAAGCTTTAGTATTAGAGCTCAAATAATTGTTGACTCAACCAAAGACAATTCAATTTAATTAAGTTTGACTAATTAATTTGAATTCGACTAAATTTTTTGCTTGAATCATCTCAAATCGATTAAATTAAATTAATTGATTCAATTTACTTGATTTATTATGTTCGATTCAACATCAATTTCATTTATTTGAGTCAAATAATCATTGCATCAAATTAATTGAATCAAGTCGACTAGAGTTATAATGAACTCAACTTAGTCAAATTGAGCCAAATCAAGTTTGATCATGCTCATCAACCCATCAATTTCAACCAATTCAGCAAAATAAAGTTTTGATCTTCCCAAACCTTCCCAAATCAGCAAAACCCACATCCAATGGTTGAAATTGCATATGGGGCAGCAATTGTCCGCATAACCTTTTCACATGTTCACTCGCCACTAGGAGGGGGTTATCAATGGTAAGGATTAATCCAGGCCACTAGTAAATAAACTTTCGAGGATAAGATTGGAAATGGGTTTCAACTTAGTGTTTTGAACCTACGACTCGAGAAATCGAGAGGGAGCAAGCTTCCTCGTCATTGGGTTATTCAAAAAAAAAGAGGGGAGAGAGGCTTATTCAACTTCGATTAGGATACACGCCTATGGCTAGGACAAAATC
Organism: Dendrobium huoshanense; assembly: GCA_016618105.1. NCBI lineage: Eukaryota > Viridiplantae > Streptophyta > Magnoliopsida > Asparagales > Orchidaceae > Dendrobium > Dendrobium huoshanense. Next base: position 1,462,706 of record CM028358.1, read on the forward strand.
AAAGGACGGCATGGGCTTCTTCCCTTGGTTTCGAGGGTGAGCACATTCTTATTTTTGCTTTTTTCAATGAAATGAGAAAGAGATATCCGCGGCTGGAGAGAAATTGGAGAAAGGGGCTTTCATACAAACATTTCGCTAGAAGAACAGTAGTTGAGATACTTGCTATTGGGTCTAAGAAGGAAATTGTGAGAGCTTTTATATTTGGAGAGGTGCACTAGATCTCAATGTGGTTTCTAAAGAAATTGAGAGTTGTGGGTTCTTCCTTCAGTTTTCCTATACTCCCTTGCAGCTGGGAGAAACAAAGTGAGGAGGCTTTCTACCCTGGCCAAGTCTATTCATCAAGGTCATTTCTCCTTTCATGCTTATTGACTCCTAAGAGTGAGTGGATGTCCAGAATAGTCTGAGCAACTCTCTCAATTTCAATGCCTTCTTCTCTACTAAACGAAAGTATTACAATTGAAAACCACTGAACATTGCTTCAGTGAGGTAAAATTCTTCAAACACTAGAAAAACTAGGTCTATTGAATCTTATGAATGTGTATGACCACTCCCCCATGCTGCTCTAGGTCCGATTAAAGAACTTTATTGACGCTCTCCAAACCATAACCCCATTGTCTACTTTTAATAAATAAAAATATGGTGATTTCCTATAGATTGTTCTCATTTAAGAACTTCAATGAACTCACAAGTGAGCGCGCGACGTCGACTGCTGAATAAACATTCATGCTGTCCTTCATCCTAAAACAACCCTAAGTTAATTGTAGCCAACTACATACTTATGAAATCAATAACAAGTTGACATTTAGGGTAAATTATGACATTAATCAATGCGATCAAATTAAGTTACAATTAATTCTTAAACATAAAATATCAAATCATTAACAAGACTTTACAATTAGGGTTATGACAAAATTAATCAAAATGTGGTAATTTTTTGTTAGGGTTTTCATTTACCTAGAATATAAAAAAACTATAAATAGGTTTATTAAGCTATAAACGTAGAAATTAATTGGGGTTTTTATGAACCCCGAAAGGCCCATAAATTGCATCCATCTTATTTGGAATTATATAAACTTATTTATATACCTTTTAAGTTAAATTGTTAAACAAAATAATAAAATAGAGCTTCTTAGAAAGACTCACTAAAAATTCAAACCTTCCTCTATGTGCTTTCTATAGTCATAGATTATGCCAAATTAATTTTAAGATCCACCCAAAGCCATAGAAGTGATCCTTCCTATTTTAATGAATTCAAAATATTCTAAATGTAAAAAATAGGAAACTCTTTTAGGAGACCTCTCTTTTTCTTTTATGTATGATGCTTTGAAGTTTTCAAAAGCTTCAAGCACTTTACTATATGAACCATAGAACCTCTTTAGATCCAATTCACCCTTAGATGAATCTTAGGATCTAATGATTAAGTTGAATCAAATTCAACTTGAACCATTATTAGCTTATGCTCTTTTTGATTGGTGTTTACTTAAACTCATTTGGAGGTTTTCAAAAATCATTGAAAATATTTTAAAGAGCACCAAGGACCCTTAGGAATAAACCATAACATCCCTTAACCTATTTATTTGAGCTCTAAATTAATAAATATCATATATAGATCATCCTTCCATAGTAGACCTTCCTAGTGTGAATCCAAATTGATTTTAACAAATACTAGTATCACGTTGTAACCTATGCTCGATTACTCCATCAGTAATCCTATATTTTTAATGTATGACACATTAACTTAACTCCTATATAATTCAGACACACTTGTGCATTAGGAACTAACACACTTCTTCTCACTTATCTGACATTTTTTTAGTCTTCAAAATAACATTAAAAATTTAGTAAGCCAAGAAATTCCTTGATCTTCTAAGCATTTCCACACTTTTATTGGAATATAATCAGATCCTACTGCTTTTTCATACTTTATTTTCATTAAAGACTTTTCGACTTCGATTTTACTAATACATCGGTAGAGAAACAAAAATCTATATTTCATTTGGGATGCTAAGATTACTAAAATCAATCATATTCTCACAACCTTGAATTAAAAAGCTTATCAAAATATCTCATCCACCTATGTTTAATATCCTCTTATAAGAAAAGTAACTTTTGATCTTCATCCTTTACAATTAAGATAAGAGTTAAATCTTGAATTAATTCTTTTGATTATCATTAAATTAATGAGAAAACTTAATTTAATATGAGAGTGTATATGTTGCTTAGATTGTGAATTAAGAAAGAAATGACTAAGGTCAAGCCAACATTGAAATAACCTTGAAGTGAAAACATTGACCTTTAAAAGGAGTTGAGGAGGGTGATTGCATTTCTATTTTATAGGAGCTAGAATTACTTCTATGATTTAATGCATTAACTTATATAGCCTATCTTACAAATATTTGATAATGTTCAATAAATCTTTCTCATATTGTAATAAACATTAAATGTGAAAGCATCATATTGAAACTCAGAAATATACAAACTTGAATGCAAATACAAAAAAAGATAATGAAAAGAATGTAATAAAAGAAAATGTATATACATGTTAAAATAAAAATAGAAAGAAAAAGGAAATTAAAATATAGATAATTGTTATTTAATTAATGCAAACTTTAGATGATGCTCCTGAAATAGTGTTAGATTAAAAGTATAATTTGAGAAAAACAGTATAAAATGCTATATACTATAAAATGATGCTTTTATCTCAGCAAGCACACATGTTTAAATTCTTAGAAACAAAAGGTTTAATGATCACTAAGAATAACTCATGTGCATGTTGTTTTTTATTTATTCTAATTTGTTATATAATATTACGGTAATTAGCCACTAAGTTGGATGATTGAAACTTCCCATTAAATAAAATGTTTAAGGTAAGGCTAATATAGATTAGATGGCTGACAGAAACAATTTTACATACAAAAGATGATGAGCAAATGAGAATAGGTACGCAAAAATCATATGGATTTGATTCTAGTTCATTGTTTGAAAATTTTGGAGTATAATTGAATTATATGTGTTTTAAATTATGATAGATAGTAAGTGGCTCTTTGTACATTTTGGAGGATACTTTCTTAGATTGTTTTAATTATTATTTAAAAAAAAATGAACTATCTAACTGTTTGCACCCTACTTTATATTCCAAGTACTGCCAGTTGTGACATTATAAGTGCACTTGCCAAAAAAAATCTTGTAACTCCAAATTAACCATCTACTCACCTTAAATGTTACAATGGTGTGACTCGATAATAAAACAAACTATTAAATGAAAATTTTACCACCAAATCACCAAGTCCTCCGATCATCTTGTGCATAAATCTATTCCTTTATAATTTAATAAGCCAACTCATTTTTGCTTCTCTAATATGAGATCCCCTTAATCTCTATAACATGATTGTGATATTAGTTGTTGTAATAAAGGGCACTAAAGATTAAGAATGATGTGCCACAAAGAAAAACATAAAAGAGAAAGAGAAAGCATAACACAAGAAAGATCAATATTTATGTATTTCAGTTTTCACCAATATTACAACAACGAGAGAGTAGACATAATTTGATCCACTAACAAAAAATAAAAGCCACAATCATGATGTACAAATTAAATAAGCACTCCAAGCCATTCCTAAAACCTATGTACACCCACACAAAAATAAAGATGAATCCCACAAGGCCACAACTAACCTCACAATCAAGATTAACTCACAGAGAGCTTCTTCTCCCTACGTCGATGAAGTCTCCAAAATCTTCAAATAACCCTATCAGCCAAGAGGGTATGTGAAGAACAAGAGAGATCTCCAATTGCTTGTCCAAATACACAATACTCTAAGCAAGTGTTATGTCATGGAAACCTCCAAAGCATGTCTTATGCAACTCTGGAAGATGGACATCCACATATATGGTCACACAAGCACATCAAAGAAATGAATGCACAAATCCCAAGATATGTTCCTGCTTCACACAGATCAATGTGTTGCATCACTATGGTTCATCAAATCAATCTCAATTCACAAAAAAGAGCATTCTAGGAATCTGTTCAATATACATGTAATAACTAGCACATGTCTAATTAAGAAACATACAAAATAGACGTAGAGTAGAAAACATGCCACAAGAATATAAAGGTGCATCAAGCAAAATATATATACCATACATAATAATGCAATATATTAAGGCACAATTAGAAAGAAAAGTTTCATTTGAAACCACATCTACAAACAAGTAAAAAGCTCTTATTTCAAAAAGAGGCTTCACTCTATTTTTATTCTTTATATTTCAAGTTAAATATATCTTTAATTACTTCATTTTTTCACATGCATTGTATAGGATTGCTTTGGTAACATTACTGTAACTAACATTCCTGAAGATTCTTCAAATAGGTTGCATCAGTGGTTTACAGTATAGTTAAAATAGCTATACTTTCAAGATATAAAGACCATTTAAATAAAAAAAATCATTGATAACTAGGAGTAAGACACTTAAACACTACATGAACATAACGGATTAACCGCCAAGCAGTCAAAAAGAATTCAAAGAAAAGAGGATAGATTAGGCAGTTGCGACTTAAAGTTTTTAGTAAGATAGTGAGCATCCTTTTTAGCAACATGCGTCCACATTTTTTTGCATGCTCTCTTTATTTACCGTTTTT